>WBNH01008630.1:0-28947 GCA_013401255.1 Urocolius indicus | reverse complement strand
AAAAAAAAAAAATCACTTTTTAAGCAAAAAGGCTGATTGGGCTGTGTGGAAATATCCAGAAAACAAGCTTTCTTCTTTATACTGTACTCAGGAAACACAAAGCTGGCAAAAAGTTATATTACATATTATAAGAAAAAATCATAAGCTCTCATCAGGAATGACACGAATCACTGCCATCAATTTTGATACTAGAAACAGTGCTGCTTTATACACAGAGTAAGCCGATTGCTAAGGAATAGGTAGGTTGAGCCTTTTCACGTTAAAGCATAGGCTAATACCTGTAAGAGATTCCTATTAAAAGCTAGTTACAGATTAATTAAAACAAATTAATTACAACAGATTCATTAGAGAAATTATTAAAAGAGCAATATACCCAAACTTAAGAATACAGTGGTTTTAGAAGAACTTAATCCAACAGTCTGTCAGATAAACTGATCATAAACTTTTCTACAGTGGCTTTGGATGCTGGTAGAAGGGCACTGCCTGCTTTGCATCCATGCATTCAGTTTTGTACTTATGAAGGTGGATGTTTAATACTTCAGCTTTTGTTTCCCTTTCCAGTGAAATTTTATACTTTCTCCCAGCGTAGCAGCAAGGAGCCCACCTTGTTCCATTTTCTTCCAAGTAAAGAATAAAGCTGTTATTCCTTTTTTTTTTTTTTTTTCATTTTTTCAGGACTCAGCTTATGCAGAGCAAGATCTTACAATAAGAATCATGTTGCATTGCTTTGTATTTTGTGGATGTGTATATTTAGGTGGTGGCTCATAAGTACGCCTTCAGTGAGTCCGCAAAACCGAAACAGAGTATACTCATCCTCTCAGTACTAAATTAGAATTTCTCTCTCCAGATGTGTTTATCAATAAATGTTTTATGACACATTTTCCCATAAAGAAAGCACAGTGGTGTAGGATTATAACTGCTTGTCCAACGTTCAGAGAAAGATTCTAATATGTCCATCAAAACATTCACCTGGTAGCAATTCAAATGGTCTTATACACATTTTCAGAAAGTTTACCTGTAATTTTTACAAACAAGATAAAATATTAATCAGAAAACTATCAATGAATTATTCATTCATTTGTAGGTTATTTTCATAATTATTTATTGCCTAATAGCCTTCTTAATATGTAACTCTAGAAGTTGAAGCTGTAAATGTTTTCTCCTCTGAAATGAAAAAAAAAACTGTTTAAAAAAAATCCCTTGTAACATAATTGACCACTTATCAGAGGTATTTTCTTTAAGTTTTCACATTTACTTGACTTGAGTTACTGAGTTTAATAACGGTCAAGAAGCAAGTATAGACATGAACAAAAGGAGGAATAGTCAACACTGAGAAGAAATGTATTGATTTAATTAAATTCCTGTCATATGCCCTAGAAAGAAATGTCAAATTAAAGCCAGTTATATTGGTTAGATATTTCAGATGTGACACAAATGAAGTCTTTATTAATTCCTTGATTCTTAATTGTTTTATTTGCATCACAGCACACCATAGCTCTTTGGTATGGTTCTGCTGTTGCTCCCATTGTAATTACTTAGGACTTGGGCACTGGAGAGAGGAATTAAAGCCTGTCTCCCTAATTGCTTAGTTTCTTTGACGTCTATATATTACCTCCAGGGTTTATTTGATGACCACTACTGTTTCCTGAAGACTCAGTTGACAGTCTCTTTTATCTTATGGCAAATCTTGAAGGCTAGAACATGCTTTTAACCCCAGTGTATATATGAAGAATTGGGCACAAAGTGGTTTGTCAAAAGTCTTTGGTGGAACAGAAAATTACTCTATTGCTTGTTACCTAAGGCTACCTCTGAGAATTTGAATGTGCCGAGCAAAAGCCAGTAAAGCCCAGATTCCTTGACTGGAGGCTTTAGTTCCTACCCTGTTAAGTCGTAACTCCATCTCTGCGTTATTTGTCTCTTTTTTTCTTCAGTCCCTTCAAAGGAGTCAATTTTGCTTTGTTTTTTTTGTATCTCACTGGTTTGTTTGAGGAAGGAATTAACTTTTTTTCCTTCTTTTTATTTTTCCATCTTCCTTGTACACCAATATCAATCACTTATCTCCTTCATTGTTTTAGAATATCAGTGTTTTCTGGAAGGACAAAAAAAAGGAATAAAGTTGAATCAGGCTATCCCTGCCCAGCTGGAGTTATGCAAATTTAGTACTATTTAATTTAAAGAAATTTTAAATATGTGCATCCTGCAGTATTGTTTTTTCATCTCTTGACTTCAGATCCACAAAACCAGTATTGTTTCACAACTGCTTTCCAATATTTTCTGTGGAGATTTGCAATGCAAAGTGAGCAGTTTTTTTAAAAGGAAAAAGAGAGAAATATCTGTGTTCTTTATTAAATTTGAGCAAAATCTTAATATTCTGTAAAAAAAAAATCTAAACTAATTTGTCCTAGGTTGTTATTTCGGTAAAATAGCTTGCTTTTTGTGTGTGTGTGGTTTGGGGTTCTTTTATGGTTTTGTTGGTGCATTGTATATTATATAGGAGCTTCTGTCTGATGATATATACATTCAGTGATATCAAATAAATAAAAATCCCACTTCAAAAAAAGAACATAAATGTTTTGTTTTAAAAATTTGAAATATGATGGTTCAAAAAGGTACATACTTTCTTCTAAGTTGATTTTTTGCTAAACTGATCATTTTATTGTGTTTGAACTAGAAAATGTATTTCATACCTTGAAGTGACCAACAGAAGGACTGTGAATGAAAAATGTCATATTCAAACAGTAAATAGAGATATAAGAGGAACCAGAACAATTCAACTACTAGAGTAAAATGTATGTTGAGGAAGATGAACTGTCTCTGACAGACCAGGGAGGACAGTTAAGGACAAGTCTGTTTCTGATGAAGCAGCATGCTACTAGAATCATGTCATATTAATGAAAAACAAAATTATACTGGTAAAGAACATATTTCCCATCTTTGCAGAGGGAGCTCATTTTAAGTCTTGATAGGCAGGATTCCCCCAAGAAAGTGTCATGAATTAGAGATCAGCCTCTGCCAATGGTGTTGATAGCTAATAGAAGATCATTTCTCTCTTACTTTGGAAGAAGTTTTTCTCTCATTTTCCAATGTCCACATTCTTTCCAAATTATAGTTTGAAATCCTGGAGAAAACAAAGATAAAAGAATCTCATAAACACAAGAGAAACTTGGTTTGTCAAATGCTTTTCTTTTGTTTCAGGAAAGAAACATCTACGAGTACCAGACACAATTTTAGATTAAGATCTTTGCAAATGTCAATAGATTTTTGTTTGAGTCTCCCATGAGAATGTTTCAGACCTGATGATCCTTGCCAATTTTGAGCCAATCCAGTTTATTTTTTTTTCCAATATTTGTATTGTTGTTGGGGTTTTGAAATTATTTCTTTGATTGAAAGTATGTTACTGTTCTCAGCTGTAATTGTGACATTTTCTGTACATGGTTTCTTCCCCATCACCTATTTTTTTTTTTAGCTTTTGTGTTGATCTTGTAGTTCTGCCACTCTTGCTGCCCATTTTTCAATCAAATACCGGAGACCAGTGCTGAAACCATCTTTTCTGGGCATCAGAGGAAAATGTTTACAGTAGTTAAGCAGATATATCCTTGGTTGACTGCTACCTCATAGCATGTAGACCACTACAGGGATCTAAATGTATGGAGCTGTACGCAAAATAAGTCAGTCTGCTTTTACACCTGTATCATCTCACATTACAGCCAAAAGAGTGTTTTGTTTTTCCATGGAAGTGTTATTAGTGCATATATGCCTCCAAACTAACACTAATTGGACTCTCAGAACCTTTGACTTCCTGTGAAATTAGACTTTTGTTTAAATCTTAATGTTTGAGTGGTTTAATGTCATCGATATCTGTTTTAAAATGCAAAATTGTGTCAATAAAGTGAAAACGTAATAGGCTTAACAGTGCCTTTAAAGTAGCTTATCTGTGACCTTCTGAGTCATTAAGGTGTTTGCTGACAATGCAGCGAAACAGCAGCATGACTTTAATACTGCTATATGAGAAATTACTTAATTTTAAAAGGCTTCAGCAAATTTTCATGCCTTTATTCATCACCATTCTGTATGGCTGCTAGAACTTGTCTGTACTCCAAAAGCCTTATCTTTCTCCTTGACAGGGAATTTCTAAACTTCCATAAATCTGTGGATCTAATGGCTGTTGAATATTTTTCCAAATGTGTTTCCCAGGAAACGGTCTGAACCATAAAAATACCATAACTATGAAGTTATTTTTACTGTCTATGTCTTCAATCTTTCCTTTAGATTTTGCTGTAGACATCTCCTGTTTGGAAAAAAAAAAATGTATATAAAAAATGATCAATCAATCTGAAGTTTATGATCAATTAATCTGAAACTTAATCACCCACTTCTGAGTCAACTCCATCATTATCTCCTAAAATAACATGTGTCTTGATGCAGCAATGGAGGTACATTTTTTATGCTGAAATGCAGTGTCCTGCATTATCAATATCCAGCATGATTTTTGTCTCATGGCCAAAATAGTTAATTAAGAGTGTAATAGATAGGTCTTATAGAGCTTTGGGTGTGTTAGGATGTTGTATGTATGAGTTTGAGAGGAGAATGACTTAGGCATTTGCACATGTAAGGGCTACATTTGTTTTTCAAATGAGACCTATTGCTGTATATCAGCTTTTGGCACTAATCAGTTTGAAAAAAAAAAAGTAAAACCAAAAACCAAAACAAATGAGATTTTCAAATTTAAAAGTTTTAAATTTAAGAATCACTTTTATGTGATGGTTAGCAAGCATATTGCCCTGGTATTCTGTTACAGAAAGTGCTGAGTATGAGTGTATTTGTGTAAAAAAAACCAAAAAAAACCAAAAAAAAAACCAAAACCAAAACAAACCAAAACAAAATAAAATGCTATTTATTCTTGCTGGCACTCAGTTTTTACAGAGCTTTGCTGTGCTTTGAGCGTAGCAGAATAGTGTAGTCACTGCTTCACTGCTGACTTTTGCTTCTGCCGAATCCTGCCTCTTGATACTGAATTAGCATCTGACACTGACAACTTCCTGCAGCTCATTGGTGGTGTTAAATTCATCTTGATATGGAGTCAGATATTGTGCTGACTAGACGACCTTTCCTCCTGTGCGGTTCAGGCTGGAACCCCCCAGCAGAGATTATCTAGGTGTTTAAAGCAGGGCTTCTGTTGGGCTTGGCCTCTGGAAAGGCATGGAGCTGCAAGAGTGATCATGAAGTTGATCCTGCACTTTTGATGACTTTCCCTCTAAGACACTCCATGTGTACTGTCATAAAACAGAAAAGAAAGACAAATGATAGAGTGCCAAGCACTGTGAGTCCAGCTCCTGTCCTGATAGAATGCTGCTTTCCTGTGAGATCTTCCTCTGGAGTGCTCTCTGCTCAGATCAGAGTTGTCCTTCCAATTTTAAGAATATAGCCATGAGTTTATACGATTATTTTGAACAGCCTTTTACTTCTCTGAATCACCAGGCTGAGATGTTCCAATACTATGATTAAAATAGCTTCATGAAAGTGCTTTGAAAATGAGATTTAGAAGGTCTTCCTGTTTCTTCAAGTAGGTAATATGCTCAGTGTAGGTTATGTGGTTGTATTTCCACTTATGGTGCTGCATCTGCAAGATCTTCTTGAGGTTTGAAGTAAAAAATTGAATGTTGTAACAGTTTTCATAAAATGGCAATATTTTAAACTAAATATAACCTTCCATCTGTCCATACTTTACACTCTTCTTTGCTCTTTAAACTAATCGCTGCATGTATACTCCTGTGTGTTGCATATATAAATTATAGGAGCAAGGGCATGTGAATGTAAATGAGATCTCAGCTTCTCAAAGGACTTAAATGCTCGCTTTGCTTTAGTCACCTGTATTTATACATCTTTAACACTGTGGTTAAAATATATGAGAAGCATAGTTATTAATTTTTTAGGTTCTGTTTCCTAAGAAACTGAAGCTCAAGTGATTTTGCTGTTCATCTGTCAGCTGTAGATCTGAAAACTACTGAGCAAACCTGAACAAAGGCTAGAATCTGAAAGTGAATTTGTGTTAGAAGAAGATAATTAGGGAAAGCTGTCAGGAGGTTACAGGGGAAAGATGCAGATTAATGTCTTCCTTCAAGAGAGGCACAGGCAGGCACGACACAGACAGACGCTCCCTTTCAGGCTCTCTGTACTTAGTACAGAGTGATTAAGTAAACTTCAGACTTGCCTTCTTGCTGTGGTCATGTTCTGACGCTCTGCTGTTTTCTGTCAAAACAGTGTAAAAAACTTTCTTGAAATGCCAATGAAAGATTTCTGTGTTTTTTACCTCATATTTTTAAGTGGAGCTTGAGTGAGATTTTCTGTACAAATGAAGGTAGAATCTCATTTTGATCTTTGCTAAAATACAGAAATGGCATTACAGACATCTTTGCTGCACAGCTTCCTTTGCCCTGGGCTAGGAACATTGTGAGAATACCATAGTTTGAGAATACCTTATTGTGAGAATGTCTCTGATGTAGCTTTCATCAATGTAATGCCTCAAAACCAATGATGTGGATTAGAGACCATCTGATCTCATTAATTGTCCATACATCAGTTTGGATGCCAACAAAAGGTTTTCTGTTTTTCTTGCTCCTTCTGAAGAAATTATCTCCCACAATGCAGAATAGAAAAATTATGGACAATGAATATTAATGTCGCACCTCAGCATTTTTGTGTTTCTTGTGCTTCAGGTAAGAGCTGTTGTTTTCTTTAGTCAGAATGTTCTTATAATTCTCAACTGTATCAGTATTATTTGTCAAGATTTCAGTTGCTTCAGTGGCTCTTTTGTGGCTGTCATCTAAATAGTTGAGTTTGGAGTTATATTTTCAGTCAGTGCAATACAGTAATTCCAGAAAGTTACTGAAGTAATACTAGTTTCAACCAGCCCAAAATTTGCTTAAGTGGTTAATTTAATTTTTTTCTGGTGATTAAAATTAGACTTGTTAATTTCTGTGTGCATTATAATCTTGTTTTCTCAGCTTGCTTAATTTTCCTTTCTTTGTCATTAAAGTAGATCCTTAGGTTTAGTACTGTCTTCTGTTCCATATGCAGTGTATGGATAAAGTTAAGTCCCTCCTAGTTAGTATTTTCTTCTTCATTTATGACTGAACCAACAAACCCCTTATCCTACTGTCCTTATTGCCATTGATCAAATCAGAGATTCTTTGAGAATGTATATAAAATATTTTATTTCCCTAGCTTCATTATCTTGTAAAGGCTTTAAATCTTTGTTTTACAATAGGCATTTCATAGCCTAGTCATGCCCTAGAGGGTTCATGACACATTCAAACACCAGGTAAGATAGTGCAGCATTTAATATCCATAAGATCTGTATCAATCCCATTTATGTTCACATTCATTCTGTCCTTTAAGAAATATTGTTTTCTGCTTCATTCTTTTACCAAGCCCAACGTTAATAGGAACATTAACTGTCTTCTTCTTGGTTTTATCTATTGCTTTGTATGAATTGTTCCATTTGTTCTATCTTGCAATGAATCTTTAATACTTTGTGAAATAATTCACAAAAATTCTATTGTGTCTCTTCATAATTCTTTTGGCATGTAACCCATGAGAAATATATATACACATATATGTGGCAATAATACCATGCTTAATTTTATCTAAGACTATGAATGCATGCTGTTTTATCTACCAAAATAAAGATGTTTTTTTCTATGAATGCTTTACTGAAGGTAGAAGCCATCATGTTTCTCTAGGAGAGAGAACAGTCTACACACAAGATTATCAGCCATCTTTAAAGGCTTCTTTGCCTTGCAACTGATATGTGTATTTATACCTTTTCAAAACACTTATTTTGTGTCAGTGCCTTTTGTATTTTAATGTAATTTTTTTTATTATTATTTGAATGATCATAATAGGATTGACTTGAGTGCCAAAAATTACCTGTCTTTCTATTGAGTGTTGTGGAAGGTAAGACTGATGTTTAGTGCATTGAGCGTACTACATGGTTTTATTCAGGTTTCCTGCAAAACCATTTATGGGAATAAATTTTTGTAGCTTGCCTTTATTTCTCAGTTGTGTCTTTCAAACATTTCTAAAGTGTAGATCCCAAAAGACAAGGAGATTTTGACACACTGGAGGTGGGTATGTGTACAAGGAAGAGCAGTGCTAAGTTAGAAACCCAAGTTTACTTTCTCTACTTGTGGCTAAATAATTGAGTTTTCTGGTTTTATTTCCATTCTGTAAGGTGGTGACCATAGAAATAATGCAGGTTAATATATTTAAGATCTTAAAGCAGTCTTATATGGCATTCTTGCAACCATGGGAGTCCTTATTTGTATATTAAGAAACGGTCAAACAAGTGTAGAAGTCACAATGTTGTAAATTAGGCATAGTAGGCTTTCTTCTTTCTTTTGCAAAAGTAGCATGAAAAATTGACTTGGTTTCTTGCTACATAAAGCCTCATGTTTCTTTGTCATTAATCAATCTCACCCATTAAATAGTTCTGACAAAAAAAAGCCTCAACTCTATTAAGATTTAAACAAATTATGTTTCAAAAAACATCAGTACATAGAACTCACCAGATGAATAAAATATAACACTTTAATTGCAATAAGCTGGGGGAAAAAGATAACAACGATTCTGGATTTGGAATACTTATTAGAGGCGGAAGAATCCATTGATTGGAAAAAAATATTCTGTGTAAAATACCCTTAACCAAGTATTAGGAAATAATATAGTTAGATGCTACTGATAGAGCAGATGTTCTGATAAAATAATAAATATTTTAGGTGGAAAAACTTAAAGATGTCAAATATTTGGTATGATATTTCAGTTCATAAGAATTGAAACCACTGGATTAACTGGAATTAATTACATTTTTACAATGTAGTGACCTAACTGTGATATTACTAAATAATAAATACTGAATCAATGAAATTTTATACAGAAGGTCAGGGGATATACTGGACAACTTAGAAACCAATTTCTTTGTGTATTATAAAAAGGAAGTCCTGATAAAAATTTACAAGTATAAGATGAACCTTAGATCTAATACAATGAGCAACTGAATTTCTAATACAAAGCTGCTTAGTTCTATGTGTGCAGTATGTTGTAAACTTCATTATGTTAGTATTAATGACAAATTATTTTTAGAGCAGAAGTAAATATAACTGATGAACAAATTTTCATCGTATTTTTAAATATGATGAGTTTAATGAAAAGGGAAAATGAAAATCTGATTTATCTGACTTTCTAGTCCATTTTGTCTTGCTATGCAATCACAGTTTTTAAATTATTAAAAACACATCAAAGCATATTTACACACAATATCAAAAATGTGTTCATAAGAACAAAAACCTTTTATTTTACTGTTGTATTTGAAGAATTACTAGTCCTTGACTTTTAATAAAGGTACACTTCCCTATTTTTCATAACAAGGTAAAAAGTGCATTTTCACATCATAACAAAGAAAGTTTTGTGAACTGTTCAACAACGTCTTTCTTTTCAATGGCTTCCTTTCAGTGAATAATAGCTCTAATCCTTAAGGTAAAGAAGAATTTTCTTTAGCCTGAGTGTAGGAAGCTTATCTGAAGAGCTTTATGCCATCAGAGGTATCTCAACTGAATGGTTATTTTTGTATGGAAGCTTCTTTGAATTTCCGTGAAGAAAAATGGCAACAGTGGCATAGAGCAGCTCTAATGTGCCTAATGCATTTTGACAGAACAAAGAAATGTTTAACCCTGCATAATAATGAAAATCTGGTATCCTTATGTGACATTTTGGAAGCTTCTGCATTGCCTAGAGTCTGATAGCTCATTTTGTGAGATTCCCATACCTCTTCCTTACTCTATTCTCATCTCAGCCAATTCTGCATTCCCAAATCTTAATTTTTGTTCCCGGTAATCCACCTATCTACTCTTGTGCACATCACCTCTCTTCCTACAGTAGCTCATCAAGGAGATGGCTAATACTCCACTCAGAGTTAGGAGGGAGCCAGATCTGGCATGACAGCCTAATGAGGATTACAGAATCACAAAATGATGGGGATTGGAAGGGACTTCTATAGATAACCTAGTCCAACCCACTGCTAAAACAGGTTCACCTTAATCAGGTTCTGCAGGAACATGTCCAGGTGGGTTTTCAAGAACTCCAGAGAAGGAGACTCTACACCTTCCCTGGGCAGCCTGTGCCAGGGCTTCATCATCCTCACAGGAAAGAAATTTATTCTTGTGTTCAAGTGGAACTTTTTGTGTTCCAGCTTGTGCCTGTTACCCCTTGTCTTATCAGAGGGCACTACAAAAAAAGGCTGACCCCATCCTTTTGACAACCACTCTTTAGGTATTGTGTTGATCAAGTCTGCTCTCAATCTGCTCTTTTCTAGGCTAAACAGTCTCAGTTCCTGCAGCCTTTCCTCATAAGCAAGATGATCCAGTCTCCTGGTCATGTTGGTGGCCCTACACTGGACTCTCTCTAGCAATTCTCTATCACTCTTGAGCTGAGGACCCCAGAAATGGACATGACACTCCAGATGTGGCCTTACTTCAGAGTAAGGGGAAGGTGAACTTCCCCTGAACTGCTGGTCACACATGAGGGCACACTTTTGGCTCATATTTAATTTGCTGTCCACCAAAACTACCAGGTCTCTCTCTGCAGAGCTGCTCTCCAGCAGATCAATCCCCAGTCTGTACTGGTGCATAGGATTGTTCCTCCCCGGATGCAGGACTCTGCACTTGTCCTTGTTGAACCTCATGAGGTTCCTCTTTCCCACTGTCAAGCTGGTGTAGATCTCACTGAATGATAGTGCAGTCTTTCGGTGGATCAGCCAGTTCTCCCAGTTTGGTGTCATCAGTGAACTTGCTGAGGGTACACTGTCCCCTCATCCAGATTGTTTGTGAGCGTACTGAATAAGACTGGCCTCAGAATTGACTGTTGTGGAACCTCACTGGCCACAGACCTCCAAATTGACTCTGTGCTGTTGATCACCACCCTCTGGGCTCAATTACTTTAGAGTGAAAATAAGGAAAGAGGACAAATGGGACAAAAATGTTATAAAATAGTATTTCCTTGGGTGGACATAACCCCCTGCCTGCCAGTGTGAACCTACTAGGAGCAAAGGAAAATCAGTTCAGATGAATAAGATAGCTAATTCACTATTTACAAAAGGTTCTGAGCAGAGATATGAGTGCCACATCATCCTGCCTATGCATGATTTCACCTGCCTTGCAGCTTCATGTACAGTCCAGTCTACCTTTTCCTCAACAAATAATTTTTCCTGGTGATTGGTCTCTCAAATCAGTTTTGATAGAGAGCACCTAAATTTTCTTCTCCCTACTGTAAATACGAAAAATTCAACCTTGAGATATATTTTAGGAAAATTTTGAGAGCTGTGCATGTGGCATGCATCAGCTTTTAGGAGGAATTCAAGGAAATGTGGATGAATAAGTAGAGTTTTATCTGTATCTAGAGAAGCTGAAAACCATGGTGAAGAATGGGTGGATATACAGTAAAATGGGCCATGCTGAGATCCTGTGTAGAGTGGATCTAGAGAAGATTATCTATTGCTACCTGTGTTCTTCTACACTCCTCACATCACCTCACCCCCCTCCAAAAAATGAAGCAGAATCTCACGTTTTATTTTTGTGGGTGGAAAGAAAATTATGTTGTTTGTTCTTTTATGATGGATTTCTGCATAAGCCTAGACCAGGAACCATGAAATAGAAAGAAAATACGATCTTTCTGTGTGACAGTTTCTTTGAGATTTGCCCATTTCAGAAGACAATGCTGATTTGAGATACCCTATGACAGGTTGAAGCTAGCACTGGAAAGATTTCAGAGAGCCGTACTGCAAATGTCTCTCTTCTCGGAGGCCTGTTGGGTTTTCTTTTTTGTCCTTAAAGTTGTGCTTGGTTGCTGCAGTTAGAGATGACCAATTGATGCTTTCATCTTGAAATGGGTTTTGAAAGCATCCATTTGCTCATTCTTTTCAAACACAGTAATCTATGTGGAACAGTGCTGTACAGCTTTATATGAGCAAACCATGCAAAACATTCAGTACAGGTTCACAAGAAAGCAGGTTCCCAATGGCATCTGGTCTACTAAGTATAAACACTGAGCAGAAGTACCCAGATCTGAAACTCTTAGAAATTGCTACATGCTGCTATATTTTTTTCCAGATCTGCTTTTTTGTACTGCCTTGTGGACTTTACCTCCAGCAGCAGAAGCAGAGTGTTTTACACTCACAGAGGTTAGTGCAGATTTTCCTGATGACCCTTTATGATTTATCACATTTTCTTGTGCTGTTCTCAAGAAGGCAGCACATCTTCATTCTCGTGACAGCCAGCAGTATTACAGAGCAAGTGGCAGCTGAATGGGAATATTGTTTGTGCTTATTTGATGATACCTCAGGGAGAGTGGACAATTTGTGAAATTCTTCTTGACTGTCAGAGGAGTCAAGGAATTTTCATCTTCTTTTCTCAATTCACTTCTCAATCTCAATAGCTTATTGGAATGATAGAGTATCAAAACATCTGGAAAGCTAATACCATACATCAAGCACCTGTGTATTGCAGAGGTCTGACAGTGCCAACAGAGTAGATGGATTTTATACAATCTCTGTCTCCTGAAAAGAATAAGAGAAAAATATTATAGGCTTGACCTGTGATCTCATGGAAATAGTCTGAGTTTTGTTTGAGTGGCTTGGCAGAATTGGATGCTGTTCCTCTAGGGATTTAAAAAGCAGAAATGTCATATAGAGTAGTTGTGACTATTCTGTTAAACATAGAGGAAATCCTCAGAACATTGGTCCAGTTGTTTAGAGCAGGTATTTATTCGTGTTGTTAATGTTGTTTCAAGAACTGAAGTTTCATTTACCACACTTGCTCTAGATGGTTCTGCTCTGGCAAGTGGGTTGGACTGGGTGATCTTTCGAGATCCCTTCCAACTCTTAAGATTCTGTAATTTTGTGAAGCCGAGTATCTGAAATAATAAGTGAGGCGCTTAAGAGTTTCCTGTTTTCTCTTTTCAACTGAAGAGAATTATCCACTGTTTCTTTAACTCCACCTACCAGTTCAAAACCTCTAGCCAACAAGACAAAGCATAATATATGTGCTGTCCACCAAATGTTGGAATGCTGCCCAGAAGTCCTCTCTCTGGGCAGCAATTAGAGACAAAAAGGACCAGCCTTGCAGTGTGTCTCATGAAGAATGAGATACTGGAAAGCCAGTAGCTGCAACAGGGACAGAGACATTAGGCTGCTGAGTGGGATCACAAACTTTGGAAAAGACCACTTTTCCAAAAGCAGTAGTGGAAACTAGAAGTAGAGAGATTGTGTTGAGAGCTGGAATTGACACTGATGTCTTTTAGAGTGAGTCATAGGGTATTTTCCTTTTTTGTTCCCTCACTATATGCATTATCTGGTGAGGGACACAGTGGAAAAAAATGAGTGCCAACAACCATGGAGTCAAGGAAGTTTGCTGTTTCTACTGCCTTCCTTTCCTCTGCACCAAGCCATTTCTTCCAGGTGCATCATCAGAATGGCAGACTGAGTTTTGAGCCTTCCCTCCTGCGACAGAAGTATGGGTACATTTTGAGGACAACTAAATTGTTGAAGCAGATCCTTCTTTCACATAACAAAGCTTCTAGTATGGGAAATAAAACCAGCTTGGTGTGAAAATTGTTTCAACATTGATGGAGTATAAGGGTAGCTGGGAGCTCAGAAGTGCAAGTGATAAGAACATATCACGCAAATATCAACATCCTAAGAAAAGTGCTGAAAATGTCTAAAAGATCTATATGTATGTGTAAGTTTGCAGGAGTAACACATTTGTCTATCAGAGATCCTCGTGGTGTTGAAGCAGAAACATATGTAACATGGCTGTGAACAAGGAAGTTTGGGGAGCTATTGAATTATGTATTTTCTGGTTAAGTTGCTACTTAGTACTAGAGCTTGGCTTATGAATCATGCAAATGTGTAGGAATCTATATAAACTTTACTATTGTTGAAGCATGATGTGATGTGCTGGGCATGTGTTGGAAATGAGTATTTACTCATGCAGTACAAAAACAATGCTTAGTTTAACAAAATAGATGTTTCACTTGCTGCAAAGAGAGCTTGTTGCTAACTCAGTAGTAGATACAAGTTTAGGAAATAAGACCATGAGAGTGAGGGGAATTTATGTTGTTAGGAATTTACTTTGCAGAGAACTGATCTAGTACAAGAGATGGGAGAAGCTATTAGTAAAAAATGTTTCTTAATTACTTCAGCATGGAGAATAGAAGCATTATTTTTAAATGAAGAAGCCAGGGAGAATTCTTCCATCTCATCTTTTGCCTTCAGGATGTTTTGTGCAGCCTGGTTCTTATTTCAAATCAGACTGCCATTCATCACCTACTCTGACTGGTAGAGCACTTGATTCTGGTAAGCAAGCCTTAGTAGTCATGTTTTTCTTAAGGCTGGACCATTACCAGTATTACTGTCGAAATAATATTTGGAAAGGCATGAACAAATGAAGGGTGTAATAAAACCAAAGCAGTGATTTCTTCTTACAGATAATTAAAACATCATAAATAATCATGTGAGGATTTACTTAGGGTGAAAAACATTGCCACCTCTTAATAATCTCTTCCTTTGTTTCAGTTACCACAAGCATTCAAGAACTGGTATTAATTAAAGTACTGCTAAATAGGATATTATTGCTGAGTATAGTACTAATAGGCTTATTTTTCTGCATAGCTATTCCATTTATCCCATATGTGCTTTACTTTTTACAAGCTAATTTGTTGTATATTACTCCTTTACTATATATAACTCCTTAAATGATTTGCAGAACAGCATAAACAATTTATATGTGGTGTGTGTGTCACCTAAAGTACAGTACATAAACTGGAAATGCCGTATCTTTTATAGGAATGTATCAAATCACAGTGGGACTCCTTGAGATCTCAGAATTCACTTTGTAAGGTTGCTTACATTTATTGCTTTATTAAAATAAAAGGAAAAGTTTTCTCTGAAAGGTGTGGGACTGATAAATACAGCTTTTTCTTATGTCTCACTGAATTTGTAGGTGATCTGTCCTGTGCTTGAGATTTCCTGAACTCTCAGTTAAACTAAGGCGTTTCCTAATCCTAAACAAGTGCTGTGCTTTACTTAATTTGCTGCATTCCTCTGAAAGAACATAAAAACATGAGGAAGAGAAGCAGGGAAAATTTATATGTCTTCTCTTTTCAGGTAATTTGCTAACATTTAAAATCCTTCCTCACTTAATTGGCTATTATTTTCAAGTAAACATCATCCTTGTTGTGAATTTGTAGTTATTTAGTTTTTTGTTTTTATCTTGGGGGGGAGGTGAGGAGGGGGGTCAATTCTGCATGTAGAGCCTAAAGCTATTTCAATAAATGAATTTAACAATGCCAGTATAAAAGTAGCTTACTGGAACCAGACAGTACTTTCAGAGCCAGAGAAGAATTTCTGTGGTCCCTGAATAAACAAAGTCTGTTGCAACAAACAGACCATCCTAGCCCCCCCATGGAGGCACATTTCAGCGTGCTGCAGGATTTTCTTACAGCACAGTAGAAATATATCTGCATTTATATGAGCACACACACATACATACACGAGAAGCAAGTAACCTCTCATTTGTTTGCAATTTACTAACTGGCTTCCTAATTACAAACATAGAGACACCAATTTACTACTTTCTTCATAGCACATGAAGTTATATTTACATAAAGTTTAGACAGAGAACTCCTAGCTCTTCGTAACAACTGTAATGGAACAGCTGAACTAGTTTATGCTATAGATAATTAAAAACATAGTGCTTTGCTGATTATTTTTTCCCAATATTGTAAAGATTTTAACAAAAGGGAGGAAATTATTAATATTTTTATTTCTTTTTATTTCAGAAGTATCCTCTAAATTAGGCTTTTCCTACAGCTGTATTTTAGAGTTAGAGAAATTATGTTTTGATTTTACAAAACAAAGCATTTTTGAAACTTAAATGACATTATTTAGATGATGAGTCTCTATCCCAAGTACCCTTAAGATGAGAAATAAAGTAGTACAGTATTTACTAAGAAATTATGTTCATGAATTGAATGTCACAATCTATTTGTGGATCAATTTTACTGATTTATGAAACAGTAACTCATTTCTGAGCAGTATCTCTTATCTGTCAGGCTTTCTGATTCATATTTTTACTGCAACAAGTTGCAGTTGATAAAGGAAACATCAGTCCCTACTGAGAAATCTAGCAGTGATTTAGTAAGGTTTTTAATGTATTTTGCAATAAAACAAGAGCTTCCTGTGCTAGACAAAAAAAACTGAGTTAAAGGAGTACTGAATCTTTAAGTCCTTAATAACAAGATTTAGAGAAAAAAAAAGTTTTTGTTTTTTTTTTCCAATGGTTGATGTTAGTGATTCATTTTGGATGTAAAAATATTTAAGGGATTTATGGAATACAATAGATAGGGACATTATGGAAAAAGTATTGTCAAAATGGAATTCTGAAGTTTTGTCTTTACCTTTGGAAAAAATAAATACCTGCTAATCAAACTGAATTAAAAACTATCAGTTTCTACAGCAGGTGCACTTCTTTTATTAGCAAACACACGCACACACACAGTTTTCTAAATTTCTGTCTTTGAAAATGAAAACAAAGTCCCCAAAAACCAATTGAGGCTTGTTCAGGCTGCTAGGTTCATCACCTACTGCCATGATATACAAAATGGCAGCAATAGCAGCCTTTACTAAGAATTGTATTGACATATGAGATAAAGTGTTAACAGCAAGAAGCAGCAATAAAAAGTAGTTTATTGTCCAAATGCCTCTGCAAACACACCCAGCAGAGCTAAAAATGAACCTGATATATATATATATTAAAGCATTCTCATCATAACTACACATTAAAAAATTATATTGTCTTATGTAGTATTTCCTAATAAAAACTTTTCAAATCTTAACTTTGTATGTTCAATATATACTTTCTGAACTACTGTTCTATTTCTTGGCATAAAGCCTTCAAAAGAGAAAAATCAACTGTAGTAATCATCCCTCCCAGCTGCCTGCCTTATTTAAATCTTTCTAGTATTCTTTGGGCCCTACCTTATTGATTGACTGTTAAGTGCCTGGTTAAGAAATGAAAAAGAAGCTGTTGGAATATCCAATGTTTTCACAAAGCTAGGGATGTTTCCTTTAACATTTATTAACATTTGCATAATCCTGCACTATTTTGAATTTGTGTTACATATCATTTTCTTCAAATAAGCAATGAGATAAGTAGTCTAAATACATATGGACCTAAACTAAATACCTAAACCTATTTTAATTCCCAAACCTGAGAATATACTTAGGTTGTTTTGTTTAAAATTCTGGTTTTAGCTTTCAATTTGCATAAAAGTGTTTTCAGAATTGGCATAGTTTGCTTCTGCTATATATCTTTCTTGTACTCTCTGTTTTATCCGCCTACTGAGATCCTGTATTGCAATTACTGCCATATGGGAAAGCAAGTTTAATTTTACTGTGGAAATCCAACATTGGATAATCACATAGAAACAGATACGCATTAAGAGTAAAAATCATCCTATTAGATCTATCAAGCAAATCTCAGATAAGTAGCAGAGACTGTGATTTATCTGAGATTATCTACAGAAATGTTAATGTTATCCCCTAGATTCTTTCTGGCTAGATATGTCTTTTTTTATGTCTTTTTAATTTATCATCCTTCCTGGCTTGGAATCAAGGAGTTAAAAGAAAAAAGGAAATGAGGGAATAAGGTGGGCATTTTAGACTGTCTCGCATCTCTCCAGATTGTGGTTTTTTTTTTTTTTTTTATCTACACCAACTTTTCTGTTCTAGGTGAAACAGAGTTGAGTCTGGGGCAAACAGGAGGTGGCTAGTTTTAAGCCTAGCTTTTGTGTTAGACAGGGACTAATATCTGTGCTGCCTGCACTGGAGGGCCAGCTGCTGGGGCCGAGGGGAGTGCAAAACCACTGTATCTCGAAGTACTGCAAAGATCAGCAGCTGGTTCTTACTTGATGGAGTCAGACGTGAGTCTGTTGGGAGGAGGATGGACAGCAATCTGTTAATGTGATCTGACACACTGGACCTGTGTCCTCAATGCTGTGGCAATCACACATTAAGCACAAGCACTGCAGGAGATACAGTGAGTGATCCCTGCAGAATTCATCTGGTATCTTTTCAAAATCAACATGGCAACTTGTGACAGGTACAGTCTAACAGCCATATGTTTCTTGCCTAATTACAGGAAAATTTGCCCACATGCCTAAAATTAGTCAGAGAAATAAGCTCTCAACGTGGAGATGCTCAGCAGCACAGAAGTAAAATACCAGTGAGCCAGAGAAACCAGTCCTTTAATTAGTCTTGCATGAAATGTGTGAGCACCTGCAGTACCTATCAGTGAGGCAGGAGTACAAAACCACTCATTTGAAGAACTAAGGAGCTTGTCCACACAAGTTAATGTTCAACAGCTCTGCTTGGGTGGAATTTTCCTCTCAGGTGCCTTCACACTAACTGCATGTACTCTTCCCATGTACTTGGAGCAGAAGTCAGTTTACACATCTGAAAGCAGAGTGAGCATCTCTGGCAATGTATCAGCCCTTGATACTCAGTCAAAAACAAGTGCAGCTGTTTTAGGGAGATAGGCTATTGATCAAATACTGACAGCTCAAAATAATTCTTCATAACCAAACTGCTACTCAGTGAAGGCAGTCACTCATGGAGAATTTAAAAATAGTGTTTTTAAAAATTTGTTGATTTTTTTTTCCCTTATACATGCAAACAGCATTGTGTTATCTTCCCTTTTTCTGAAATTGTATACATTCAGGCAAGCAGCAGGTCTAATATACATAAGTATGCTTCTATATGAATATCTTGCAATATTTTTTCCTTTTTCAAATGTTTTAATTAATTAACTTAAATGTTGACAGCATGCATGAATTGAAAAGAGCGAGCAACTACCTTTTGATCAGATTAGCAGCCTCTATATGAGGCTGATACTGCAAACAACTACAGCAGTGGTGTAGGGTTAATGACACTACGCCATTTTAGCGTTAATCTCTGGTTTTTAGAAAATTAATTGTGGTTTGGAAAAACAAAATGTCTTATAGACTGCAAGAAGGAAGACCATTCATGTAAGTAGAAAAGTAAGCTTTGAATGCTCTTAGTGCAGCTCAGTAAAGTTACTTCATGTCTGTTTAATGCATTTCTTCAGACTGTAGAGCAAAAATGTTAAGGGTGAGAGAGTTTTTTTTAAGGCTTTCAAACTTCTGGAGATTATAATCAAAACTAGGGTGTTGTGTGGTTTTTTTTCTACATTACCAAAGAACAGAGGTAAATTTTCCCTAACTGGGTCCATATTCTTTCTACCTAATTTTAAGTGCATTGCTGAGACACCTAGGCTTGGAGAGACTTCCAAAGCCCTGTACAATACCATTAGAAAACAGGCACGTCCCCAGAATTAATTAATATTTTAAAGGGAAAAGGATAGACTGGGAAAATTTGCAGTTAGAATGTTTATTTTTCATTGTAAGAAAGATCATGAAAAATGGAGAACTACAGCTTTTCTCTGAGGAAAGTTCTTAAGGTATTAAATTATCTCATGTCATCTGACAAGAAAAATGTTGCAACTTGTTTCTCAGAGCTTTTACTGTTCTTTTTTTTTAATGATTTTTCTGCACAGTGTAGGTATATAGCCACCCAATACATGTACAAACACTTATAGAAACATTTAGTACTGTAGTTTGAATGATTTTTATTGCTTATTAGGACATATGCCTAAAAAGCTCACCAATGATCTTTTACTTGGTTTTTGAACAATTCTGCTGTTTCTAATAGACAAAGATGGCACAGTAAAGACTTTTATTGGAAATAAGAACAATATGGAGTCTGCTACTATTCCACAAGGTTTTTTTTTTTCAAAAATAAATTCTTACTAGCCAGCTCCAAGTTTCCCATCAGCAGTTCATTGCCATACAAAAGAATATCAGTTCTCTTCATTCCTTTTCTCTTGAAAATCATTAAAGACTGTTAAAATATCTGTAAATATATTGCATTGCAGACATAAGAAATTGAGTGAGAGATCTGCAAAGTATTTGCTGAGTAAAGACAATACATCAGCAACATTATCACTGAAAGCCAGACAATTTGTGTTGGATTTTTAAAATTATTATTATTTGGAATTTTTTAAATGAAGTTTACAGACAAAGAGTATTTGAGATTGCAAATTCTATTTTCCGTTTCATTAGAGCACACATCCTTTTGCTATATCGGAATCTAAGATAGTTTAGGATCAGGAACATCATCTCAAAGTGTTTTTCAGCCATTCAGTATCCACAAATAAACTGTTTTCCACCTCTTAGGCTGTGACAGCAATGCACCTTTGGAGATATTCTGCATGTAGAATTGAAACATGTAGGAACTTATAACTTTAGTGTGAAAGTTATGTTATTGCCAGACACTACACATTTTTAAAATACTTGTATTCATGTAATACTCAAGTTTTTCCTTTTGCTTATTTTGAAATTAGCTGGGGTTTTTTCATACGGAAGGCAGCAGGTTGGGTACTGCATTGTGTGAATAACAAGGGTAAAATATGGTCTTTAAACTTTTAGGATGCATTTTCCTTCACTGTTTTTCTTCTCTATTACATTATAGCTGTAGAGACTTACGCTCGAGACTAAAAAGCCCCGCAGGAAACCAAATCACACATGAACTTTCATACAACTTTCCTTTTGAATCTGATCTCTTTTTTTTCACCTTTCTCATCAGAATGGTCAATCTTTTACTGAAACTTTGGCATATGGGGAGCAGAAAGTTTGCCAACTGATGCTAACATTTCAATAGCAGCAGGAGAAGAAAGAAAAAAAATAAGGAAAGAGGAGCTTGGAGAGTGCACTGGGTTTTTTTTTTTTTTCAGAATAATGGCCTTTCTCAAAGCACTTGCTTCTCCTTGGGTTGTGACTGCTTCCAGTCATTTCTTAATATGTAAGAACAGCCAGGCTTGAAACCGTTTCGGGATTTCGGTTCCAACAGTTCCATTTATCTCCAGCTTGACAAGGTAGCATGGTAACCATTATATTATGCCACAAAAGGAAAAGTCATGAGATAAATTGTGGCTTTTCCCTCTGTTCTTCATTCCTGCTTTTCTGTAACCATGTAGAGCACACATTGTACAAAGTTTTATAGAGTTAGTGGTTCTCAGTATGTAAAGATGAAGAAGTGAGGACAGTTACAGTTTGTTGTGATAACTTTTATATTAGTGCAGTTTTATCATTTGCCCCTGCAGCTCATAAAAAACCCTAAACAAATATGAAGGTAATATTAATGACTTGCAATAAGCAGACTAATGGTTCAATCCATGCAGGACTATATAGAGGCTAAAAACTTTATTAGTAGTGCTGCTTCCCTTACTGCATCTATTTTAAGCTTTGACCTCTGTATGCCTTCCTCCTTAACAAAACCTTACTACATTTGGTTCCTTTATTTGTCATGAAGCCTTTTACCTCCTGAGCATGTTCAGAATTACATATTTTGAGTGAAAATTTCTTCAGACAAATCCAACTTGTCTAAAGAAAAAAAACATAAACTGGTGATATATGACATATAATTCCTGTGATGTTGATTATATATCTTTATAACTGATCTTGAGTCATAACACAGAATTCTTCAATCATTAAATTTTTGGTCTTCAGATAGATGAAATTATCATTTTTGGTTCAATACTGGTTTTTTTTTCTTAGCTCATGTACAATTTTGTGCTATTCCAAATAAATCTGTCACATTCATTTTTGACTGTTGCAGACTAAAGCCTGGATTTGATATGAATATTGAACTGAGTTTTATTATTAGTTTGTTTGGTTTTTTTAACATTGAGTGATGTGAAATGATGCTTGAATGTGCTCATAAACATTACGGTTAGGAAATCAGGATATAAACAATGCTTGCTTAATCTGCCTGATTACAAATAAGATTTAACAAAGTTTGTATCCTGCTATGTGCAAATTTGCTCAAATGTTCCGCTGTCTTCTGCTCCAGTGAGAATATTTTTAATTTGTTTTTGGCTTATGATCCTCCTTTTGAAATTAAAGTTGTTAAAAGTCCATCAGTCTAAATTTTGCAATCTAACTCTAGGAGATTTCCATCGGGATTGTAATTAGAAACTAAACAGGTACTTATGTAGTAAGGAACTAGCATCTGTTAAATAAGTATATACTTTAAAAAAAAAAAAAGGATAGAGTATGCATTATTTCTTATTGGCTTACTCCAAGGGAGATATCTTTAAAGATATGATTGTTTATTGGAAGATTTAGCAAATGTACATTGTCTATAGCAGCTATGTACTAATGAGGACAATATGATGCAAATCTTACATAAGCAAACTTTGAGTTACATGGAAATTTTGAGCGATAAACATAGAACCACAATGGGTCTGCCTATCAAGAACTGATCAATAAAAAGACAAAAATTCTTGCTATATTCCATAAGAGATTCATGGTAGAGTTGAGTCTTGTACGATTAATAGATCCTTCTACTATATAAGCCACTACATTCACGCACTTTTACATGAGATCAGTAACTTCTGCTTGATTAAAACATAGTGTCTCTTTGACTAAGTCCTATTTACTGGAAAGAGATTCCAACTTAACTTAGAGACAAGGCACTGGGAACCCACTATGTTTCTTGGGAGGTTACTTTAGTCATTAATCGCTAATTGAATTTTAGAAATGTGAGAAGGTTTCTCCAAGTCTCCTGAAAAAACTACACTTAAGACTGAGAGGCTTTACATGATTAGTAAATCAGATCTTAGAGATCATGAACAAGCTCGGATATTGTTTCAAGATCAGCTATAAATTTTATTTTAACTCACAGTGTCAGATTTTATTTAAGGCCATTTAGAATTCTCTACCAAATTCCTGCTGATGTTTCAACATATTAAATTTGGAAAAGTTGGTTGTAACATTTAATTTTTTCATACTCTGTCTGAAAGATTTTCTTCCATAGTAATTTTGAAAACATATGTTTGACCTCTAATGTTTTTCCACATGAACTAAGTTTAGCCCTGTCAGAAGGAAAGAGAAAGGCCAGGATGACAAGCCTGGTTAAGCAATGAAATGCAGTCCTTAAAGTGAACAAAAATGAAATCTTTGAAAAAGAAAAAAGAATGGCAAGGAAATATTAACTGAGGCAAATGAAATGTGCAACAAATTAGAGGGAAGGAAAGGGAATTTTACAAACAAGCAAAGCACTTTGGGAAAAAAAAAGATAAATATATGTTTTTATAGAAGAAACATCTGAATATTACTAGACAGTAAGGGAAACAAAATTTCTCCGTTGGTTTTCACTACAGTCAAGATGAAGATAGATATCTGACATGTATTCTTTGCAAGTATTTTAACTGAAACCTTAATATATTAAATATTATGTCCTGGAGAGATTAGACTGACTGATACATCTAGACTGCAATAAGTCATCGTGCCTGAGTATAGTCATTTATAACTGAGGAAGGTTACGAACGAAATCACAAGGATGTCAACGAAATGTTATGAGCTACCATTTAAATCAGTTATCTTTATCTGAATGATAGACACTGAAATGGTCACATTTAAGCATAATGTAATGCTTTTTTTTTTTGTTAATGTAAATAGTCTGTTAAGGACTAATATCTGAGAGAGCTCCCAAGTTAAAAATAAGTCATGAGACTTACTCAAAGTATCACATTTTTTTAGTGAGAACTCGGTTCAGATGATTGCTGTATTGAAGCATCAGTGTTATGAGACATAGAGAGACCAGTCAGAAGTGCTCTGTTGAGACAAAGTTCCACTATACATACAGTATAAAAATCTGAGACGTAACAGTAAGACAAGAAATTTGAACTACTGATGAATATTTTATGAAATCTTATAGTCGAAAGATAAGAATAAAATATTAAGATGCATTCTATTATTTTGAGAGTGGGTAATAATACAAAATCAGAACACCATGTAAAACAAAACTTGAATTATCTTTTTTAATTTGTGTGTCTGTTCAACAAGTATCTAAGGCAGTTACACATCCACATAGTGTGGAAAAAAACCCAAAAAGTGCAATTTTTACAAATCCTGAAGGAGTGAATGAGTTTGCTTTTTGTACAAGCTATAGGCAGCAAACAAAATACCTTGGTGCTTTGGTCTGAATAAGTTTAAAAAAAAAAGTCAACTGTTATATTGATGTGGTTAAAAGAAAAACAGAACTTTAGCAAAACCTCTATTTCTTTTACATTTAACTGTAGTATTGAGCTCTGAAGGTCCTATTTTCTTTTATGATCTGTTTTGGTAGCAATTAGTTTCTTATAGCCCTTTTTATCCTTCAGCTTCTGTTAGAGTGTCTTAGCCTTAACTGCCTCCTAAATATTTTTTCAGTGGGGAGAATAAAATAATAGTATATAAATGTTATTCAAGAGTTCCTACTTAACTTTTTTCCCCCCTAAGAATATATGAATAATAGATTCAATTAAAAGGCTTAAAATAGAGAATGGATAAGGAGTAATGTTTATTCTGTGTAGTTTGGGCTATGGAATTCATTGTTATGACCCCTTGTTATGTCCTATCCTAAACAATTCTTTCAAAAACTGTGATTACTATTTATTTTTACATAGAGGTTTAGCACCACTAAACTGTATAGAATAAAATAAGGATAATAAGATTTGAACACTAATTGCTTGAGCTTATGGAGAAAAATTGTCTCATAGAGACTGCATAATTTTGTTTCCTGGGTTTGTTAAACATTTTTGTGCAAGGGAATAGATCTCAGCACATAGGTCAGGATATATCAGAATCTATGTTTCAGTGACCTCGCCAGTAATTAGACTTCATAGATTTAATGAAGAGACTATTTTGACATTAGCAATAGTGCTAATTGGTGACAAGTCAAATGACTGAAATTTACATTTGCTGTTTTGGAATCAGTATGAAGCTTCTGAAATTTAGGAAGATTTTTCTTTTTCTGATGCCATATCTGACACAGAAGAGTCACTTATCTGTGCCCACTTACTTTTTTTTTTTCCTTTTGCCACAATTCATTTTTCTGGCTTATGTCCATCTTTTCCATGAGAGTGGTGATTTTCAACTTTATTTTGAAAAAATCTGTATTCAAATGCAGATTTTGTCTTTGTAGCTGGGACCATGTAGAAGGCATCTTTGAAGAAATGCTAATAAGAGCACTGTGATAAGGCACCACTCCTTAGACATATCTTTCTTCTTAAGAACATTTCTTTGAAACCTAGACTAAAAAAATAAACCATTTTGCTCTTATCAACATTGCTTTAATGTGCTCAGAATACTGCGTCTATAAAAAAACCCGGAAAATTTGATGGGTGATAGTGAGCCGTTCATTTGCTGTGCTGAATGGCTTTATTCCAATTCATAAAGGGATTTTGAAAGAAATAGCTATTTTTGGTTTTTTTCTTCTTTATGATTTAGCTGATTACCAGCCCGCATTTACTGAAATGACATACCAGCCCTGGGCACATGATAAACAATGCTGAAACCTGGTTTATTATCTGCAACATAGAGATGCAAAATACTGCAGCAAAGAAATTGCTGGGATGGGAAATGCTATCAGAGTAGCTTGAAACTTAATATATATAAATTTATTTTTAAAAAAAAAGAGGATAAAAGAATTCAAAGCTTTTAAATTACATTCTTGTGTGAAATTTGAGACAATCTGAAAAATTCTGTCTCTAAGACAGAGAGAAAACTTTGTTTGTTGAGAAAAGATCACTGAAGAGCAAAATGTCATGAAGAATTCAGCTCACAAGATACTGTGTTATTTGCTGCATTTATCAAGTTACACAGTCACATTCAACAATTGCAGTGCAGCTTTAAAGTTAAAGAAGATTCCTAGTAACTTAAAAGCAGGTAAGATCCTTTAAACTGCTTTTGGTATCATTTTTCATATGGATTCATTAGAGTTAAATTAATGTATTTGTAGAGATAGCTCAGTCATCCCAAATTACTTTTCTGTCTGATGTTCAAGCCTTTGATAGTGCACTTCATGTTTGAATTGAGTTTTGGAGAGACACTAAGCATGTTAATTAGATGCTCTTTGTGCTCTGAGAGGGAGGAAAAGGAGAAGGGATAATTTTTAACATTTCAGTTGAGTACTGTTTGTAGTGCACATTTCTCTTACCTACAATATTACATGCAATTAGAAGTAGACATTTCTAGCACTGACATGTTCACTATCTAATCTGAATTTGCTAAAGGTAGATGTGGCCTTTGGACAATATGCCTCTAGTGCAGAGTATTTTTTTTAAATTAAATTTAAATATATCCTGAGTGTCCTATTTAAATGTTAATCTATTCTGTTACAACAATGCTGTCTTATAACACTGAAGCTGCACAGATACTTCAATGGAACAAAAGTATAGTGCACACCAGCTAAACAAGATAAATATTTATGTTAGCTGATTCTTGTTTGCACAACCATGCCACTTTTTGTTTGTTTGGGGTTTTTTTTTTTTTTTTTACAAATGGAGCAACAACATTAGAGGTGTCAGTAATGACAAGAAGAGGAGGCAAAGGGCTTTGTCTGCTTTACTCATAGTCACTGCAGCATAATGGTTGGGCTAGGTGCCAGGAGGCATCATGGCCTATCAGCATCCACCAGTGCACTCCTGTCATTTACAGCAGCTCCCAGGTCCATTAGTAGATGCACCTGACGAGGGCAAACACTTTCCTCTACAAACATGCTTCTGTGGCTGAGTATAAAGTAGTAAAGACAGACTTCCAGCTCCTCTGCTGCTGGGATGAGTTTGGATGTGGAGTCTGACCCAGACACTGCCTAGAGCATCCCCATGCCCGATGCCTCAGGACCAGTTAAATAGTCATACAGAGAAGTCAGATGCTTCCCAAATCCAGAGCCCAGCCTGTAAGCAACAGCTGTTTAATGCTCCCTATTTACTCTGATGTGATGACTTTCGGGCTGAAGTCTCCAAAGAATATGATGGCAGAAAGTAGAGGAATATAAAAAAATGTTAACTGTGTGTGCACACACACACACACACAAAAGAAACCTGAAAAGGAGAAAGGGAAAATCTAGAGAAAGAACGAAGTAATGAAAATAATAACTGTAGCAGTGAATGAAGATGTGATACAAGAGGGAAGAAATTAGATGGAGAAAAAAATATAATTACTGATCTAAAGAAAAAGAAATGCAGCCTATGAAATGAACAAAAGTGGAATTTATTGTCATGTTTGTAAAGGCAAATAAGTTTAACTTGAAGTTTGAAAAGTTTTAAGGCATGACATACAAAAAAAGTGCAGGGAATAAACAGAGAGCAAGTTACCTTTGTAACTTACCCATACGGGCTGTGTTTGGAAGTAACAGGTTGGCTGAATGAGGTGGCACAGCTGAGCATGGACTTCCTGGAAAGCTGCCTTCTCCTAGCAGACAGCACATAAAGGACAGGCATTGATTACCAATAGAAACATTATGGATCTGCTAGAAAGAAGGGATCTGACAGCTATAAGAAGATCTGGCAGCAGGGAGACATAGAAAAATGAAGCTCCAGATGAGAGAGAATTGAGGTCAAAATAGGAACAGATGTGCACTAAAAATAGAAGGACAAGAAAAAGATAGATGCAAAGGTCCTTGCAAGTAGACAGATAACAGGGAGGAGGGAGAGACGTCTTATTAAAGGAGAGATGGAAAAGCAATGATAACACAAAAAGAAAGAAAAAAGTTACAGTGCAAATTAAGAAGCCTCTTCTCTTTTTTAATTCAAGTCATTCCTATTTAGCTCTAACTAAATCACTCCTTGAATCCTCAGCCTGGAAAATAAATGAACCTTATGTAAAGGGCATAAGGGTAGACATTACCAAATACCTCTGCAAACTTGAGATAATGACGTTAAGAGAATTAGTGGAGTTAAAGTACAGGCTACATTTAGTTCTAATTAGACAAAAGATAGCAACTGAATTACTACATAGAGTTTAGATAAGGAATTTAAACAAGTTACTGAAATTGTGGAAATATCTAACTTCTGGGTCTGGTGTGATTCCCTGACTTCTCCCTAATGTATCTGCTCCATTCTGCTGTTTCTTCCCAATAATTGCGGATGGTCTGGGGAATCATACCCTTTCTTGTTGGTAGGCTAGAGCCTCACCTCAGTCATACCAACATCTGAACACCCAACAAGTACCTTGCTAATGGTTTTCATGTGGCAGCCTTGATAGCAGGAGGTTGTTTCTGGCAGAGGGACAGGAGATGAGATGAATTTAGCTTCTAACAGCAACAGACAGAAGAAACTATAATCAACATTGTCAAGCTTCTTTAGCCTTTCTCTCCCATAAACCCAAAAGTGTGTAGGAGGAAAAGTATGCATTCAACAACTTATCAATTCTCTTTTCTTCATTTTCTGCAATATTACTAAAGAAAATACTCCTAAGCTGTAGTAACTCTTTAGGGTGATCTTTCAAATAGAAAGGACAATGTGAGAGAATAACTGCAATTGGAAACCTTATGTGCCTGACAATGAATCCTGGAAGACCATCAGAGACAGTCTGGCAAAGTAGAAGGAGAATCTGGACATTTTCCTTTTGCATTATAGAGTAATTGTATTCAACAACCTAGTTGTTTAACTTCTAAATATTGATATGCAGTAACTAGTGAATATCACAAAACATTTGTCTTGGTATTTCCAAAGAATTCCTCAAAAATAGTCTTGTGATTCCCAAGAAGCTAATTTTCTCTTTTCACTCAGGTTGTTATTTAAAACAGACCTCCTTGCCTCTGACTTATAACCTCAAGAGCATTTCTGCAGCTCTGAGACATAATGGCAACAAACTCACCCTGAGAATAGATTTTAGTTGTTTATTGTAATACAGGATTTTGAAATGATACTTTGCATATGCATAGATAAGCCTTCTATAAAAGCAGGAAGAATGAGTGAGGGTAGTTTTTTTTTT
>WBNH01008627.1:0-38413 GCA_013401255.1 Urocolius indicus | reverse complement strand
CCTCATCTGGAGTCCTGTATGGAGTACTAGACTTCCCAGATCAAGAGGGACAGGGAACTTCTGGAGAGAGTCCAATGCAGGGCCACCAAGATGATCAGGGGACTGGAGGATCTTTCTTATGAGAAAAGGCTGTAGGAACTGGGGCTGTTCATCTTAGAGGAGACTAGAGAAGGGGAGAATCTCATTAATATCTAAAAGTATTTCAAAAGTGTGTGTCAAGGGAGTGTGGCAACACTTTTTTTCTGTAGTGACCAGTGACAGGACTAGGGGTAATGGACAAAAGCTGGAATACAAAAAGTTCCATTTAAACATAAGGAAAATCTTCTTTCCTGTGAGGGTGAGGGAGCCCTGGCACAGGCTGCCCAGGGAGTATGTGAAGTCATCTTCTCTGGAGGTTTTTAAAACCTGCCTGCATGCACTCCTGAGTGACCTGATGGAGGGGAACCTGCTTGAGTAGGGGCTTTGGACTAGATCATCTCTAGAGGTCCCTTCCAACTCCTACCTGTGATTCCATGATTCTATGTATAAAATTAAATTTATTATCCCCTTGCAATGATGATGTATTGACTCATTTTCTTCCAGCTTCCAGGAATTTTGAAGAACTCTGTATTTTCTTGAGACAGGTTCATGAAATGAGTCAGTGGGACAGACCATGGGGCAGCCAGTGCTCTATCTACATGTGCAAATGCGACCTCAGGATTTTTGGTGTGATTGCACTGCTTAACAGTAAAAATCTGCCTCTCTCAAGTACCACATTATCTGCTGTCCCCAAAAAGAGCTTCAGAAGCTACAATGCCAAACAAACTTGGGCTGAAATCAAAGCATAGGTCTATACAACTTGTGTGATGGGCTTGATACATGGGAGAACAATTGAATCTGATATTCAGGTATGTAGAATGTTTGCTGTTTGATTTAGCACTGGCTTTGAAAATTCTTCTTTGGCAAACTAGAACAAGAAGAAATAAAACTCAACAAAACTCAATAAAGCTCAATAAAACTGAGAAGATACCCTGACATCTGTAATCTCTTTTTCAGAAATATCTCAGGTTTATGTAACAAGACTTGAAAGTGTGTTTCTCTCATGCACTGGTCAAAAGAGCTCTGCCAAGCTAACTGCCACTAAGAAAATGTAGGTGAACAGAATAAAACGAAGCAAGATGAAACAAAATTAACTGGCATTATTACTGAAGGAGTTCACAAGGATGTCTGACCTAGGAATTTAAATTCAGAGCAGCAAACCAGGAATCAAGAATCCAGACTACTGATTAACTTTATATGTGTAAAATAGGGAACATTCTCCTTATCTCAGCACACATTTGGCATGAATTTGGATCTGCTGAAACTACAGACCAAACCAACCCAGTGAAACAAACCAAAACAAAATTCCCACACAGCTGAGAGAAAGGAAAGTATGCTGTTAATTTGTCTTATGGATGTAGAGAAAGACAGCCCAGGTTTAAACATCTGGTAGTATTACCATCATAACTGTTTTGGCTAACATCATCTTTTTTGCACCAACTTATAATGGTGAAAGTCCAAAATTTGGTGCTTCCAAGTGTTAATGCTCATTTCACTGGGAACGCCAGATCGTTATACCTTTGGAAAGGTTTACTATAGGTTTTTCCCTACTGACTTAGTGCAACTTGCAGGAGTGGACAAATCCTGAGGGATTTTCCAAAGATTATATAGGCAGTGGTATTACTGCTGCTGAGCAGCATTGACAACTTCAGATACAAGGTGTTGAATGTCCTGTTCAGGAAGGGAGATACACAGATAGGTCAGCAGACACAAATAGCTTCACAAAATCTGCTGCTCTGTCTTTTGCCTTAATCTTTTTTTTTTTTTTTTTTTTTCCTAAGCACAAAGATCTCAGTTGTTCCCCACAGGAGCAACTCCACTTGCAAGGGTCTACCCTGGTAGAACTCAGGCTCCATCCCCATTCCTTAATTCTCTCAGTGGAAGTTTAGAGAAAGCTGTTAGACAGCAAAGAGAGTACAATAAAAAGCCCTTTACTGTCCTAGTGGCACCAGGGCACAGGAGGAGCCGCAAGTAGAAGTCCTACATGTACCAACCCTTGCATGGAGAGAAAGCTCCATGAGCTTTTGCATGTTGTCTTAGGAAAAAGGGGATTATTCCCATTTTCCCTTTCTACCCCTATCTTAAGAGTGGCTTTGTGACTGAAAACATGACGATGTTCTGCTCCTAGCAAGGAGGGTGGAGCGGGAGGTGGGGAAATCGCCCATGTACCATAACAGATGGTTTAAGTACAGTGATTACAAAATCCTGAAGTTAAAATAGTTTAATTACAAAGTCAATACTGCCTCCAACCTCTGCTAAGCCTTTAGTGTAAAAACAACAGACGGTATAGTGCAAACGGTAAGACAATATTTAACCAGAACTTTGCATTAGCTACTGCAGTACAGCTCTCCATCAGGCCTTCAGCAAACGGAAGATCAACTGATTTTCCCAGCTTGTATTTGTTAACCATCTCTGCTTCAGTATCAATGGGCCACATGTGAGAGAGCCACAAACAACCCCAAGGAAACAAGTTGCAATACTATGCCACAAACTGAGGCTCAGCAAGGTTGTATGTAAAGTCCAATATTGCAAGCATACAACCAAAACAATTGTTAGCACCTTACTAGGAGTGAAAAGAGGTAAAAATGATGAGCTGGTAAAGTTAGTCATGCACAAAATGAAAATAAAAGTGAAACAAGTAATAATATTTTAAAGATAATGGAACGTGGGAAGACATAGGGAAAAGAAAATTTGGGGACAATTTCAAATGGCACATATTTGATCTTTCACATGCAGGGACAACAACACCAACTCTATACAGCATGTTGTAGGGAAGCTGTGTGCCAAGTTGTGCTCTTGCAGCTGAGAGTCTTGCTCTTTGCCAAATGTGTACATTTTCTACATATTCTTTAACAGCAACAAACCCTCCCTCTGTTGGCTTGCATCTCCTATAAACATCTACTCAAACACAGAGCCGGAAGAGTCAGAGGAAGTCTGGCTCTGCTTTATTAGCAATATACTAAATTTGGTTCCATCTGCTCCCATCACAACACAGTGTAAGGTACCCATCATCCATGCTAGATACGAAGCACTGTGGAGCACTGCTCAGCTACCAAGCTGGATAGTTAAAAGCAAGGTCTGGTAAGCTGCGGACGATAGGGATTCATGAAAGTAAAAGCAAAAACAGACAAATGGGAGACCATCTTCAACACCTCTGCTCACCACTAACCCTCGCTGACCCCTGAGCAAAATCAGCAGCTCAAGCACAAGGCAAAACAGATTCCAAAGCAATACTAGAACACATAAGAGTTCTCACAGTTGTGTTACCATTTATACAATATTTTTTGTACAGAATTTGGGAGATGAAGAGTAACTCTGAGTGTCTGAGATCATATTTGCTAAGTCAAGTAAGAATTTCTAGTAGCTAGTAGATAATCTCTTTCCCCAAGTTTCTTAGTAAATTACATCATTTGGGACAGAGAGCTGCACTGACTAAAATGTGGGGAAAGGGACACCCTAGTGCATCTAAAAGAAAATTCTTTTTAATCCTTAAGACGAAAGAGGAAACATTCCTAGGACCTAGTCCTACAGGTTTCTGCATATTTCATTCTTGTTTTTATTAACTTTACATATATTAGTAGATTGATTGACATTCAACTGAGACTGAGTGCTTCATTTCATTAATGTGGAACTGATCCTCTGCTATAACACAAAAAGAAATAACTAATGTTTGGAAATCATAACATGACTGGCATAGCATTGGAAACACGCAAGCTATTTGAATTATTTAGTTGTATGAATAGAGGCTATTTGGGATTTTTTCCTAGAATATGACAATATGATAATAAATGGTGTGTTTACATACACCATTGTGTGTTTGTTATCTACAATAACAAAGACCCCTTCACAGCATACTGTAGAGGCCTTCTGAATGTCTAATAATTTCTTTTATTCCCATGCTTGCCTCACTTTTTTACTCTAAGCACGTAACTGGGAAATTAATCCAAAGAAATAAGACACCGTCACAGCCTTTTTGAAAAACCTTAGCCCAGGGCAAAATCCCCAGGTTTATATTGCATCTCAGCCTCTCCCTGTAGTGCATGTGGGACACAAGTCTCATGCCTGCTCTCAGAATAATTCTGTATTTAAGTCAGTAATCCTTTAATGACTGCTCTCACCCAGAACCGCTGGGCCTGACACTCAGTGCACAGTTGTGGGAGCAGGACTTTTCCTCACCAGGAGAGGAATTTGACCCTGGCCAGATACTTTAAGAGAGGTGTGAAGTGAGAGCAACACCACTCAGAACACCAACAGGAGCTGAGGTCTGAGACTGCCTTCTACAATGAGTTGATTCCTGCAAGTGTATGTTAGGTGGCCCACATACAGAGTGATACATAAGACTTTGGGTACCTGAACTTCTGCTCGGGTTTGATAATGAAAATGCTCCTTATCCCTCCTGTACTGTCTCTTTAGAACTGACTAGGTTTCTTTGACCCAAAATCACATCAAGGGTCCACTTTTTGGAAAGGTCCTTGTATCCCGAGCAAAGTATGAGAAAACAGATTGATTTGAGTGATTTCAGCTTAGAACAGATACTGTTTCACAGAGGCGTGCATTGGACTCAAAATTTTGGTTGTCATGATTGCTAAATAAGCACATCACCAGGAAAAGCATGCCAACATAGCAGTTATGATGTTTTTCAAGAAACACAGCTCTTTGGAAGAAAGTGTTTCTGGTGATCAAATGCAATAGTGCTATTAAGTCAGGTTGCTTCACTGTAGCTCTTTTGCATGATGTATGCGCAGGAAAACCTCTGTGGGCTAACTAGAAACCGTGGCATCCAAATTCTGCCTTCCTCTGCCATACTAAATGCTGATTTCAGTGGGGATTCCATGAGTAGATCAGGCAGAATTTGATCCTAATGACCCAAGTCCCGACTTCATGCACTCATGGGAGACTACTCCTGCAACAATAATTCTTTGTGGGAGCCATGCACTCTGAAGGCAGCTGATTTCCCTCCAAATTTATTGGTGAGGCTTTGGGCACGTACTGCCAGGACCAGGACTATCAGTGCCATCACCACTGTTATCGATGATCTCAAAGCACTCAGTGACGCTGTCAGGCATTCCATCCCTGCCATGCTCCCCCTTGGGCATGGGGAAGAGTAGGAAGGCAAATTGTTGTCACCCAAAGCTCACTTTTTGAAAGTCTGGAGGTGAAAGGATAGTGTAGGCTTGTTTAAGGCCTCACTGAAAAGAACAGGATCTGAATTCAGCCTGGAATACACTTGTGTGCTAGAAAACAAAATATATTTTAAATAAATGTTTAAAAAACCCTAAGCAGTCAAACCCCTGTAGTCGTTATAGACCTGCCCTTTTTTTTTTATCCCTTTCTGCCAATAAATATTTACCCAGGATTGTCTCATGACTGGTCAACTTTTGTAATCCATTAGAAAGTGATGCTGTTGCATGACATGATCAAACATCAAATGCAGCAGAAAGACCATAACTATATCTAAAAAGCTTTTGCTTTGTTGAAACCTCTCACTAATGCTGGCAACAAAATTATTGAGGTCTGTAATGAGCTGATCTCTTGTCAAATAAGCCTTCTTATGAGCAGTGTAAAACTTTATATCTGCTTTTAGATTAAACACTTTGGGTTTATTAATGTTTCCTTTCCTCTCTAAATTTCTTTGTTGAGAAGAGGTGCCAGAGGAAATGTGCTAGCAACAGTAGGATGTGAAGTATAGTTTAGAATACATTAAACATATGTTGATGGGGCCATTAACAGAGTTTATAGATGCCACCACCTGTCTCTTATTCCACTTGCCATTACTTTAGTGACAGAACACATACTGTAAGAGAGGTGGTATGCTGCCATTAAATCCTTAGTCCTGTATTAGAAGGAACACAGTAGTAAATTCATGCTGTTTTTGCTAAAAAGATTTTCCAATGATAGCTCACCTATTGAGATAAATACATCTGAATAAATAAGAAAATGTATCACTCTGCATTTGGATGCAAGAGCGACACCAAATATCTGGTAAAATATCTGAATATTTTACCATTATAAATGTATAGCAGGAAAGTTGACACCTTAATTCTTCCTCCCAAGCTAGTAAGCATATCCCTTAAATCATTACTGCAAAACACACTCTCATTGAAAAGAAAAGAAAAGAAAAGAAAAGAAAAGAAAAGAAAAGAAAAGAAAAGAAAAGAAAAGAAAAGAAAAGAAAAGAAAAGAAAAGAAAAGAAAAGAAAAGAAAAGAAAAGAAAAGAAAAGAAAAGAAAAGAAAAGAAAAGAAAAGAAAAGAACGAGGTACCAAGTACCAGGCACCAGCTACAGATGAGCGGGGCTGCGGTGCCTGAGATGAGCGGGGCTGCGGGGCCCTGAGGCGCCCCCTGGCGCAGGAACGTCGGGAGGAGCCGGGGCCGGCGGCGGGGCCAGCGGTCTGTTTCCTAACTCGGCGGTGAGATGCGTGCCCCACAGCGGGGGAATTTGTTGCCCCCGGGGTTCCAGTGACTCCCATCTTCCCGAAAGGGCGTCCTGGTGTTATTACTGTGGGGGCAGAGGGATGGGAAACCTTTGGCGTGCTCCATTCAAGGGAGATGAGGAGCAGCGGTGGCATGAAGGAGTCTGGTGCAGCCTCATGGAGCTGCAGGGAAGAAAACAGAAAGTCACAGTACTGAAGTGGGGATCGGGCACGCAGTACTGATCGGGCAAAGACCTGCAGGCTTCTGAGCTGTACCTTGGAGGTCGGCAAATAGGGAGTGCATCAAAAAAGGAGGGATTGTGTGTGTAAAAAAAAAGGGGAAATAAAGCGCCTTCCTAAAAATCTGTGTTGAATTTCCTGCAGACTTATATTCACAAAATTTTCTTCATCTTACTGGAATGGGCAAAGCCTTTGCCCAACTTCACCTACACCTGCTGAGGCAAATGAGGAAGAGCCATGAGCAGCCTTAGTGCATGTGGCTCGTGCATGCTGCTCGTGAGCGTCCTCTGCAGAAACCTTCATGCCAGACAGAAGAGGCAGGAGGAGAGGGACGTGGCTCCTAGCAGAGCATGCCTAGAGGTCAAAGGCCATTTACCGTCCTTTCTGTAAGGAGAAGTAAAAGGTTGTGAGTCTTCATCTCTCCAGCTTTCGGCAAGAGAAGCCTCAGGTTTGATCAGGAGATGGCAGCACAGTCCCAGAAAGCTCGAAAAAACGACTCACCCATCAAGCTCCCTATTGGCAAAGTCCCGGGAGGTTGAGGGAAAGAAAGCCCCCTCGCACATTTAAAAAGGAAAGCCACACAGCTGTCTGGTAAGTATTTGAACTGGATTAAAAGGAACCCAGTTAAAGATTAAAACTGAAATTGCTGCTGTGCATCCTAAACACGATGCACACCCTTCACCAAAATGTTGCAACTTGCCACAGAAAACCCCTCCCATCATCCCTCAAGAGTAAAATGAGCCAGAGATACCACTGGAGACTTCATTGCTTCAGTGCTGCTACAGAACCATAAAGCTTCAAAGTAGAGAATCAAAACTGGGAAATGTCTTGTTGCTGTTTTCCAGTATTTGCTCGAATTGGGTGAAAAAAGATGATTTAAAAATCTGCCAGTGTGATAAGCAAGGCTTTATGTCAGACCAGGAAAGAATTTGCTGCTTGATGCACACAGAGCTGCTGCAGTTTTGCTATGATCTGTGCTTGTTTCTTTCCAAAAGGAGGAAAAAACAAACAAATAACCCAAACCTGTACCTGTAGTACCTGTAGTGAACCTGTTGCCTACGTCGAACAAACCTGAGCAAAGCTAGAGTCATTACAAGTGGGCTGTTGCTCATTTATTCCTTGAAGAACTTCCAATTGGAAGCTGCAGGCAGAAATATTCTTTTTCAAGCCATGTATTTTGCTTCTCTCTATCCCCAGACAAGGTTTGCTCAATCTGTGATTGAGGAATTCCCACAGACCTGCAGGTATTGCCAGGAAAAAACTTTGCAATTCATTAGGTGGTGCTGAAAGACTTTGTTGGAAGTGGCTCAGTGTGGACCCTGTCAGTATTTTCTAGAGCTGGTCCACCTGAGACCTTAATGAGAGAGGTGCTATTGGAAAAGTCGTTTGGAGTTTGGCACCAAGTTCAGCACCTTAGCCTGACTCGAGGCCTTTTGGTATTCATTGAACAGACAAATCAGTGGATGCACCGTCCCTTTTTTTTCTCTCCCAACATATTCATAGATCTGTCTCATTTTTTGACGCTTGACTTAGTATTGGAAACCTTCAAAGAGCATAACAAATGGAAATTTAGAGCTTAGCCAGATTGTAACAATTGTTGGTATTGGAACATCAATGGAGCTCAAACAAGTTTCACTTGGCAGGACAATTGCGCAAAAGCATTTGATGTTGAATTGTAAGATTTTTTTATCAAGGTTCGTACACACAAAATGGTTCAAATATAAGCAAATCAAAGCCTCAGTATTAATGAAATATGTGCTAGTTTCCTTTCCACTTGCCAGCTATTTAACCTGATCAGGAGACAAATTCACATGGGATTAATTCTATGCAGCCAACCTCAGATTCCTCTTGGGTTTCCTTGAAATGAGGTATCCTTTGCTTCCTATCCTACACGGTTTTGTAATGCAGCTGCACATTGTTGAAAAATTGCCACAATTCATGGCGGGGTGGCTGTATTTCAGCAATGAGAGAAGTTATTTGGAATACATATATCTATATTTGCATGCTTGTGAAGCTTACGTGTCTGGCTTGTTAAGCTCTAGGAAGCTCCTTGATGGACAACACTGTGACGAACAGTGGATGGCAATTAAGCCATGAACCTGAGTAAAGACAAGCTGATCCTCAGCACTGTGAACTCCAAAGGAACTTTATTTTTGCAATTCAAAAGGGTAAAGGCTCCTGCAGAGCAGAAAAATGCTTAGAAGATGAGAAAGGGGTGAAAAGTCCTCCCCATAGCCAGTGATTCCTATGCCCAGTGTGGTGTCGGGATTGACCCTTAGAGCCAGGTGGCCCTTGGGGGTCTCCTCTCTTCATGCAGAGGACCAGTGTAGAGATATGACCATGAGGAGCTGACTGGACGCAGCAGCTGCTGCCACTACTTCTGCTCTGTGTCCATGGGTCTGCCCAGGTCAGCAGGGAGCATGCTGAACTGGTGTTACAATCATTCTTCCAAGCTTTTAGGATTGCTTGCCTCCTTTCTTCTGCCATGTGATGAGGAAGTGTTTGGCCAGGCACTATAAACACCTTCTGTTTTGGAGCAGGATGAGAAAAGAGAAGGAGAAGCAGAGATTTTGGCTGTAACCTCAGTGCTCCAGTCTTTCCTGGAAGCCAAAGCACATACCCACACAGGTACAACAGGGGGACTATGACTGCAAAGAGTTCAACAGGGCCTGAGTGACATTTACTCCTGCACATAAAGCTGAGATCACTGGGAAAGGGAAGAGCTAGGGCTAATTCAGATCCACAGCGGATTAACTACACATCTGCAAACCAAACTCATAGAATCATAGAATGGTAAGGGTTGGAAGGGACCTTTAGAGATCATCTAGTCCAACCCCTCTGCTCACAACATATGTAGGCTACAGTTTGAGAAGAGAAGCCACAGATTTGCCAAAAAATATCTCCAGCTAATTGGAAATTGAAAAAAATATATCCTTGCAACATGTAATGGCTGGCACAGTACCATGTGCCCATTGCCTCCAAGATTCACCCATTCTGTAAGCACTTTTGATGCCCTTGTGCCTACACAGGTCCTGAGAAAATCATGGAGCAGAAGCCCACGCTTTTTCCATCTTTTTATCTAAACACAAGTGGTGTGTCTAGGAGTGTTTTTAAGCCGACTTGATGAAAGCCTCCTCCAAAAGGCCAAAGGGAGGTGGGCACAAAAGGTCTGGCAACACTCCTGCCCCTCCACCCTCTCTGCAGTGCTGGGTTGGTCCCAGGGCCAGTGAAGTGTCTGCATAGCCCCACTAGCCATCAGCACGGAAGCTGGGAATGGAAAACAATTTTGACATCGGCAGCCTGGAGTCCTGCCCTTTGCAAACACATTTGATGTTCATACATGGTCTCTTGGCGGCTGCTGCTGAGGACCATCTGTTGGGATGGCTTCGTGCCTGATCAAATGGTGGTATGCCGTTTTCACTGGGACATGAAATAGATGCCAAACAAAACGCGTCTGGTTTTACTTCTATTACTCTGAACTCAAAGCACATGCTAGTACTAATCCCTCTTTTAACACTGTTGTGGTGCCAGTTAAACCTTCATTTTTTCCCGCTATCTGCCAGATTTCTACCACATACTTAAGCGCTTAACGAAACCCAGCAGAAACCTATGCCATTGATTTCACACAAACAGGGCACTGTTTGCAGGTGTTTGGTAAGAGGTGTTAGTGCTAACGACAGAGGTGAATGTGCGAGAGTTTCCTATATACGTAATACAAGATCCTTGAAGGAGCTGGACTAGGACATTTCTCTGAAAATTGCTCCTGAATTCACATCCAACTATCACAAAATTTGCTGCTCAATGGAAATGTGGCTTATCAATTAAAAAAATGTTATGGTGAATTACACATAGTTTTTTAAAAAGGCCTCTACCAAATGTGCAAAGGCTTTGGGTAATATGGGAGTACTAAGATGAGATGCTCTAAAGATGGACATTTTCATCTATAGTAAAATCTTCCATGCTGTGGCTGGCTTTGCTGTCTGGGTTTGTATGACTAACTCCCTGTGAATGTTCCACATTCAGAGAAGTGTGTTTCTGACCTCAGCCAAGATGAATATTATTGTCAAAACTGCCATGATTACAGCTACTGTGGGCTTTCAGAATCCTCTAGTGTTTCTGGGGAAAATCCATCTGCTACAGATGTTCCCTCAGGTGATGGATTTTCTCCTCTAGTCCTATTATGGGTCAGGGAAGCCTAAGGGAGCACCCCATGATGGCCTTCCCTTTGCTTTTCATCCCTCTTCTGCTGTGGAACGTTAAGAGACTGGACAGCTTGGATACCTCCTGCTACCTCCTCTCCTCTGTCTGCTCCTGGGAGAGAGATGACAAAGCCAACATCCTGGTCTCTCCTGGCTGGATCCCTGCTGTGTGCAAGGTGGCAGAACCCAGATATGACATCTGTGGTTCCCAGATTTAGGAAAGGCAAAGACTTGACTACTTAGTCAACTGTTTCATTTCTCAGGTCCTAGATTTGTAAAAATTTAAAGCACTTCATTTTGTTAATGATGCAACAGATTCCTGTGTTATTATGCTTTGATAGTCTTATTTTTTTTTTTTTGCTATGTTGCTTACATTGCTTTCTTGTATATTTCTAAAGTAAAAGTTGCTATGGAAATCTGAAAAACAATATGATTAACAGTTATGGAAAGCTGGAGAATGTGGAAGTCAGTTTCTGTTTAGCTTAGCGTTGTACTACCCAAACAGAAGAAAAAAAGAAAGAAAAAAAAGACCATGATGTGACTCTCCCAAGTAGATATGGCAGGGCCAGGAGCACAGGCCAACCAGTGGCATGTGGACTAGCTATAAAATTAAAAATAAACTTAAGAGTAAATGTGCAGCTAAATGCAGACCATGGGGATAGGATGTGAACTTCAGCTATTTCCTGGAGCTAGTGTGGTTCCAAAGTTTAACAGCTTTAGCCTTTGGAGACCCGGAGGCGTGCATACTTGTTTTCAGTTTCTCCTCCTTTCATCTCCCCCCACTCGGAGCCCTACCACCTCCCAGCTGCCCTGCTTGCTCCATCTTTCCCTGCAGCAGGACACTCCCCTCGCTCTCTAACAATGTCCCACATGGCTCTGCTCAGCGCAGAGCATCACCGCACAGCAGCAATGCCACCCTTCCTGGCCTTGTATCCTCTAGCCCACTCTGGCAGGATGGGGATTCTGATTCCCATTTTGCTCTCAAGGCTCACCAATTTGCAAAGGCTTATTCTGAGTACCGTCCAGGGAGATGAGCAATTGCCAGCTGCTCTCTGGGTATGCTGGTTCATGTCTAAGTTAAGATTCTTATGGTGACTTTCAGTCTTGAACTGTTTTGCTAGCTTAGGTTTTTTTAATCATTTTTTTTTGTTAAAACTACCACAGAGGAAAGGGGAAAGGGTTAATGGCATTGCTAACACATTGTTATCTCACAGGTCCTGTATGAGAGCAAAGAGATATTTTCAAGCATAAATTTGTTATTAGGGAATGTACTATGAAGCTCAAAAGTACCTCACTAAGCCTGGCTTGAGCTTGTGTTCTTTTTGCTTCTGCCACTTGTGTTTGTTTGCATAGACTCAAGGCCAAATTCAATTTAGAAATGTTTCTAAAATGTGTCTTGACATCTTTTTCATTTATGATAAAACTCTGGTTTTGTGCTAAATTGTCCTAATAGCACATGATAGTTTTCTTTGTTAAAATTGAAATGCATGTAAAAAAATTCCAGTGTAACTCCTTGAATGCTTTGAAAATTCATCATGAATTATTTTTTGTCATTCAAATTGCATTGTTCCAGTAATGCCAATCTCCTAATCAAAATCTCCAAGATATGTACATCCCCCACTCCTTCCTGGTTGTCAGTGGTACTCAGCAAGATCCTTTCCATTAAAACCTTTTCTCCTCTTGCCACCCGCTGAAATCCTTAAATTTTACCTTAACAGGCAAAATAACAAAACAGGAACTTTCAATAAACATGTTTGCACTTTTGAAATGTACAGGAAGGAGGGTGAGTAAAGATGTGTGCACATAAATCATTCTAGTTCTCACTTTTTCCTGGAAGAAAATGTGTTGAATAGAGTCAAATGGAAGAAGAATGTAAACTGTGAACACAACAGTGGAGGTTATCTTACTTAAGGCAGAAAGGGAAAAAAAAAACCCAACAACCATTGGAGGATTAAGCACTTTGGGTTCACATATGCAAATACTTGTGCTTTGCTGCTACCACCAGTGTAATGAGATGTACATTATTTTTGCTGCCTTTCAAGGTAAAATCAACACAAGGTTTCACTTAACAATGCCAGTTAAACTAATGGTGCCTAATAGCACAGCTAAATTTATCATAACACCAAATTGATAGTAAAATATACTCTTTCCCTAGTGCTTTGAACCACTTCTTTTCCTGCACCAAAAAGTAAGGAAACAAACATCTAACCATAATCCCTCTTCAAAAATTGTTCATAGCATTATTACCTTTAATGCCATTCCTGAAGTTAGTCATGAGGAAGTCCATTATGCATCCCTGCATGAACCAAAATTAAGAATGAGGTGTGCATCATACAGCAGCTAATAAAGTGTAGGTTTAAATTCCTGTGGTATAGCAGGGTGGGTTAAAAATGCTATGGCCACCTTAATATACAACATTTTCTATTAGAGTATTTATCATTAGTTCCCTATTAATGTCTAGATGAACAAACTTTTACTACGTGTGTTTATATATATGTATACATGTAATCACATCACCAACATGGCATGTTTGTACTTTCTTCTTTCACACAGAAATTGTTAGCAAAGGGCTGTTTTCATGTAAACAAGCGTTTCTCTGCACCAGGACTTTGGTGCTAGGTGATTGTAATTTATTTAAAGTATAACGGCCATTGCAAAAGGCTCAGTTCTGGGGAGCAATAAGCAACATCTTACAGAACTGAAACCTTGGTGTATTGATTTTTTTCCATGAAAAAAAGAGGCAGAAGAAAACTTAATATGTTTTTGTAACACTATTTTACTTAAACCATAGAGTCTTAAGGTCCCATTGAGAACTGGGATGATGTATGGGAAAAAAAGTGTCTGCTTTATGTGGCTTGCAAGCCACCTTTGTACTAATTTTCCATACATGCTATCTTCCAACACTGTTTTACTGCAAACAGGGTAAATAACGTATTGTCACAGCAAATACCAGAAAATAACAAAGATGTATATGCATATATGGTATTTTCAAGTGTTTTGAAGAATTTTACTTAAATGAAGGGTTTTCTCATTCCTCCCAAATAATTTCCTCTTTGTGCTTCAAGTCAGAGAATACAGAGAAATCAGTGTCTCACTCAAGGAACTTGTGAGAAGAAAGTACTAGATTCCAGTTTCTTCTTTTTCTCTGGCATTGAGGACATAATTTCAGACAAAATTTTCCATATGATGCCTCATGTTTGCATACCTTTAGCATGCAGCTATGCTTCCACTGACCCTTTCAGGTCCATCACTGCTTTGAGCTTGCAAAACTATCAATTCTGCAAATGATCTACAAAAATGATTCCTGTGAGGGGAAAATCCCTCAGCATGCTTAAGCTCATGTGGCAGTAAGTGAAGCAGTTCTCAAAACAAAGGGGCCAGAAGGAATCCTATATTTGGACTACTGGTGGGAGTTTCATCCCATGAATTAACCCTTCATCAGTACAACTAGTCTTCAAAATGTTTCAACAGCTGGGGCTGGTTGTCACTTCCAGAAGAACATTATCACCTGTTAAGGAAATAGGACATTTGAGGACATGCTTCACTAGCAAGTTAGGGAGAGCTTCCTTCTCAAAACTTAACTGGGGAGAGGGAGGCCAGAGTGAGAATTTTTTTGAGCAGTATCATCCTAGTGTGCAAAACCTAGAAGAAAAAAGTATTTTGTGAATTTTTTGAGGAAGGTTTTCTCTGAAATGAACTTTTCTGTTACAATGCTTTCATGAGCAGTCTGTGAAAGCAACAGCTTTGCCGAGCACGTTAATAATACTGTTCCGTGTACTGCAAACTCTTTCACAAGTCATCAGCAAAGATGGAGTTCATTAAAAGATAATTTAAGTTCTTCTGCAGTCTGACTTATTGTGGGAGAAATCCAAGGTAATCCAATGACTTCATGTTATCAATTAAAATATAAAATTGCCCAAACCATCTTAACTCTGCTTCATTGTACATACACATTGTTGCACAGTCTTCAAGTACATCACTGTGTGCTGCATCACTCCCACCCCAACATGCATTTTGGCTGATTCTGATGGGATGATCAAATGACATNATATATACATAAAAGTACAATTCCCCATCACAGGATTCATCTCAGTAACTTTAAAATTCAGAAATTCTGATTATTTAGCCTCTGCAGGTATCCCACGCTCCTTACTTCAGAGGCAAATTCCTCTGACCTATTTTGCACAACCACTCAGGGTGAGATGTGTCTCTTGATTTAGAGAGCTGCATTTCATACGGAATGATCGCCAGTACCCTCAGCTTCAAATCAAACACTAATGTGATCTAGGATGATCAAGTAATTTTAATTTTTTTTTTGCAAGATCTTCCAAATTCTTTGCCTGAAAAAACAAAGTCTCCTGAATGCTATTTGTAACTGTTTAGGGCTATCTGTAAAGTTATGAGGTTCAGTGAAGAAGGTTAGTGAGTGTAAAGAAGACACTGGCCTTTAACAAGATTGCTATTGGAAACAACCTAGTAAGGTCTTCTGAACACTAGTACTTGCTGTCATTTCTCACACCTGGATCATTTGCCACAGCTTACATTTTCAGTAGAAACAGTGATCAGTTCTTTGGGACAACATTACAATTCCTGACTAAAACATCTGCAAATGCAGGATCAGATCAGCACTCAACCCAAGTGCACTATGTAAGGCCTCGCATACTAAAAATGAACTGAATCAACTCCCTCCAAAAAGGTTGCAAAGTTCTAAATTCCTTCCACTGAAGTCACTCCAGAGTGTGTTCACTTCTTCTTAAACTGAGTGAAAACAAAGTTTTAGTCTGGCTATTTATTGATTGACCTTTCTCAATAATTGTCTAATTGAACTGTGGTAACACAATAACTATATGACAGATTTTGTTCAATCACACACATTTTTCAGGCACCACTCAGGGAAAGAAGAATGCCTTTTGTTATGGTACATGAATTTTGAGTGTGTAGCATTTACCTCTCGCTCTGCCAGAGGCTTCCCAGGGAGACTGAAGTCCCTCAAAGTCATATGTATTCAAAGTTCTCCAGCTGGGGCTTCATCTCCTCCATGCTTCCTTGGTCCCAGGAAAGAGATAGGAACATCCCCAAGGGGGAGCCTGGCCTGTGGCAGGCTGAGTCTTCCTTGGAGGATGCCCCTCTCTCCAGATCTGCATGTCTCAGCTTCTCACATATAAATATGAATAAGGATACTCCCCTGGAGTTAATCTGGATGTTCACAGTTGCAAAAACTGTCTTTTACTGCTAGCCTTATTCTTCACATGTGTAACAGGTCTCTGTTTTTGGTACATTTGTGTTATAGTACTTGTTACTTCTGTATCATACAGAATTATCAGCATTGTCTATTAGCACCTGCATTAAAATGTTTGTGCAATGTTTCCCCTTTCCACTCACTTATCCTTTACATGCAGAGGTAAATGACATCACATTATTTCTCATATTCATCCTTTGCCTAATCTGTGTATTAAGTATTATGAGCTACAAAATGTGGAGAAGTACTGTGTGATTCAAGAATGAAAGTGTATTCTGTTGTCTATGGTAGCTGATGGATCATAAACCCACTTGCCTCCAAACCTGAGTGGAGCAGCACTGGAGTGGTACACACCAGCTCCGCCATCAAGCATTACAGGCATTTCTCTCATTGGTGGTAAATCTCTGCATTGTTGGGACTGTAAATCCTGCTCAGCTATAACTTTGAGAAAAAGCATGGTACATTCAGCTGCCATTAGTTTCAAATTAGCAGTGTCATTTATATTTCTTTTTGTATGAATATTATTAAAGCCACAGATTCCTAAAGTTAGGACATTTATTAACAGAATGTGCTTACTAATCCCAGGAAGATCATGCCTCCTGTTCCATGGGATTTAGGCTTGTCTCTGATTCAAACAGATTTGTGGTGTGAAATGTTAAACAGTGCTGCTGGTGACTAGTTATTCACAAAGGCCAATGTTGATACCTCATTTTTCTTGTCCTCGCATGCTTTCTATTGCACTGGAAACTGCTGCTTTGAAAACAAAGCAACAAGTAAAAAAAAAAACAACCCAAAAAACCATGATGTTTTCTTCCATGGTTAGTTGCCAATAGTTGGCAAAATAAAAACCTGGATGGAGAAATGAAGTTTTTGCCTGTTCTTAACCCTCACCATACCAAAGGGGCCTCATGACCTGCAGCATGCATGGGTGGATTCAGACATAATCTAGCTATTTGTGCCCTTGACCCTGAGTTGCTTCCTGCAGCCAGTGAGGCAGGACTAGAGCAGAGCAGAGCTGACAGGATGCTGATACTGCTTTCTGGTGGCCAACATCAAAAAACATTTAATTTACATGCTTTGCCATAGGCATACAGCAAGTTTCCTTGGCCCCTGTCAAGATTCTGGAAGGGAGAGCCAAGTCATGTCCCTTGGCTTGGCTCATCCTTGGCAAACGTTCAAGCTTTCAGCTTGCCTTGGAGAAGATGACATTCACTTACAGCTACCCTTTGGTTTTTTCTGGCCTTCAGAAGATAATGGTCTCTGCTACTTTATATTGGTCCTGTTTGAAGCTGTGGGATTTGAGGCCTGAGCACTTTTCATCCTTATAGAGAATATGATGTGATAATTGGGGATGTCTACATGGTCTGCAGCACATTGGATTGAATTAAAACATTTTCTCATAATAAAGGCTTTAAAAAAATCACTTTCTTATTTTGTTGAGTGATAGGGACAACCTGATGCTTTAGAAAAGCACTAATAATGTTGATTTGTGCTAGTTAAAATCCCCCTTCATAATATAAACAATCAGACATTGACAGTCATTTATCTCAGGTACCAAGCCAGCCAGATATAAGTCAGCAGATGTATCCCTGTTAGCACTAAACTGAGACGGAAGCAACAGATGCTACCTCTCAGCAGGGCTTATTAAACCATGCTCAACAGCATTTTGACATAGTTACATGGTATCCCAACGTCTTCTGGCCTGCAACTGCTTAGCTCATCTCAAAGGCAAAGGAGCAGGCGACTGCACAAAACCTGGCAGATAAACCTTCACTCTACGATGCTGAGTTTGTGGAAGACTTCAAAGCATCAGGGGAAGCTGAAATCTCTCTTGTCCTTCATGCATCTGAGAAGGTTCCTTCTTGATTAGCACACTGATCCCTGTGATGTGGCTTTCAAGCCATCCATGTAGTAGACTGTATTATTTGTACCATAGATGGGCTGCACATGTGCACTGACTGTGGAACACATTTGTGCACTGGACATTAGAAAATCTCTTACACAGAGAGGTCATCATGCTATTCAACTAGCAAGGAATAACTATCAGAAATAAACTGAATAAAAGCTACATTTTTATCAGCCTTCTGCCTTCCTTCTTGCCCCATCAGCGTCCCAGGCTTGTTGCATGCTGCTTTATGTTGGTGCTTACAGCGATAGTTCTTTTTGTATGCAGCACCTTATAATGTCCCATGGGCATTCAATGCACAAATGAAAAACTACTGTTTCCATTTTAAATTCAATATTATTTTTTTCATTTATGATTTTAGCCAAGTCTCATCTTGCAGCAGTGACTGCCCAAAGAGTTACCTCGTATCAAACTATTCAGTGATAATATGATACACAGAATCTGAAACTAAAATAAGGATGTTGTTTATGTTTTACCTGGTAATGATCCCTAATTTTAATTAATGTCATCAGCATTTTATGGAAGGATAGTTCAACTAATTCAAAATACCAAGCAGGTAGTTCTAGTAGCTTTTTGGAGTCTTGATCATATTCAGCAATTTGTACATTTATTGGGTTTTTTTAAAACCTAGGTTTTATTGTTTCAGAACAAATTTGCTAAACACATGTCTATGTTGCTTTGTTTAAAACTACATCTAGCAAGCCAAAAATGTATGTTCCAACTGACCAGTCTTATGGGAAACTAACTCTGAGATCCAAGTACTAGTAAGACATTGGCGACTGTCATTGCAACTACCACAGGTGACACTAGCCTGTAAATAGTGCTAGACAGTTGAAGAAAGAGGTATCTTAAAATTATCTTTCTTCTTCCAATCATTTCTGAATTGCTCTTGAACAGCAACAAGTTCTGTTTGAAATACAATATTTGCACAGGCTGCCTATGAAGACTATTCCAGAGACTAACAGATACACTTTTCCATAAAGTTTATTTTTTCCAGTCTAGTCTTTCCCCAGTATTTTTTTTTTGTTGTTACTCTGAGGTTCTAGTAAGCTGCCAGAGAAAACAACAGCAGAAGTTCTGCATGATGGAGAATGGAGAACTAAAGAAAAGGACGCAGGGACAGCTACTATTTGTAGAAGGACTAAGGAAAGATTTTTTGGTGAAGGCAGCAGCTGAATGTGCCATATGTATAATTCTGTCCCCTTTTCCCTAGATCACATGTTGTTTTCTTTCTAGAGCTTCATTTCATTTACCTCAACAGTGAGAACAAACAGAAGATCTGGGATAATTTACCTCACAGAGCAATAAGATTTTTTCATACAGGATTTCCCTATGTCAGTGGACATCAAGACAATCAATGGCCAGCTGCAGTTAGCTACCAAGTGAAGCTTTTAGACAAAAATTACCACTCAACTCTACCACTGATTGTACCTACAGGGACAATAAGTAGCCAAGACTTGGAAACCTTCATCAAGACTTGTTTGCCTGATCACTAGTCCCCTTATTTCAAAATACTTTGTTTGCTTTTCAGTCTTTGAACTTCCACAAGATTAATCAAATAATCCAAGAAAATGCAGGAAAAGTTGGTTTCTTGATATACTAGAATGTCACAAACCACCTGATTAAGCTTGATGCACAACAAGATGTTAGACTGCCTGTGCTTACTCCTATAGATCAGGTGCAATCATGTAAAGGGTCAACCTTATAGACCTAGACTTCAATTTTAGTCCATCCAACAAACCCCATCTGTTTGGTATACTTTTATGATACATATGTTGGTTTCCAAAATGAGCAGTCACAGAAAAAGCCCAATTGTTGAGACAGAGAATGTAACATTTCTCAACGTCATGAAAATGTAGCATCTAAAGGCAGATGAAGAGACAGTGACTGAAATAACAGGAAGCTGGCCTCAGTTACCTATCTGGCAGGGGCTGAAGGTAATGGAAGCTTGTGAGCTTTATCCAAGCCCATGAAATATAGCCCTGTCCCTAAGTGAAGTGGAAAGCATATTTCAGCCTACAGCAAGTCAAAGTTGAAGCACCACTGGCCTTTGGGGCTGCTGTTCAGTCCTTGTTCAGTTTGAAATACAGAAGTTATAGAATGATCTTTCGAATCTACTGATGAGTTTCACTGGCACTTGAGTCTTCCTATCTATTCAAATAGAGCTGTGGGCTTTCCCCAACACATTCACCAGCATTCCTGTTTCCTTTATGAAAAATGAGAATGAGAGAGAAAAACAAACTCTTGCTTAAGCTCAAACCCTCTCCTTGGAGTCTGGAAAGGAGCACTGGAGGATCCAAGCCTCATTTTCTTTGTGCCCAGTTAGCAAAAGGTGAAAGGAAATCAGTAGAGGAAAAAAAGGTGCAAAGTAGAAACAGAGCACAAGAAGAAAAACTTGCTTGAATTTAGGATTCTGGATTATTCCATTAGAAAAGAAAAAAGAAAAATTATACTCCTTATAGAAGAATTGTATGTCCTGATGCTTTATGGGACATGACCATTTCAGTTTCATAGGATATACCTGCAGATCTCTGCAACTTGTTCAGACTCGTTGGCAGTAGTAATGGGGCATAGTCTCCCTCTGCTCGTTTCTCCCAGTCTTGTTACTGAGCAATGATGATCAACAAGGGAGATAGTATGCAACCAAGGTCTGTTCATTATCATAAGCAATATCGTTTCCATATTAAAAACTGTGACTAAGAAAGCTTGATGGGAAAAATGCTAATAGACAAATACACAGTCTGTCAGGCACACAGAGTCAAAAGCATACATCGCGAACATATGGATTCATGGTGTGCTAAGGCCAAGCTAGATGATGGCTCTCCCCAGGACATTTTGTTATCCTGGATCCTCTGTCTGTGTATCCTGCTCAATCCTGTATATTGGTTGAGCAAGCCACATTGCTTCATCCATTGACTGCTTTGCTCTTCGTCACTGTTAGCTTCCAGTCACACCAGCCAGCAGAGGTGGCACAGCCAGGACATGCAGCAGATGGGGACCAGTGACAGGTAATCTGGACCAGAGAGGATGAGAGTTGGCCTCTTTCTCCATCAGCATCTCACAGTGTTGATAGTGAAACCACACTACCCCAGAGCTACCCATTATAGCATGATACAGGTAACTGATCACTTTGTGCTTGGAAATAGAAGACTCTTAATGGGACTGATGTTCATGTCAGGGTCTCTGGTTAGAATTGCTAATGATCACTGCTTTTGCTATGATGTAGATGATTCCTTGTACTAACTAGATTTTAAAAAATTCTTTGCTTTGGGAGGCCAGCACTGGATCCCCAATCTTTTGAGGACGGTCCAAAGCAATTTCAGAGTTCATGCTCAAAAAGATTCATCACATCCTGATTGTTCATTGTGGTAGAGTGGCATTGGCAAAGGGAGGAGGTTTCACTGTCCTCTCACCTCACTGTTTAAGTCTTTTGGGTTTTTGTGGTGATACACAACATTTGAGTAGGAAATGGGTTATGGAACTCACAGAACAAAGAATCAGAAAGAGCACAGGCATCCTACTATGTAAGGAGTATTTTTTATTGTGTCTCCTACAGCTCTGCTTAGAGAGGAAGACAGGGTTTTTTTTCACTGGTAGTTATGAAGATTTCTGCTGTGACCATTGGCATGGAATGAGCACTGCATCCTAAGACCACTGTTGCCAAACCTGATAGTTTATGTACAATGTCCATAGAATGTCCCTAGAAGACAGGAGAAGAAATTTGCCTTTCTAAGGACTGTAGGCCTCAGCCCCACACAGGACCATGTGTAGTGGGTCTGGGATGGTAGTGTTTTTCCACAGTAGCTCTTGCAGTGCTGTGCTTGTTGTTGATATCAACATTATGACTACCGCTCACATANCTGCTGATGGGAAGTAGAGAGTAACAGCTTTATCTGCTTCGCTTTGCTTCTTGCGCGCGCGGCTTTGCTATTTCTTTATTAAAACTGCTTTTATCTTAACCCACAAGACATTCATCTTATTTTCTCCCCTTTTCTGGCTTGCTGAGGAGGTGGGTGATCAAGTGGTGTGGTGGATGCCTGGCATCTAGCCAGGGTCAAACTACCACACCATGCTAGAAACTGCATTCTTTCAGCAGCTGTGTGCTTTTGGCTAGTGGCTGCTGGTTACTGCAGGGATGTCCAAGAGCTCAAAGTGAATCACCAAGATGACTGTGACTGTGCCTTCTGGAAAACATTCTCAACAGGACCACGGTATTTCCATGTTTCCGTTTGAAACACCTTGTGGACGCTCATATTTTATGCATAGCCTGAGTCAGGGTATTAAAATGAGAGAGATTTACAAACCACGTTCAAAATGTTAGCCTGCTCATTTTTAAAGTGGAAAGTGGTGGTTGCATAAGCATTTTAACCATATATTAAAAAAAAATAATAATTTCAAGTGTCTGAGATAGCCTGAGTATAGTTCAGATAGATACTGTGCTTTAAGAACGTACAAAAGGTCTTTCCAGTCTTTCATTATTTATAGATTATCCCAGTTTATGAAAATGGGGCTCTATTGTTAATTACACATATTTTGTGTGTGTGCAGATATGGAAATACACATCATTTCTGTCTGGCCGTGTTCTGGCATATGACACACTGATTGAACTTCCAGCCTTCAACTTGTAATCTTTCCTAACAGTCATGAGAAAAATATAGAAGCATTGAACCTGGCCACCTTTGAACCACCAATGTGATTGTGATGATTCAGATTTTCCTTTGAAAATGCTGAAAGACTATCATATTCCAGCAGGGCAAAGAGAAGACTCAGTATTTCAATCCCTTCACACCTTCACCCCCCCCCCGCCCCCCCAAGTCTTCACAGCATTCACATATTTGTTTCTGTATTGGTAGTGATTCACATCGCAAATGCCTTTGTCCATTTCTCTCTGCTACAATAGCCCAAGTAATTAACTAAGTGAAGAGGCTGTCAATTAAGTACTGATACTAATCTTGGCATAAAAGCTCCCTTAAGAAACACTGAGTTGGAACATATTTTACAGTGTCACCACTGCCTTCATTCAGCTCACTTCTCAGACAATTAAGTGCTTCAAATGTTTGGGTGTCATCTGGGCAACATTAGTAGCATGAACAACCCCTGCTATAGATACAGTCCCTGCAAAGAATTCCTGGTGGATACAATACCTATTGTGTCAGCAAGGCTGATTTTATCAAGCAAAGGACATTATATAGTTAATTAATGCCAAGATCTTTAATGATAAGATTGTCAAGGACAATTAAGAAGATGATTATAAGTGTCCTTGGTAACAAGAATGCAATACTGATTTAGCTTACTTTCACTAAGTGTGGCTTAAAGGTCAGTTTCTCTGAAGTGTGAATACTTAAGCATTCTTTGGATAGATGTCATTATACATTCATCTTAGGAGGAAACCACATTTTTTTTCTAATCTATCCGTGCAGTAAATGAAAATTAATGTGAAACTCTTGCTAAGAAATTAAGGTATGAGAAACATCTAGCCAGTGTCACATCCTCAGCAACAGCTCTAGGTGCATGCTTTGAGACGAAGTCAGTGGAAAGACTTGCTCCAACTTCAGCCCATCTCACTCAAGACTATGACCATGCAGTCAGCAGATGAACAGGCCCTTCTCCACCAGATCATACAGTCTTGGTAAGCTTCAGTTTCTCAGTTGTCCTGCACTGCATCAAGCATTACTGTGTCTTAACATAAAATCCCTCTATCAACTGAATAGAGCTCATAGAAGAAAAGTAATGAATCCAGATAGCACAGATTGCACCTCAAATGTTGAAATTAAGAAATGGATTAATTTGTCTATTAAACCTGGAGAAGAGCATACTGCAAGAGGATGTTTCAGCCTTCTACAAAGACATTGTCAATGCAGGGCACTTAACAATTTAAAGTTTCAAGTAATTACATTAAAGCCAGAGCTAGTGTTGCAAGTTTGTTTAGGGATGAACAAATCCTACTGTATCTGTCCATAACTCCCTCAATTTTTAATAAACATTTTATGATGCTAGCAAAGAAGCTCTCACAGCTTTTGTAAAATGAATAAGCAAGAGAGTTTTCTTACCACACTATATCTTACAGTTTATTTCAGTATTTGGCCTCTCTCTGATGGGCAAAATATTAAACACTGACTTAAAAATCAAATATAAAGAAAACACAACTCCCATGGTGAAAATATTGTGATTGTGTTGTGATTGTGGCTGCAATGTGTTCTTTTATCAATGGCTATTTCATGAAAACTAAAGATAAGGCGCTAAAAAAACCATTTAAAATAGATAAATCCCTGCCAGACATCAGATTAATAAAGGAACAGATGTTATAATTAGAAATGGCATACAGAAAAGAGAAAGAGATTTAAGAGAGACTGCTGTGCCACCTTTAGAACAAATAATTCTATATGGAACTATAAATGGAAGAGGAGGCTTATTGTTTGGGGAAAAAAAGAACATGAGGAAAACTTTTGTTAAAATTGCTTATTTTCAAAACCAACAGGTTCAAGTGTGTATAAAAAATTCCGAAGTTTAAGCTAAGGAGCATTTAGATCAGGATTTGTCTTTAAGCACTCAGTAATAACCTAAAAAGACTACAAACATCAGAAAACTGGGCTTTTAAAAATGTTCTTTTATTTATTTTTTTTTTAAGAAAAGAGAAATTATTAAAAGCATTGACTTAAGGAAACTTGTGCCTGTTTCCTGGTGTCAGTCCTGAGCAAAATATTGAAAGTCTGCTCAAGACTACCACGAATGATTCTATGAAAGAATTGTGTTCACGTCTATCAAGGCTGAGAAACTATGAGCTATAAAAATATGGCTAAAGGCATTTTGTGGAAAGTCAGTCTTCTTAAATATAAAAACAGTAAAACTATACATTTGGTCAATAAATGCAACTAGGTTTTGGTATAGTATCAGTTTGCCCTTTATCTCAGGTGTCTGACATAGCACCAAATGTTACCTTGATTTTAAAATCTCAGTTCACTCTGAACCAGGGACACATTCTGTTTGCCAGTGCCTGGTCTAATGGGTTGGGAAGCCAGGCCACCACCTTAACACAAAACAGGATATAACAATAGCATATGGCCTTGAAAGCAGCTTATATACAACCTTGCTCAGTCACTCCAGAGAAAGTACAGTCCAGTGTTCACACAAAAGTACATTTGAAACAGTGTAGAAGACTGCAGTTTTGCAATGGCATCCAATCACAGAAAATATCTTTTCTTTATGCTTATTTAATATTTAATTATCTCCACTTCAGCTGAAATAATACATTTCCAGATATTATTCTCCATAACATAAATGCATTCACTGAGGCACTCCTATCAATTTCCAAACTGCTAAGTGCTGTGATGTTGTTTCTGTACTTATTTTTATGTTGGAGAGGTGATGCCTAGTCATACACTTGGACCATCATGGAAGCCAAGAAGCTCAGTCTGTTCTCCTCAGGCATGTCCACACAAAACCATGCGATGACATCGCACTATCAGAAGACTGTTGCTTTGCATATGGATGTGAAAAGCTGGAAGTCACCAAAGGGCTTTTTGCACAAGCAGCCCATAAACCCCATCTGACTGCCTCATTTTCCATTTTTTTCCTTTTGGAAAGGAAAGAATGTCAGGCTCACTTCATCTCTTTCTGTCAGGTCCTGAGCTGGTGGGCAGGAAAAGCTGATATAAAAATGTGGTTTAGATGAACCAAGACTCCATACCTGGGGACAGAAACAGAGGTAGGATGTGTTGAAAGTCAAAACTGGGAGTATAACATTGATAAATATCAGTTACTCTTGCTTCTACTTTTTCTTTCTTTCTCCACATTCTTTCTCCACACCAAACGCTCTGAAAACTACTTAGGGCTTTCTTTAAAAAAGTTGATTCAGAATCTATTTTTCAAGGAGGCAAATGTTTGTGTCATTACATGTACCAGCATAGCCATCAGAGAGAATCCATCTTGCAGACACACCACAATGTACACCACTGAGAAGAGATTCTAAGAGACAAAACAAGTAATATTGCAGCTCACTGGCCAGTGACACTCACCATCACATGGGCCAAAGTCTCTGCTGGCTTACTTCCATGCTCGAGCACATTTCTGAGTAGAGGTGGGACTTGGTGAGCAAAAGGCTGAGCCTGGAAACATAGCCAGTTACCTCCTTCCCACCAGAAGTTCTGTGCTTCAGAGCCCACCCTTCAATTTACTCTGCAGACTTGGAAAACTGAGAGGTTTGTTTTCATGTGAGACCTACACAGAAATTTTGAAGCATCAGTGGAAGAAATAAGTACACTGGTGCTTTTTTTTTTCTTTTTCTTTTTTTTTTTAATACACAGAAATAAATCTATTTGCAGAAAGGTGAAAGAAAAGTAGTGAATAAAATCAAAGGTGCTAGGTTTTTGCACAGGATGTTCAGCATCAAAGCGACTTTGCTGTCAAGGATATGGTGACATAAGCAGCAGCTGCTGCTGCTCAACAAGTCTGTTTTTCTCGACTACCTTATAATTTACTTATTATTAATCAATTGAATTTCAGTTAAATTGTAAAGAAAATGCTGTTCTGATTGTCCACTGACAAGTGACAGTTTTATTTAGCAGGCTGCCTTCCTGGCAAACTAGTGGATTGCTTTTGCTGGCTCAGAGACTCAAACACACAGCCTTTCTGATGCTGACAGATTCCGTCTGCTCCCCTTTAATTAACATCTAATATGTAAACCATCTAATACATGTAACACTGCATAACAAGGGATTAAGAAATAGAAGGTAACCCTTCTTGATAAAGCTGTGTCATCTCTTAGGGTTTCGTTATGAATAGTAAACAGTACTGAAACAAAATGGGAACTACATGCCAGCAGAAATAGAAATACACAGGTACTCTCAGTGCAACAAATATAAACATATGAACACAGAAACCAAATAAAGTAGAAGGTGCAGCAGCTTTCAGAAATGCATTCACATAGGTACTGTTTCAACTCAGACATCAGCTGATTTAATGCAATTACAAAGAGGAATTGGACCTACTTATTTGTGTTCCCAATTATTACTAGCTAGATAAGAAGCATTGTTTCTGTAAGACCCTGGTGCAATCCATTAAACCCATTAAAAGTGCTAATTAGCTCATGTTCTACAAATTAAAGTGTCCAGGCTGCACTCTGCTGTCTAACACCCACCAGCAGCCAAAAGCTGGATATGACAATATACAAAGAACACCTTCTGGGAAAGCCCTGTAACCAAATGAAGATATCAAAAGTAAAGGAGATAAAATGCTCTTCTGCATCACAGCAGCTGATGAACAGGCATGAAATTTATGTGGCTGGGGAACAGGGTTTGCCACCATTCATGGCTAGCAAAGTTATGTGAAAGGTCAAGGCTGCAATGTTTTCATGATAACATCTAAACAGAACACAAGCATTTGGAAAGTCTCATCCACACATCTATAGAGTGAGTTAAACTCATGCAGAACAGCTGCAACAAAGCTTGCAATGCTCAACAAAGGGCAGGAAGATTAGACACCTCGGTAATATGACATAAAAACCCTAATGGCAAGAGAAGAAGGTGAATTGTACCCACTAACCTGCAGCAATGACAAAATAATTATTTGAAGCCTCCTAGAAGCAACTTAAAAAGAGGGGGACGGAATAACAGTGTGAGATCAACACCTCCTGGCAGGGCTGGCCTTTGGTTTTCTGCCGAATGTGAGCTACAATCTTGTGATACAAGCTCTTGAGCTAATACTGTTAAGTTGTACCAGTTGTTCTCCACTTCGTCAAAGTGGATCTGAAAGGCCAGTCCCTGAAAACACACTCATGTAAAACTGCTCTGTGCAGCGGGCTGAGCAGGTCTCTGAGAAGAGAGAAGAAAGAAGTGCTCACATGTCATTAAAGTATATACATATTTATTTGCATTTTCCTCTTCCCTCCTTCCAGTTTCAAGATGTGTGTAAACAAATGTCTCATTCCAAGCCCATCAATCACAGCATCTTCCGTGGAAGGTGGCCAGAAGTTTGAGGTAAGGAACAAGATTCACAGTGGGATCTATTCGATCAGGGACTGATTTTTCAGTCACCAGCTGTTATGATAAAAGTGGAAAAAAGAAGGATTTGGTTGCAGTCAGCGTAAATCCACACAAACATACTTTAACACATGCCCTAAATCTTTGTTTCCTAGAGCTTGGGTACCTAATAGTATACATATTTAAGAAGCAATGAAAATAAAGTTCACGAAGACCACAGACAGATGGCAATTAGGTGCCTGGCAAGAAATGCACCAGCTACTCCAAAGTGCAGAAATCCAAACTTACTGGTGACAAATGCTTGCTAAGTAGTTCCTAAAAGTCATCTTTGCTTTGTTTTTTGTCCACCTTTCTCAACCTTTCTATTTACACTGCTAATGGTTTTGAATGCTGAAAAGGTGTATCTTTGTCAGACAATGCCAGTCTGTTCACTGCATATTTGTGCTGTCTTCTTTCCAGTTAATTGTCATGTTTAAACTGTAGTAAAGGCAATGTCTGAGCACTCCTTGATAAAACACATATCAATATTGTGACAAGGCACAAGTTTCGCTTGCCTGAACTATGTACTGTTTAGGCATTACATGTTTAGGCATTACATACTCCTGGCTGCAATTTAGTACTGCCTTGGGAAAAGACCTGAAGGGGAAGTGAAAAAAAAAAGCCAAAACACCTAAATCCCAAGTCCTGGTCTTTATTCAGTTCTTCTTACAATAGGTGTTTTTCCCAGTTATGTGTTGATTTGCTAAATGTATAGATAAATTACTTTTTTACTCTATTTTTTTATCTGAAAGTTTTTTGAGAGAACAAACCTTCTATCCAGTTATTTATGTTTTCTCTTCAGTTATTTATAATTATTCAATTATTTGCTTCATAGCAGTTTTAAGATCAATCCTGTATCCCTTTTTTTTTCCCTCCTGCCACAGGCTAAATGCATTAGACAGACACATGATCATTCAGAAGCCATTAAATCTTCCTTTTGAGAAAAGACTCTCTAGCTAGAGTTTCACTCTTATCTGTTTCCGATCAGAGGAGGAAGGCTAGAGCAATCCTGCCTTGAAGCCTTCCACCAGCTTCCCGCTCTGCAGGAGAACCATGTGTCCTCCTTTCCACACTCCAGTGCCAGGGGTCCAAAGACGCTGCTAAAGCCAGCATTGATGATCTGCCCGATATCTATGTTTGCTCTCTTGAGAGTGGTCACCTTACAGTGAGCAAGCTAAAATGCATATTTGCTGTGGCAGAGCTTTGCTCCAGACATCATCCCAGACAGTGCAGGGTGATTTCTGTGTTTGAAGCCATACTCTTTAGGGCAGGAAACTTACACATGTGCTAAAGGAGAGGAAGGGAAAGAGTTTGTCAGAAAGTTATGTCTGCAGTGTACTTCCACTGACAAAGATGGCTGGCCCAACCCTGTTAACAGGAAAAGATGAAGAACTGGAATTTAAGAGAGTAACCCCATGAGCAGCAGAAATCATGCAGGTGGGTGTTCTATGGCTGTCTTGCATGGATTTTCTGCTCTCTGGTCATCTGGTTGAGCTCAAATGACAACATTTGCCCTTCTTGGTGTGTTTCTTGCACTTATCTGATAGCTTTTTCAAGACTTACTAAGGACTTAAGTGTCATGGAGATTTCTCCAAACAGGAGTCCAGTATCATGGAGGTTTGTGTCCTGCATTCAGATGTTTTTGAAATGAACAAAAGCAGACAGCCACAGATACTGTACTAGACAAATTTTACTTACAGAAATCCTATATTTTAGCAAAAGAGGCTAAATGGTGTTTGACTTGAAATTTGGTAAATTTCATGAAAGGCTGGAATATAGCTTTGGGGAAAGATCTCACGCAACCCTAAATTTTGACTCCTTATCTTCACATTCTTTTAGCCATCTCCTCTTTTTTTCATCCCAGTAGAACTTGACAGTTCTGATGTGACAATTGATAGCTCTCCACAAATAGGCAGAGTGTGACAAACACCAGAAGGAGACAAAGTCAAGCTTGTATCACAAAGCATACACTTTGTACAGCTTGGTAACTTCAGGCCAATGGAAGGGAAAAAGCTGTGGTCCTATGTCAGTGTTTTTTTATAAACTGTTAAACAAAACTGAAGAGCTATTTTCCAGGCTAAGTACTGTTGTTGGTTTTTTTTCCTCAAGAAAAAGATTACTTTTATATGTAAGCGAAAGGTGCAAGCAAATTGAACCCTTACAGAACAAGTAGCAAAGAAACTATCAGCTCCTGTGTTTCACAAAGGTTTGCTAGTGGATTTCAGGCATTTCTGTCTTATTTAATCACCGTTAACTGCAGCCTGGAATGCTGACACAATGCATAGTGAAAGCAAAGAGTGTAAATTGGGCATGATGGAGGTTTCTTGGTGCAGGAAGGAAGTAACATAACACTCAACGCAGCTCAAGTTGCACTGTGAGAACAGAATGAATGAGCAAACCAGGTCTCTGTCACAAGACAACAGAGAGAAAACAACAAAAAAAGCTATTTAAAATACATTTACCAGGAAAGGAGTAGATTCTATGATTCTAGGAAATGTTTCCATTTTACTTCACTACCTAAATGGATCTTTTGAAATACAGGAAGAATGGGTGTAGTTTTAAAAGCATGTTGTGCTTTAGTTAAAATAGTAATTTAAACAATTACAGATAGTGATTTTAGAAAGAAAAATCTTATGCTTGTGCCAAAGACTATTTTTCCAAAAGTTTTCAGGGATCCAACTCTTGTCAGCTCTCAGGGACACTCACCTTCAAAACTTCAGAGAGGGATCTTCAGATGCGCCCTCCATTTTGCTGAGAGTCCAGCACACGTAAATGGGTTCAGGATGTAGGCCCTGCTGAGAAAACAGATCCCTCAGCTCTGCTGGCTTGAAGTTCCTGCAGTGTATTTTAATATGGCAAAAGCTTTTTGAAGATCCGTCTTCAGGTTTATAATATTATGGGTTGCTGAGATTCAAGCAAAATTCTTGGAAATATAACTCTCCAAAAACCACACGTATTATCTACCTCCCTAGTGTGGTAGATAAGTAACAAGTGACTTTGCATGGGCTCTGTCCTAGCAGACCAGCCCTTCTCCAAGCCCAGCTTGATTTAGGAAGTTTTTTCCCAGCCTTATGCTATTTATTATTCTCAGATGTTGTCTTTCACTCTGGTGCTCTTTGTAACCCACTTGGTTTGACATGCTTACTAGAAGTCTCATGGAAGGCCATGGCCCTGGACTTACCCAGAGCTTGTGTCCGTCAGTGGTCACTAGCCATCAACTGCACGGCTTTCATCCTCCTGATCTCACCATAGACTTTCACTTGTGTGCCAGCTGTAGGCAGTGGACACTGGTATCTACAGGCAAGATCAACAACGATACAATTAAATGAGGGAAGAAAAGCCAGACACATTATCAGGCATTTACCTCTAGAGTGAGGTAGAGATCCAGGAGCTGAAAGCCAGTAGCTTCATGCCTGGGAGCATGAAGCATGACCCTCCACTCATCTAGAACCCCTGGGGCTGCTGCCTACTGGACCTTGCAAAGGAATTGCTGGGAGTTGGTAGAACAGTCTTTTGTGCTGCCTTTAGTTAGACTGGCACACATGAGTGCTGCCCAATTATGTGAGGAGAACCATTACAGATTAAGAATGTTAAACATATTGAACACCCAGTATCAAACTGCATAGGCTATAGTTGCCCAGAGGCATTGTGGAGCCTTCATCCTTGGAGATATTAAAAATCTGACTGGGCACAGTCCTGGATAACCTGCTCTAGGTCACCTAGAGCAAAGAGGGAGGGTTGAATTGTCTCCAGAGGGGTTTTACTGTCTCAATTGTTCTGTGATTCTGTGAAACCCTACAGACTAGCGTTTGCAGCCCTATTCCCTGGTGACACCCAATACATCTTCACCATCAGCAAGAGCAGTGGATAACCTGCGAAGACACCAGCCTGTGGCTTTGAAAGGCCTAGTGATACATCTATCCTACCACACAGGGGCTGTGAAAAGGACAGATGATGCCATGGATGCAAATCATTAGAACAGTGAGCCTTGAGGTTTAGCGCACCCTGAAATCTCCGTGAAGCACAAGAGAAGCCCCTGGCTTCTGTTAGGTGCACAAACATAGGAGACTGAAACACCAAGGAAGAGAGGATGGCAAGAAGGAGCCTGACATTTCCCTCATTTCCTTGTGATTGAGCTTGTGTCTTTAAACCCAAAACACTGAGTCTTCATCTTGGAAAAAGTCTTTTGGAATCTTATTGTTCATACAGATTTTTATAATTAACCTTGCTTTAACAATTAGCTTCACCCTCACTGGAACCAAGGGAGTCACAGAAAACCATTTTTTTCTTTATATGCTGCTAAACCCTTGCTGCCCCAAAAAATATTTTTTTTTTTGCTGAAGCCATTGAAAAGCTCCCCAGGCTGAGCAAGACTAGCTCTTTTGCAAGCAGCCAACTCAGAATTACCTTGACTTAAAATAATAAATAAGTACTGACTAAATTTACAAATCATTCTTTAGTCTCATCCATTGTTTTCAGAAGAAAAAAAAATACTGTTTATCTGCTCTGAGATTGACAGCCTTGCTTGGATATTCAGTGCCATATGAAGAGTGCTCCAGTGAAAACTGCCATCAAAGTCTGTAGAGGATTTCTTAGAGCTGTTGTATTATAGATTTCACATTGTTTCTGGTATCTAGTTACACTATTCTTCAAAAAAGCCTCTCCTTTTTTGTTACGTGCCATCTCTTTTTACCTTCATAAAGAAATGTTTAGGTTTCTGTCCTATTGGATGTGGACTGAATGATGCCATTTTTAATTTATGAACATATATTTTGAATTTCAACGATAGAACACAAGGACAGATCCAATGAACAGTTCTATTATACTTAAGAAATTGAGTTTCTATTCATAAAGAGCTAAGTAGCTCCTGTTAGATGGTTTCCCATACAAAAAACACTGAATACCTCCAAATGAGTCTGACTACATCAAAACACTAAAACATGAATAGGATTTATTCTCAAAGGAAAGATTGAATCAAAGTACAACTATACTTATATATCTTCTAATACAGCTATTTACAATCCAAGAAGTACCTTTACCTTGGCTTAGAATCACTATGATTTCTGTTACAATGTTTTTGTCATAAATATGGACTTTATTATACAAAGAAAGGGCTTCTGTGAACAGCATAATAGACACATTTACACACTAATTCTCCTGAGCAGCATATGATATTTGCCATGAAATAGAATATTTGCTGTTTTTTCAGCTTCAGAACATCTTAACTTTGTGTTCCTATTTTTAATTGTCTGCTACTACTTTTAAAAAAATACATACACGAACAAAAGTGACTGTAATAGTCTTTGATAAAAATTTTTCAAGCGTTGTTCAGGAAAAGAGGACTTAATTCCCTGGTTCAGTGACAAAAACAGACACTTGAGTGGCATGTCTTAACTAAAAAAAAAGGAAAATAAAAGGGAGGAAATATTTCACTTTATAGAGAAGCCACACACCACCTTATCAAATTGTGCATTAGGTGTGCATCAGGTAACAAACCACAGCTTTAGAAATGTTCAGAGATACAAATTTTTCAAGAATGCACCAGACAATGATTGTCTGTTTTCCCACGGAGAATTTTTTCATTTGCAAGAGATATGCAAAATATTGCCATTGATTTATTAGTGCTTAACACATTTTCTGTTTAGTTTTAAGTATAAGACAGTGTCCAGACTAATGGAAAGACTGGTTTGGCAATTATAGCAAAGCTTTGCTGAGGATGAAGAAGGTGAAGCACAGATATCCCTAATTCAGGTCTGTGCTGCCTGAGAGTCTCTCTATGCCCCAAAAGCAGAAAGCAACGCTGGTAGGAGCATAGATGGTGGCTTTTCCCTGGATATTCCGAAAATGAGGCCACTATAACTCATTCACATGCTAATAACTGATAGAGCATATATCAGTGAACAGGTTCTCTTATATTCGTTTTAAGTGTAAATGAAGATAAATGCTTCACTGTAAAGTGAATATAAGTCCAGAGGAAGGAACAAAAGCATTTTCCATTCCCAGCCTAAAGTTTACAAGACAAAGATCAGTTATTTTGTGATGCCACAAGATTTTTTTTAAAGTTTCTGTCTGAAATGTTTGAGTTCAAGATTTCTGTCTTAAAATGGGTTATTGACGTCGCTTTAAAAGACCTAAGACTCTTAAGCACACTGTCCATGTGCTTCAACAGCAAAGCCACTTAGAAACAGTAGTATTTCTGCTAATGGAAGAACTGTTCAAAGGAACAACGCCACTCCTTAGTTTTCCTCCATAGCCAGCATTTGCTAGAAGGGAAGAGATACTGACCTCTGGCTTGTGGCAGGTAAACATTAGATTACATTTAGCAAGTGAAAGTCAAAAGTGCTTTCTATGTTGCTTTTTAGTTAATAGCACCTGCTCTGTCAGAGAGGATTTGTTGTTCCTTCTACTCTAAAATACATATTTCAGTTGCAAAACTGATAGTGCTGCATTACTCATAGTGGGAACACTCCACAGTGAATATCTATCTCCACCTGTTTCCCTTCATTTCTGGACATTAATGACAGTTACTCTCATTTATGAAAATGACATAGAATAACGTATTTGTAATGAAGGTTTATGAGCTACAGATTTATGACCAGCTACAGGCAGCTAGGAGGGCTGTTGTTACTCACTCTTGTTAAATTTGCCAGTGGTCACTAAACCCTTCCCATGCCTGCAGAGATTTTGCTCATTTGCTCTTTACCTGGCAGGGCATTTTTTCCTGTGTTTCTCCTTCCTGGATGCAGAGGTACAGAAAGACTGGAGAACTGGCTTTTTACTTGTAGACCTTGTTTTAGGCTTTTTATGTGCCACAGAAGTTGCAAGAGGTCAGCCCTACAACAGATGCCCAGCCCTAGGGTCTGGAAGTAGATTTCATGTGACCCAGAGAGTTTGAAGCCAGAGAAGAGGAACAAGCCACACTAATGAACAAAACTGTCTCTGAATGTCTACATTCTTAGGCAGCTTAAGTCCTTTGAGCAGGCCAGAGTATATCTTGTCCCAGACAGTGCAGCTTCTTGGGTGGGAGCTGGCAATTTGCTCTCCTAAATAACAGCGGAGAGCATTGAGTCAGGGAGCGGGAGGCCCTTGAGAAGGTTCAAACTCTCAGTGTGTAGTCTCCAGGCTCTGCAGGAGTGAATCTAGCCTTCACTGTCCCTGAGGGTCTCAGCCAGCAGCTCAAAAGACCAAGATCATGCAAGCAGGAGCATGAATCCATAACCAGGTAAGTGCATTCACTTGAGATCAAAGTGGGAGAGAAAAGAGATCTGCTCTGACCTCCTATTCCCAGCAATAACACTCTTGATGAAAAATGGATATGCACTTCAAGGCCGAGGGCCAGAGCACAAGACTTTCTTTCTCTGTGGAGGGACTTCCTCATCAGGCTGCAAGAGCGTATTTTCTCTTACTGACCCCATTAACCTCATAGTCTTTGCTGAACAAGGGCAAAGCCTCAGTTCAGATATGGAGATCACTTCTGACCCCTTGGTCTCACCAAGGTGAGGTTTAATGGCTTACTCTGCTTTCTTTCTAGATGCTTTTGTGTACCTGGGCCTGAATGTTCTTGTGCCTCAGCTCTCCCTCTCATGTTGCAAAAATAAGCATGTTAACATCATGAGCTGCACCATGGGAATCACAAAAATAGCAAGTTAGTTACAACATATCCCCTCAGCACAGAAAGCAGCTGTCAGTGTGCTTCAGCTGGGTTTGTAACCATCGGGTCAAAATACTTTTAAAAAGGAAAATAGCTGGCTCCATAAAGAACCTTGTAAAATTATTGCAGAACAGCTCTCATGAGCCATCTCCCACAGATATCTCAACATTTAAAAAATTATCTGTTTTGGAGGGTCACAGAAATCCACTATCACACTGCAGATTGGAAGTGGGTGGGATTCAGGAGTTTTCCACTCAGCTACATCCATACAGATTCAGTCTCCTTAGGCTTCTGCTACGTCAAACATGCTGTTTAGTTTGGTCTGCTAAAATTCAGCAGCAGGCTGATTATAAGTGAATTGAGAATGTTTATTAGAACAATTTGGAAAGATAAACCAGTATGTATAGCCTAGTACCACAGGACTCCTCAGCTAAACTAACTGTAAAGGAAAACAGGAGAAGCTGCTATAGACATGTTCCTGAATGCCTGTTGAATTCAGCGGTCCTCTATGCTCATTTTACTTGAAATATTTTAGAACTTTAGCATATAAATTCATGGTGGCAGACCAAGTCCTAGTTACTTCCACGTTCAGCTGTGTGGCTAATTTGCAAAACTGTTAAATATAAGCCCTCTGCCACTCAGGAAGAAAATGTGTATACTTACTCCTGGCGTATGTTGGGCAAACAGACTTGAGAAGAGGTAGATTCATGAATGTTTTCCTTTCTTTATCTCCATCTCACCGTCTGGCAAAGAACCTGGTACCCCAAGTTCTACATCCATACTCCCTTTCCCCCCTAGGAAGGGGCCTCCCTCTTCCCACCCGCTCCCTGGTGTAGGGATCCAAGTCTTTCTCTTACCATTGAGTAATCCTATAAACAGGGGAATTTTGGCATTAGCCTGTTTACTTCTTGCTTACTCAACACTGAATTGGAAGGATTAGTGTGAGTTTAAACTGCAAATGCAAAATGGCAAAATGGATCTCTAGCTTGCAGATTTGTAGCTCAGGCTCAGCATACACAATGCAGTCCCTTGGGTTTGTTTTTGTTTTCTTTCTCTTTTTTTTTCCTCATTTACAGACAGCAGAAGAATTTTAAGAATATATAGAATGTCAAAATTGGCACCTCTAATCCATCCCATACAAGAGAATTGGTGTTTCTGCAGCTTTCCTTCCTCCTCCACCTGGATTAGCCATGGAGCAACAAAAGCAGTGGATTTTCATTAAGGTCAGATGCCTAAAACAGGACTGGATGACATGCAAGACAGGCCAGGTGACTTTAATGTTTTGTCTGTTGATGCTTTGCCAGCGATATCATCATACCTTCAAAGGCACCGTGTCACTCAGCTCTCCCTCTGAGGCCTCAGTGCCCCAGTGCTGTGTGAGTAGCTTCAAGTTTAAAAAGTTCATATTGACAAAGACACTACATGTTTTTTCACAACAGTTTCACACACCCTTATCCTCCTATAGAAGGAGTATGTGAGAATTTCATACCCATATAGCCCTTTCCAGAGAAGTGCCCAGCTTGACGAGGACCCCTGCGAGCCTTGCTCTGTCCAACCTCTAGTCACCTTTCACTGCAGAAACCCATAATCATGATTGGAAACCATTTTTCCCTACAGCATCTTATTACATGGAGCTAACTTAGTTACATGGGGCTGACTGCCTCTTGCAATGTCATATAAACAGCAAAGGACATTTTGGTATTATCAAATATTTTTATTAGCAGATGCTCTCATGCAATTGGCCCCCACCTTGCAGGTATTCAGCAGCTTCTTCATAGACAGCACAGAGCACAAAGGTTTGATCCAACAGGTGGAATGTATGTGCCATTATTTCCAGAGGCTCAAATTAGCTGCAGTGCCTGAGAGTGATAACCATTAAAGCTGTTCTGGAGTCAGAGAAATTAAACCAACTGTCTCATAACTGAAACATGCCAACTCATTGACATGTCTGCAAGATAGTGTCAAAACACAAAAGCATTTTTCATGCTAGTAATATAATCTGAATGAGTTCAGAAACAGAAAACATTGTTAATAAATTGTTTTGAGGAACTCAGAGGTGACTGTGGAACTACAGACTAGCAGAGTGCTTGCTACACACCTTGTGCTGGGACAGCTGTTATACAGCCTCTTGATGACACCAAACAGAAAAGTTCACAGCTTGGTTATTATAAATCAACGTCCCAGAAGTACTGCTGCATGAGGACATTACAGAACTGATATTTTCAAGGAACTTAAGAAATTAATTTTACTGCATAATAGATTTTCTGGTTTATTGTTGTTTTCTCTTGGATAAATTATGTTGTTATTAATTTTTTTTTTTAAAGTCTAATTATTTTTTTGGTCATGATAGCCAAGGTAAATGAACAATATATAACAATGAGATGTGAATAGCTAAGTTAAAGTTTGATGTAATTGTCCTAAAACTGGTTGTTGCATGCAAAAGGAATGAAACCACTGAAAGTTGTTATTGATTTTTAAAAAAATAATTAGGCTTTAAAAAATATCTTTAATAGCAACATAATTTTCCAAAGGGAAAACAACAATAATATAGAAAATCTATTGCCCGGTAAAATATTTCTTCATTAGATTACATAGGCAGGAAAAAAAAAGTAATCTTTCACATATAGCAGTAAATAAACGTAAAACCAGAACATATATATATATACATATAT
>WBNH01008626.1:99867-189395 GCA_013401255.1 Urocolius indicus | reverse complement strand
CTCTCTGTCCAGCTCTCAAGCAGGCCGAGATCTCACTGAACAGCAGCACAGCCTCTGGTGAAGCCAAAAGGAATCATCCTCATTCCTTCCTGTCACTGGGTTTGCCATGATGGGACTGAGTTTCCCGTTTTCCTGCTTGGAGGCTCATTTTTGACTCTATGCTTTCATCTCAGCATCCCAAGTGTGTTTGTACCTCACATGCTGCCCAGCCTGAGGGAGCATGGGTCCCTGCCTGCCACCATCTGTTGCCTGGGACTCCATCAGACAGCTCATTTACAGTAGGGGACCAAGGGGTTCATTACAGCCAGTCCAAGGGAGCTTTCGCTTTGGCAGCAGCTCTCAGTGCCTGGGGACTGAGGTGGTAATGAGGAACATTGGCCATCTGGATTCAGGAAAGATCAAATAAAGGAGGTGGAGGAGGAAGGCCCACACTGCCACATTCCCCTTGGGCTGCCACATTGCTCCCTGTGCACAGAGTGGGGACCCCACACTGTGACCCATGGGCCAGAGCAGCCGTGGCTGGACTGCCACAAGTGTGTGGCAAGGAGGAGACCAGTGGGCAGTCAGAGAAGACTCCTTGCTCCCGGGGCCAGGTGAGCCCTGCCTTGGCAAGCTGCTGGGCAGAGTCAGCCTCGAAGGTTGGCCCTGCTGTTTAGGGGATGTATTTTTCATGCCACCCCTGTGCTATCTTGCAGTGCCAGATACTTGAGGAAACCATCATCCGCGACCGGGCGGAAAAGGCAGCTAAAAGAAGACAACTAGAGCAGGATGCCCTGGAGCTGAAGAGCATCCTGAAGGTAAAAGAGAGTAAAGCTGAGGCAGCTGCCGACAATTCTTGCCACAGGTTTGCTCAGGCAGGTAACAGCATGAGAAAGTTGGCTGCTGTGAGGTGGCAGAAGTAGAGGGTAGACAAAGCCCATCCCTTCCGGCTGGGGCAGACACAAGGCCAGCAGCTAGCTGCAGGTTTGAGAAGGAAGCCAAAGGGGAGAAGCCATTCTCCTTGAGCGACTCGCACCAGCCCCACTGCATGGGCAACACAGGGAGGGTCACAGGGCAGCTCCCCTCCTCATCCCCTTGCTACCAGCAACAGATGTGGATATCTTCAGTGTAAGCAGTGCAGGCCCAACTGCTGCTGTGTGGGCCAGGGCTTCCTCCAGCAGCTGGGAAGTGCAAGAGAGATGCTCTGGCCAGGTACTCCAGTAAATGATTTCCCCTTAGACCTCTCTTTCTCTTGCTTCCAGCTGCAGGCTTGGTGGAGAGGTACCATGGTCCGCAGAAACCTGGGCCCTTACCAGGCCCTCAAGAAGATGATGGAGAAACAGCTATCCAAGCAGAAAGGGAAGAAGGAAAACCCTGGAGCAAAGAAAAAAATCATGATAAAGAAGACATAATAAATAAAGCAAACTGTTCACAGATGTGTTCCAGGCTGGGTCTGAGCAGGGCACTGCAGTCTGTCTGTCTGACAGGACAAAATAAACCACGTATCAGAGCTTGGACTGCTCTGGAGAATACAGCTCATGAAGCTGCAGTAACTCCGAAGATCATAAAGCTGCCCTTATACAGCAGAGACGCTGTTTCTCCAGCAGAATGGGGAACTGCACCAAAGCAGTGAGAGATGCCGAGTCCCCCCGAGCGCGTTATGCAGACTTGACAGGGAGCAGGAGATAATCCCAGCTCAGGAACTCACCTGCCTGCCCGGCCAAGGAGCCCAGGGCCACACTGGCTGAGCGTCCCCGTCCGCTGGCCCCAGGCTGCAAGGCGCGGGCTGCTCTCAGCGCTGCCGCTGGTTTGCGGTGCGAAGGGCTGTCGGTGGAGGGGTTTTCATTGGCAGCACGCTGCGAAATGCCGGTGCAGACACAACAGCCTCGAGGGAGCAGGGGATAACGCGGCCGTTGTCTGCACTGCCCACGGGAGCTGCTCTGGCACAGCACTTCCCACCACCACAGTCCCCGTCTCCATGCCGGGAGCAGAGGCAGCAGGCAGTGAGCCAAGGTGCTGCCCACGTGGGGCTTGGTTACCCAGAGGGGATCCCCTTCTCCTGAGCTCACTGTCTATCCCACGCAGGTCTGTGCACAAAGCAGAATTAGCCCTGTGGCCGAGCTGCTGCTCCCTGACACTCCTGCGCTGGAGAGCGAGCACAAAGCATACAGGCTGCTGGGCTCTGTGCCCATCTCATGCTGACCCTGTCCAAACGTCCTTGGGGCCAAACTGAACTATGCTAAAAGCTCTAAAGCTCAAGCGAGACGACTGAAATCACCAGCAGAGAACTTCTGGCTCAAACTCTGAACTGCTGAGAAGAGGCACGTGCCTGACTATCAGAGGCAGAGCTGTTGCAACTAGAGCCTGTTCTCATCCCAGCACGGGTACCAAAGCCCTGAACACATTCACCCACTGCCAGTGGTCCCTCCCCAGAGGTAAGAGATGCTCCAGTCCCACACTGGCAGAAGCAGAGTCAGAGCTCTGCTCACAGTCTCCATCCACAGCTCCGTGGGGCAGGAGGTGCCTCAGAGCAACTCTGGCAGCCCTGTTCCTAATTTTAATAACTCTCCTTTTCCACATGCTGCTGACTTGCTACATTTCACTTCACACTAGTATTTTTTTAACGTGGTGGGTATTAACAAGTGATCTGTTGAGGGTGGAGGAAATGAAGTTTGATCATAAATTCTTCAGAGGCTTGGAGCTAAGGAAAAAGTGGGAGAGAATGAATGGAGAGGCTGCAGCTGTCTGCTGCACACATCAGTAATACAACCAGCTTACATCTGGAGCATGGCAGTGGCTGGGCTCTGCTTGATTTTCAGCAGAGAACAAAACAGAACATAATTCTGAAACATCCTCCACCTCCAGGGAACGTGCCCAGGCTGAGCTGCCCTTCAAGCCCCAGCTCCTGGCGCTGGCGTAACAGCACTTACTGCCATGGTACATCAAGCCCCTGCAGTGAACCACCCAGCAGGAAGCTCACAGCCCACACCATATTGTGAAATAATTCAACACTTCCATTTTGGTGACTGATATCTCAAAGGAACAAAAACCCCAAAGAAACCTCAGCCTATAAATTGCACAGACCCAGCAGGGTGCTGCCCAAATGAGGAAGCTTTGTGTCCATGTCTGTAGGGCAAGGGGCACTTTTCCTTTCCACAGTGATATGATAAAAAACAGCTACAGTGGAACTGGAGTTGTTAGTGCAGTAAGGTGGGGGGGGTTTGAGGAACCTTGCCAAGGTTGGTACTGCTTGTTTTTTCCAGCAGAGATGGGATCCAAGTGCACATCTGTGATACCTTCTGCAGAGAAAAGCAGAAATCACAAGCCCTTTGGAGAAACTCCTTTCAAGGAGAAGAAAGGCTGGAGAGTGGGAAGCTGTTCAGGAGGCAGCGTTGGAGAGAGAAGGAACTAACAGCCAGGAGAGCTGGGCAGCCCTGCCAAAGGCAGACTAGAGCTGTGCCAAGGGACTGCTGGAGCGGCCAGGAGGCCACAGGAAGGTGCTGAAGCAGCTTGGGGAGCAGCACTGCAGGGGGTGCAGCCAGTAGCATGGGCTGAGGGTTTGGGGATCTCTGGCACGTTCTAGGCCTTGGGTTTTGTTTTTTTAAAACTAGCTCTGAGGAGGGAAGACAAGAGAAGCAAGAACAAAGCTTTCAGGTGCTGCAGGGGCAGGGGTGCAGGTTTTACAGATCAGACCCAAGACTGGATATAAGCCAGCAAAAGACAAAGAGCAGCGTGGAGCACCAGCACCTGCAAACCCCCAGCCTGGAAGCTGTTACAAGATACTGTTCTCCAAGTTTTGGATGTGCATTTTACTCTAAGAAAAAAAAAAAAAAAACAGAGGACTGGGAGTGGCAAGCAAAGGATTCTGTACAAAACCACCACTTCTCAGTGTCTGAGGAAGGTTAAAAACACCCCCAAGAAAAAGCTGCTGAAGTGGCTGCAGAGTGGGCTTGGAAATGCCGGGATTTTCCTGTCCTGGTTAATGATAAAAACTAGAGGAATAAAGATGGTGTGTTAATGCCAGCTTTGAGGGTGGGGAAGGGGAATAACCCTGTGCCAGGGCAGGGGTGATGTTCACTGAAGCACCAGGCCAGCAGGAAGAAACACTGTCATTCGTGGAAGTTTGCAAGCTTTATTTCCAACGCGCCGCGGTTTCCTTTCGTGTCACCCCCGAGCTACAAGCCCAGGCTACTGGCAGAATACAGGCAACTCAGAATGGAGCGTACAACGTTCAGACACATCTACACGTAACAGAAGTTGTGGAATGTATTTACAGACACACAGCACGGGATGAAGCCTTAAAATCTTTTACTCTATTAATTACACGTGTACAGTTTTGAGCGGTAACAAAAGTAGATCGCTTTGTCAAACAGCACAATATCTACACAAAAGGATCCTTCAGATGCCCAAATTCACCTCAGAAGTCCTCTGTTTCTAAAACATTTTTTTTTCAAAGAACCATTTATAGTCATCAAAGGATAAAAAATACCATTTGCCATCGTGTTGCTACTGAAAACAACCGAGGTGTAAAAAGTTGCCTGTGATTTATTTTAAGCAGGGCAGAGGCTGAGGCCACGGGAAGGCCTCTCCCTTCACAAGGGGAAGGGCCCGGCCTCGGTGGCTTTACCCCAAACCTGCTGGCACCATTTGGGGCAGGACGGTGCCTCGATGGGGGCTGTGTACAAACGCCAGCGAGCACAAAGCGCTCGGGTGGATTCTTCCCCCATGCTCCAGCACACAGGCCCCAGGGAGGACAGACAGTTGCCTCTTTGCTTGAACACACAACATAGATTTTATACGTGTTTTCCTTAGAATACTCTTTTCATGGGATACAACAAAAATTGCACATAAATAACACCCCAAAATCCCAACCCCTTTTGCACAAGAGAACCAAAGTTGGGTTTTAGCATAACACATTAAATAAACCATACGGTGAACCTTCAGGTTTGGATTTTTTTGTCCCACACAGCTGGTCGAGCCGTGATGTTTGCCAGCACAAGACAGGGTGAGAAACGTCCAACTTACCCCAACACTGCGACTGCCCGAGCAAACCGTCCCTTGGAACAAAGCCTGTGGCCCCGGGCCCACCCCGCCAGCCCAGCTCCCCAGCCCAGCAATCCCTGGCAACTGGTGCTCATGAAACCACCCAAACTCCCACTGACCTGAACACTGCTGAGGTGACTCTTCCCCCGGCGCCGGGAGCGGACTGGAGCGAGGCCGCAGCCTCGTGCTGCCAGGGAGGATGTGGCTGCTCCAAACAGCGACTGAAACACTCCACAACGGGTGTGTGAAGCAACACACCCCTGTAACAGTACAAGTGACCTAACACTGAAGACTAAGATGAAGGCAGTGTCCCCCCACTTTCAAAGTATGTGCAGAGACACAGAAGCAGCACTTGGGGTCTGCACTGCTGCTTGCGAGTGGCAGAATCTCCTACCTAAGACTTCAATGTAACCCTTTAACAATTGCCACTGCTCCTTGCAAGCAAAACTATGTGAAACACGAGACCTACTGAAGGAGGAAAGTCTGTCTGGAGGGAACTGCTCTCTTCCTATGTGTACTGCAGCCTCCTGGCATTCTCATTTCTTGCAGGGCTGAGGCCAATGCTCTTACCCAGAACAAAAGGCTTTCTCTTTTCAGCTGTGTAGTTTTAAATACCTTTCAGGTGTTCTCCACAAGTAACCTGATCAGCCATTGCCAATAAGAAACACCTGGAATACGTATGTGAAATAAGGGATTCAACAGTCACCACAATGGACCTTGAAAGAAACACATGAAGCAAAATGGAGGAGAAACAAAACTGCAAATCAAAAGGGAAAGAAATCCAGCCAAGGCCAGTCCTTGCCCACTACAGGTTTGCTTCAGATAAAAAGTGACTTTTAGCTAGCCTGCTCCTTTTCTTCTCTTTTTTTTTTTTTTTAAACCCATGAAATCCTCTTGGTGTAACATGCTTCAAATATATGCCCAGATCCCACACCTTTGATGTCTGCAGTTGGCCCTGGTGCATCAGGTAGGAGTAGCAGAATGTTCTGGGATGCTTTAAACTGGCCAAACCAAAACAAAGGCCCAGCATGGGAGGAGAACCACATTTTCTTTTTTAAAAAGAGAAGAGAAAAAAAGATTAACGGTTAAGCGAGGTGGCAGCGAGCTTGGCCTCGACACCAGGCCCAGGGCACACAGAGCTCTGGGATTTGCAGGTCAGTTTTGCAGCAAAATGCAAAACCTGTCAGCTGCCTCTCCCATTCCTGTATCCTGAACTTGCATTTTTATGTTAAGAGGAAGGAAGAGGGGATAGTTCTGTAAAACCAGTGCATCTCTCATGAATTCCAATGACAAAAGACTTGGTTTATTGAGGCCTTGTTAAACCTGGAAATAGAAGCTATCTCTGTGACAGATTGCTGCTGTGCCAAAATGCAGCCCAGCCGTGGAAATTCAGTGATTCTGTTAAAATGACAAATGTCCCTGATGCTCAGCCATTCCCCAGTGCTGGCACATCTGTGTGGGACGCCTCAGCCACTAATCAGTGTCTTACTTGGTAATGGGTTTCCAATGATTAGCAGGGCAGGCTGCACATACCACCATGTTAAAATCCAAGCAGAAAGTGAACCCTGGGAGGATATGAACGTGATTAATACAATTTGCACAGGTTTGGTTTAGTATCTGTTACTAAGATGTTTGTTGTGCAGCAAACTATCAGTCTTGTTTCCCCTGGGAAAAGACACCATCTCTTTCCCTTTTTTTTCCTTCAAATTTTAAGCAGTGAGGACGTGCCAACACAAGTTACAGCCGTGTGAGATCCCACCCTGTTATCAAACACTGCAGGTTAAGATTGTGTGGTGCAATTTCTTTTAACGTGTAATAGAAAGAGCTGCTGTTCTCTGGAGGCAAAGAAATCCCCTTTCTTTGAGCCCTGTGGGGAAGGACAGAAGTTTCCTTCCCCGTGTGCCCGCTGCAGCAACATCCTTTTCTTACAAACGAATTCCCCGAGGAATCGCTTTCCAAACTCTACACCCATGTCTTCAATCAACCTACAAGGTCAGTTTGCGCAGCTGGCTCCAGCAGCCAGCCCCTCAATCCCCTGCACCCCTCCCAATCAGCTCTTGGGGATTTTTGTTTTCTTTTAAAATAAGGGGCAAAAATATCAGTAATAAAAATGTTGTTGGAAACTGTTGTGATCTCCAAAAAAAATGGAGAAATGAAGTAAAACATTCCTGTCAGGAATCATGGAAACTCATTTCCTTAGAAGAGAGCTCTGTGTGTTTGGATGCACTGCATGGGCAGTAAAGTCTTCACGTCCTTCTGCTTAGCCAAGGTAACCCAAAAGGTCCTGGAGGTCTTTACACAGCAGACAAGTGGTGAAGTTGCTGCTGCTTTGGGGGTGCCAGCTCCAGGAGCGCCTGGACAGTCACAGCTACCTGTGTCAAACCCTTCTCTTCTAAAATATGTAGAGGCAAACATAATTGCTCCTGAATGGGGAACAAAACAAAGACAAAAACAAAATGGATGAAAAACACTCAACTGAAAAGAGAGAGAAAAAAAAATTAAGCAAAAGGTGACTGAAATATGAAATGTTATGGACAGCTCATACACACACACAGAGACAGGACAGGGAGCTGCTGCTGCTCCAGACTAACAGCCCTGAACCTGCCCACTCAAAGACAGCACCCTTGGGGTAATCCCTGTCTTCAGCAGAACACTGTACACATTTGAGAAAGGACTTGTGGGAGAAGCAGGGAACAGCACACGATTCTCTCTGCCTACAATGAACCAGCAGCAGACGAGCTTTAACGAGAGGGAAAGCTTTGCTTCACCACAATGAAACTGCTACTACACCGAGTGGGAAAGGAACCACGGCTTCCTTTCCAAAACACAGCTGCCTTTGGGAGGGAGTCCTCCCGTGGCAAGCCTGTTCCACCATCCAAGGTGAGGAAAGCCCTGTGTAAAGCAGGGACTGAAACAGTGTGTGCTATGGGTACACTGTGCAGCAAGGCTGAGAGGAACTGTCATACTTAAAGCCATTCTCATCTGAGCACTGGCCATCCAAAGTCCTTCTGCCTGTATGTGCCAGATATCTGTGCAAAAATTCCCTGGAAGGCACGAAAAAGCAGAAAGAACAAGTTTATGCAAGAAAAAAAATACTACTAGAATAATAGAATGGCAGGGTTGGAAGGGACCTCTAGAGATCATCTAGTCCAACCCCCCTGCAGAAGCAGGTTCACCTAGATCTGGTGGCACAGGAACGTGTCCAGGTGGGTCTTGAAGACCTCCAAGGAAGGAGCCTCCACCCCCTCCCTGGCCAGCCTGTGCCAGGGCTCTGTAGTAGTTCAGTGCTACTAGAAAAAGACTTGCTTCCAAGTCTGACTGAAATAACCTCGATTGTGCATGTAGAAAATGCCAATTCTCCTGCTGGAGGCAACAAGATATCAACAGCATATTCCTAGGCACAGGTCCCTCCTGTGTTAGGAGTGAGTTGCTGCTGCTTGTACCCCAGAAGCAGATGCCTGACCTCCTCAGCAGCTTCCCTCCAGAGCCATTCTAAGGAAGAAGAGTAACACGCAAAATGCAAAAAGAGGTTTCAAAGTGTTTATTAACAATGATGCTATTCTCAGTCTAAGATGGATTTAAAGCCTCATCCTACACAAGTCCTTGGCACATCCTGGCCACCCTCACTCCGCCACAGTCAGGATACATATCCAACAGTTCTGTGTGTCGGTAGGAAAGAACCAGTGTGTCCTTCCTACAGAGCTGCAGGGACTGTTTCTCACGTGTTATTTCCACAGTGACCTGCATTTCTCCACTTTTTTAGTGTTTGCTATTTTTGATGTTAAAGAAATCCTCCAGCATCAACAGTGGCAGCCAACACTCCCCCAGCAAAGCTCAGAGCAGAGAGAGAAAAGCGACCCCAGACTGAAATGCTCACAGTAAGCCACGGGAGCGGGCCAAGATACTGTGTTTTTTGATTCCAGCAAATTAATGTTATTTTGCAAAAAGTGTGCTTTTTGAGAAAATATTTGTAAACTTGAGCAAATATACCTTATCTTTTTTTTTTTCTTATGTATGCAAATAGACAAAGGGAAGAGCTTTGGAAAGACTCCATACCACAGATAGCCACGACAAACAGCATATAAAAACTGGAAGGCACTGTTAGTGTCAAACCCCTTGCAGCTTTCATCACAGTGTTCATTAGAAGAAGTTAAGAAACACAGGAACTGAGCTTCATTTTAGTTCATACCACGGAGCAGTGCAAAAAATAGCTTATTTAAAAGTAAAACAATCTCCCCTCTCTGCTCAAAAACGTGTTGATCCATCATCACTCTGTGTGATTTGGAAAGAGGGAACCGACTCCTCTGCTCGCTCCTTTGTTCAACACTCGCTTTGTGTGACGAGAGCTTGTGGGATCCACGTACACACAACACAGTTTTAGTGGTGGTGACCACACCTGCAACAAAACTCCAGCGTATCTTAAACTGTGCTTTGGAGTTGTTGCCAGGTTAAGGTAGGAATGCTGACACCACTTTGACTGGGCTTACAAAGCACCGCTGGTACTTTCAGCCGTAACAGCAATTCATTGACAACACGTTTGGAATGGTGGCTTTGCTTCACACTTACCTGAGCAGAGCTCCCGAATCGATCTGCACTCCGAGGAGACATGGTCATTTGCACATCACGTGGGGAGTGCCCTGAAGTTCTGAGGTGTCCCTGAGACATTATTAAAGCACCAGAATGCTTTTCCCGGGCAGGGAAAAGCTGTGACACTTTATGGAAGACTACCTGAGTTCTGTAAAACAGGGAGGAGGGATCGTGCAGCCAGGACTTGTATTTCTGCACTTGTGTGTGACAAAGGTTTTTGATACTAATGGGGTAAGAGGAAGGGAACAAGCATGGAACAACCGTGTGCTGGGGTGCCCATGGTCCAGTAGCACCTCAGTAAGTTTTTGTTAAGTTTTCTATAGAGCACAATAAAATGCTATGAAATCTGTGGCATGTGATAGAATCTTAAAGACTTTTCCTTCTGTGACAGAAAACTTTTCTCTCAAAGCTGTTGCAGAGCTTAATTTCTCTGAAAATTTCCATGAAGCTCAGGCAGCTCAGGACTCACTGACAGGTTATTTAAAAAATCCTGACTCAAAGCAGTACATCAGAGTCTACAAATATGAGAAATCAAATGCTCTCTGGAGCAGGATAAAGGACTGGGGGTTAGAAAACACACCCTATTGACAAAACTTACCAGACCATGTCTCCTAAGACTGAGACCTCATCAGGAACACTGATGTTGAAAAACATTCTTTAACATTTTTCATCAGATAATGCTCAAGCAATTTACCACAGTGGGTGCAATTCCCATTGTACAGATGGGGAAACCGAGGCACAAACTGACCACGCAGCTTTCCCAGCCCTACATCACTTGTCAGCAGACTCAGCATCCCTCAGTCCCTCGCTCTAGTCCTCAGACAACACTTCCTCCCTTGTAAAAACTTCACTGCTGCTAAAGATGACACAGCAAATACAAACGTGAATGATGTCACAGCTGGTCCTGTGGGTCCTGTGTTTACATATCATGTACTTGTCACCTCTGTCCCATCAGTGTGCAAGAAAGCACTTCATACACGCAGTCTTGATAAAAGCCAAAATCCTTTCCCAAGCACTGGAGCGATGGAGGGAGGAAGCAGCATCACTACCCTCCAGCTACAGAAAAAAGACCCAGCGATAGAACATACAGAGTGTTAGCATTAGAGTACAGTAAAACACCACAAAGCCCCAGAGCTGAATGGAAAGGGAGACAAGACTGGATTCTTCTGAATCTGTCCCCAGGGAAAGAAGAGTCTCAACTGTTCTTTTAACGCTGAGGTTTAGCTGAAGAATGTCAGAAGGGGAACAAAGATTGTCCTGTCCAGAGTGTGTGAGCAGGAAGGGAAAACAGACAGAAAAAAAAGGTCAGTCAGTTAGCCATAGCAACATCCATGAAGCAGTCAGTCATCAGACATCTCAGATACAACCTACACGTTTGAGAAGCATATCACAGCTGGTTAATTCTCACAAAGGAATCTGCAAGACTCCCATTGCAAAGAAATCCCTTAATGCAAATATTTAGTGTTCAGTGAGGTGCCCGCCACCTGTACAGCTGAAACACCTAACAATCTTTGTTGTTAAAAACAGAGCACTTGACTCATGCCTTAGTGAAAACCATTTTTCTCCAGGGAAAATGAGGAGGCTGTAGGTTTCTGAGATGCTGTTGGCACTGAGCACTCACCAAAGCTGAGCCTCCACATGTATCTTAGTTAATGGAAACAGCAGGACAAGGGATTATTTACATGTAACCGATGCCTGAAAGCAGCATCCTGCAGGAATATCTGTTACTAATTAGAGTTTAATTATTCAGTAACTATTCCCACTGTGTATCGTTTCCCTCCCTTTCACACAGATAACTGCTGTAAATCAGTGAAATCTAGATGCACAGATCACTCTGTTCAACTGTTGGGTTCTTTTGATGCAACAGCTTTAACTAGCAAGGTCCTGCAGAAACAGCTGCCCCACAGTGGTGCCTGTAATTAGCATGTTCTAAAAGCAGCCTTCCTCTTAGAAGATAAGTATTTCTACATAGATCTATACTTTCAGAAAGCCGTTTATTCTTGTAATTATAAGATCAATGAAAAGAAATACCAGCAGGTATCTTTGCAACAAAAACATCCTAGGCTGCCACATCATTCTTGCACCTTCACATCTCAGCAGAGATGTAATGCAGACATGTGAGAGCAACCTGAGTTCAGGTGGAGGTAAGTTCCCCCAGAGACACTCTACTTGAACTCTTTCACAATAAAGCAAGAAACACAAGAAAAACCCAGAGAGCAGGTGTAGCAGATGCAGCAGACTGGGTCTACGGGGGACTTCGCTTGAGCAGCTTTTTTGTTTGTTTGTTTTTATGTGTGGGTCACTTCAGTGATCTGCTCTGTACTGCAATCCCATAGAAATTACTTCTGCATATCTGAGAGCTATACATAGGCAAGTTGGAATGGAATTACACAGTCTTGCCCCAGACTAATTTATATTGTGTGTCTGTAGCATCTTAGGGGACTAAAATTGTGCAGGATCTCAAAGCACTAATGATCACTTACAACTCTGTACCACATTCCAACATAATTCACCACTGAGCCACGTGAAATTGCCAGGCAGCTCAATAAATATGCTATCCTAAAATCCCAAAGGCTCCAATGCCTGCAAGTGAAGCTATCTGAAAACACTGCATGACTGACTCCAGAGCACTGGTTTTAGAAATAGCTTGGAAAGGAGTCAGTGGGTCTGGTTTTCGCTTTCATAATACACAGGAGAACAGCACCTACAAACAGAGAGACTAATATTTAGCAGTCTAAGAAACCAAATCTATTAATGCACTAGAGGAAACAAAAACCATCATGTATCAAAACTATTTGTACTGAGACAGCTGCCAAATAAGATAAAGTGGAAAAGACAGGATGGCATCAAATGGGATAACTGGCCTCAGATGGACTACTTTACATGTTCCCACCTCCTAGCTGTTCCAGGTTTCAGAAAGGGACAAGGAATACCGGAATAGAGACTTCTATCACCGGTACATAACAAAAAGAACTAGGTTCTATGCAAAGACAGCTACCATCAGAGAAAGGTCAATAACACTGTGACTTGTTGCTAAGACAGTAAAGATATGTAAGAGATATGTAAGGAACTTGAAAAGCTTTGGGATAAAAAGAACACATGCAAAACACCATCCACATTTTATCCCCCTTTTAAGGTGCTAAATATCTAATCTAAAAAAAATGTCACTGTTTTTACAGAAATACCTTGCAATTCTAAAGGCAGACTCAAACTGCATCAGCTACTATGATTTTGAGGCAGAGCAGGAAGTGAACCAGACCTCTGGAAAACTCCATGTGACTTCATTTTGCTCTAGAACATAACCCAATCTAAATGTGATCTGTACTGCAAGACAAGGCTTATACTTGAACTTGTCAAACTTTTCATCATTTTGTTCTTATCCTATCTTTCAGAGAAGGTTTCATTTTCTAAAGCATCAAAATCACACCTGAAACATGATGTCAGGGTCACAGAGATACGTACCTGAGGCACTCCAATCCTTCTGCAAGCTTCCAAGAAATTCTCCACGTTCCGTCTGCACTTTGCCATTGTAAGTTTAGGCTGCAGAGAAGCAAAGGAGACAAGCACACAGCACACTTAACTGGCAGCATTTTAAAAGACTTCTATTTTTTTTTTTGGTCCAATAAAACTCTTCTGAAATCTCTTCACCAAAAACCTACCATACTGACACATTAGCTTGCGTAATTCAAAGTAGCCTCTGTTGTATTTGCTTTTCTTTAGAGAAATCAAGCCCAAATGTCACAGGTATTTCATGAAAAATGTATGAATGGTGGATGTTTAAACAAAGTCGGTTTTAAGCTGTGCAATACTTATATACAAGGTGTTACATAAAACTGGTCAACATGTTCAATGACTAAGTATGGAAACTTAAAAAACTGTATTTTGAATGACACACACATGCATCACTTCCATGCTGTGACTTCAGAGTAACTTCATGACATGAAGCAATCTGGAGTCTGCTCTGGATTACTACAAACACAAAAAACACAGAAATACCAAACCATATTTCAATTAACAATGAGCTTAAAAAAATGAAGGCTGGATGAAACCAGAAAATATCAGAAGAAAACTGGAATAGAAGTTTGCAGCTTGTAAGGCTCTTGTAGATGAGTCTGATGTAGCTGTCGGAATTGCACCCACTGGCATTTTTTTCAAGCAAGCCTTTTTTCTACAGTTTGCTTTCACACCTCTACACAAACATACCACAGCACGGGCTCTGTCTTGTTTCTGTTCTTGAAGCTTATTCTTTCCTGATTAAAGAGACAGAAGCTTCCTCTTCCTTTCAACAAGCTACTCACAGCCTACATAGCAGCACACAGCTGCCTCTAAGAGGTCAATACTTTTCTCTGAGTGGTGGGGTTTCTGTTCTGACCCCTCACTGTGTGCTGTATTTCCTCACCAAGAAAGCAGGTGAGAGGTTAGTGCTGACTTCTTTCTCCCCAAAGATGAAGGGAATACAAAGGTCACATTGTGACTGAGGAATGACATGATGCCTCTTCTGCTCCTGGAGCCATGCAACTACAGTCTGCCTCTTCCTTGGGATTTATATGACAAAGTTATTATTTAATTGCCAACCCAGAATATTCTGCAGCACATAAGGCCGGCCCATTGAGAAGATATTCTCAGTGATGCAAGTCTCCTGACTACGGCCTGTGTGCCTTTTCAATCACTGATTCCACAACCTGCCTAAAAATTTGGGAGCGTCCTGTTCAATCACTCTACAAATAACAAGGACATTGGCTTGTTCAGGTAAGCCCAAGTGAGACGAACCACAAAGATATAAGCAGGCAGCCCTGTAAATGCAAGTTTAAATTCCAACCAACACAAAGACTGACTCATAGAATCACAGACTGGTGGGGGTTGGAAGGGACACCCCTCAAGATCATCCAGACCATCTCCTGCTAAAGCAGGTTCCCCTCGATCAGGTCACACAGGAACGTGTCCAGGCGGGTTTGGAAATCTCCAGAGGAGCCTCCACCCCCTCCCTGGGCAGCCTGTGCCAGGGCTCCCTCGCCAACATCAAATGAGTTTTTCCTTAAGTGAAGCTTTTTGTCTTCCAGCTTATGTCCATTACCCCTTGTCCTGTCAATGGGCACTACAGGAAAAAGTGTTGCCCCATCCTCCTGACACCCACCTTTCAAATACTTGTAAGTATTAATGAGATCCCCTCCCAGTGTCCTCCAAGCTGAACAGCCCCAGATCCTGCAGCCTTTCCTCACAAGGAAGATGCTCCAGTCCTCTGATCATCTTGGTGGCCCTGTGCTGGACTCTCTCCAGCAGTTCCCTGTCTCTCTTGAGCTGAGAAGGCCAGAAGTGGACAAAGGACTCCAGATGAGACCTCACCAGGGCAGAGCAGAGGGGGTGCAGAATCTCCCTTGACCTGCTGGCCACACTTTTCTTGATGCATCCCACGATGCCATTGGCCTTCTTGGCCACGAGGGCACATGCGTGGCTCATGGTTAGTTTATTATCAACTAGGACTCCCAGGTCTCTCACTGCAGAGCTGCTCTCCAGCAGGTCACCCCCAGCCTGTCCTGGTGCACGGGGCTGTTCCTCCCCAGATGCATATTTTATTAGCCTTCAAGTTAACGTAGGGAGCACTTAAAAATGTCAATGTTTTCTTACAAAGTGTTAGAAGTAGCTTCATTTAAATGAGACAAACCCAAATATCACTTATTTTGATGATGCTACAGACCCTTGTTAGACAGAACAGATGGCTTATGTTTTTATCACAGATATTCAGAGAAGAATGCTGAATTTGTCTGGATTACAGGACTGTGTTGGATGTTATTTTGGACAGCTATAGAATATTATCATTATTACATACTTACAACAGCAGGTGAGGGGACATGAATGCTGGGAACAGATCGGGGACGCACGTGGTTAGCCAAATGGCAAAGCACAACACCATCAGTGAGAGCTGCTCCCAGGTCACTGGGCAATGACACCTTCAACCGCGATTCTATGTTCTGTGGCAAAATCAAGATGGACACACAAGAAGTAAAAGCCTGTTTCCTCCAACTGTTCCATTCTGCAGAGCATTTTATAAGAGGCAGAGTGCTTGCATTACAACTCCCTGTCTATCCTCATGGCATTTCTGAACAGCTTTGTGAGTAACATCCAGGAAAGCTCTGCACATTACTGTGGCCCCGAGCTGACCACAATCTGGGAGCAACTGAGTTCAGTGATGAACAGTTTTCATTGTACAGCACAGGGGACTAACGCAATCATTATTCAAAACTAATGGAAATCAGGATCTAGGAACAGCATTTCTAATCCTATGTAGAACAGTTCTGCCGAGGGAAGTGAAAAGAATTGTCTTTGTGGGTTGGAGGACAACACAGTTAAAAGCCAAGACAACATTTTTGCCTGTAAAGAAAAACTTGAACTAGTTGGCATAAATAGTTTTTAAAAAATGAACTAATTAGCATTTGTGTAAGGGCAAGAATGAACATTCAATTCAGGCTTTTCATCTCATTTCAAACCTGTATGAATTTCATTGAAATGTTATGCTGTATTAAGCTTACAAGGGAAACATTCTGAGACAAGAGAACAGAGGCTCTGCAAACAGTACCAAGTCTTGTTTTGTTTTAGTCAAGATAACTTCCTCCTTTTAGAGATAGGAGATTACCCTTTCAAATTCACAAGGAGAAGGAATTCTCTCTGGCCATCTAGGATGCTTATGGCTATTAAAATCAGCTTTAACAAGTTCTAATTTCTTGGGAAAGTTAAAACAACTACTTAGAGCACCTCAAGATATCCCTTCATGCTCTTCAGAAGTAAGTTTGGGGCAAAGCATAACAGTACCTTAATGTTATGTGGCATTTTCAATATTTATGTGTATTGTCATTGTCCTTTGGCACAAATCAGAGTGCAGAGGCCCTGATAGACAGAAAGCACACCTGGAGGGAATATATGTGCCTCATGTTCTGCACTTAAGTAAAGACATGGCAAGAACCAACAGATGGATCCAGAGCACTCAAGGAGACCATGCTGTCAGCCTGACTGGCAGTAGTGTCTGCACTCCATCTGTTTATTTGTGGGCTTCACAGTAAAGAAGAGTTTAAAAAATAAGAGATTACAAGGAAGACAGTGAGGCAACTTTCCAGGGAGAGCCTTCCAAGTGTCAAGGCGGATAAGGAAGAAAGCAAACATTTCTTTTAAAAGCAGAGATCAGTGGTCACTCAGAAGCAGGAGTCAGCACTACTGATTTTACAGAATTTGAAGCTGACTTCATCCACCACTGGGAACATCACTGCACTCATCTGAAAGAATCACTTACACTGTACAATGCCATTTAACTTCTTTGGTCAACTGTGCACTATATTGATCCAGTGAAATGGGACCAAACCACAAGGGCAGATTTAGCAGAGTGCACCCAGTGCCTTTACTGAGACATCCAGGCAGCAGCTCCTGACAGCACTTACCTTACGCAGCTGCTCTATCAGCTCCAGCTCCTCCTCTCGCTGCTTGGAGTTTTGTCTTGCTCTAGGGTCAGTGGAATCATTAGCAGGAGACAAGGCACGGGTAGAAGATGAAGTAACAGCTAAAAAAAAGTGTCAAGAAGGAAAGAAAAATCACTAAGCACGTTTGGGCTGATTGTCCTTCGCTGCTGTGCTATACATGTACCCGCAATGGTCCAGACGGGCACAGTGCCTTCCTGTTCACAAACATGCTTCTTTCATTTGGCTATTAATCAAACTAATGATCTACTAAGCTAAATGAGGTGTTCTTTAACACATTCCTCTCTCTGTTTAGATTCTGTTCCTTCTGATGGATTATAATCATTCACAAATGGGGATAAAGCGCAGCCAGATGGAGCAGGTTACACAGTTTATAGTCTTTCCACAGAAATGATGTTTTATTATGTGCTACTATGCACTGCAAAATGTATCAAGCTGCCTTCGTGTGGTTGTTGAAGGCTTTCAGGGCACTTCCTGGGTAACTCTTTAGGTGTAAGCACAGACCAGGAAGAATAAATTCCCACATTTCCACAAATATGATCAAAAGAAAAAAAGAATATTTGACAGCTCTAAATAAAAAACTGCTTAACCACAAAATATTTAATGCCATCTGTCTACAAATGGCACTCTGAAAGTAGTTTGATGATAGTGACTTGAAGTAACAGAACAGTGCAAAACCCAGGTACTGCAGGTGTTAATATAACATAGCGAAACTCTGATTTCTGAGCTATAGAACCTACCTTTGTTTGCTTCATCCCTGACAGCTGCTCGGAAAAGGAAACTCTCAGGTCGCTGGGAAGGGATTCTATAGGAAGGTGGGGCTGCATGGCCAGGATATGGAGGGGAAAGGTGGACTAAACAAATGGAGAAAAGCACAGGAAGGGAAAGGAGGAAGAAGGAAATGGTTAGAGTTTAAATAGGAAATGGGTTCAGCAATGTGGTAATTAAAAAGAACAAAACCAAATTTTTAATGTAATAATGACAAAATAAGTTATAGCCATGCATGATAAAAGCATAGAGCAGGGAAAGGCACTGCCAAGGACACTGGCATGCAAAGCACATTCCACATACCAATTCCAGCAACTGTTCTGACTGCTGCTGAATGCATCTGTGTGCCAAAGCCTGTATGGAGGCCTAAAACAGGCAAACCCTAGGCTCTGCCTGAGGACATGCTTCAACCCTGTTTGTCTCTTCCCTCATATGTTTCTAAGGAGACTCAAATAACTGGGTAAATTCTCAAACACAGCAGTGCCACAGGGAGAGATGGGAACATATGCTCCCTTCTCTTCACAGTACAGATAAGCAAGCAGGCATCTTGATCTTATTTTCACCAATTTCTCTTCCTTTCCCTGTTACCTGTCTGAGTGGTGGGTGAGCCGGGGGAGATGGTAGATCTGTCATCACTCTGCGGACAAAAAGCAGAAGAGTATAAACGGTTCTAATCTGGAGAAGCTGTGACTACAGTTTAAGTTGCTACATCTTAAAAAAAGCTCCATCCATCTAAATGTGTTTCAGAAAAAGAAACAAATGTGAAAAAACACAGAAACCCCAGTCTCATCTCTGCAGAAAGTGACAGAGTTTTTTTCTCTTGCAGAAATGACACAATCAGTTTTTCTTTCCTGAGGAAAAAGAATGATGAAACAGCACTGACTGTGCAATGACAGATCTTTGTTTACTCTTCTGATCAAAACTTTCAAAGTGTTCTTTGCCAAAGGAATACAGAATAACAGATAATTAAACAACATCCAGAGCTTGAATCACAGCAGCACTGACAAGGATGCACCTCTTTGCTACCTTTGCTAATGCACAGCTACTATTTACTGAACATCATCTCTTCCCAGTGGAACACACTGTGCAGCAGTTTCCCCAGAAAAGAAAGAAATAAAGGGTTATCTGTATTCAGAAGTAAGTCAGTAAAGAATACAAGAGTACTTTTGATGAGCTCAACTTGGTCAAAAGTAAATGATCTTGTGTACAGAAACAGCAACATCAAAAGACAACCAAGAATGCCTCGGAGCAGAGACAGGCTACCATGTTTTCATAGCTTAGGCCTTCTGTAGAGACAGCCTAAAGCTAAGATGAGGTTATATCTACTACAGTTTAATCAGGTACATTGGATTCATACCCTACCTGAACTTTTGATTAGAAGCTGACAGACTAACACCTGTTAAAACAGATGTGTAGATCCAAGAGATTTTTTGTTGGCTTTACTGGTGAATGATAATAGCAAGAGATACCTTGACAGGACTGAAGGTAGAGGCATTAGGCTGGGTAGTAACACAGTTTTCTTGATTCGACCCTGAGAGTGACTGAATGCAGAAAGAGAGAGAAGGCAGCAGCAGTGTTAGCAAACATCTGACAGGTCACACACAGAGGTGGAATGCAGAAGATACGTTAAAAAGGAAGAGGTGGTCACAATCACATTCTCAGAAACACTCAATAGGCAACAGATATATTCTTGCTGAGCTATAATTAAGGCCTTCCTACCCTCCCGAAATTTCTGGCTAATAAGCTCAGGAGGTGAGATGTTTCTTTTATACACAACACAATGACATCAAAAGCAGAACTAAAACCAAAAAGTGAGGCAAAAGCTTCTTTAGTAACAGGTGATGTAATACCTACACCATTAGCCCAAAGGAAATGTCACCCCACAACAGTTCATTCTGAGCTACTATTCAAAATAAACAACTTTTAAATGTAAATGTAATGTAAGTTACTTTCCCATCAACTTCATAAAACCTGAGAAAGCTACAAACTAACAGGCTCAAGAATACGTATTTTGTGTCTGCCACAAACAACTAATGCTGATCCCTGTGAATTACACACCAGGTAAATAAGATTCTGTAGGTAGAATCTAACTCCCAGAAAGATGTTGGTGAAGATTTACGCTGCTGTCACAAGTGAAGTGCAGCCAAACTTCAATTATAAACAGTATCAAAACCAAGCAAATAAATAACTTTTCACATTTACAGAACAAGAGCTTCAGCATGTCAATCTACCACTGACAGGTAGAGCTAGAAAGCACAATCAAGACATTAACAGTTGAGAGCTAAGTGGCTCAAGAATGAAACTGCTTTCTGAAACAGCATTTGAATAGCTAAGTCTCAGTTCAGCACAGGAAAAGAACACCAAATGACACCTAGAAACTCCACAGATGTGAACTACACACTGGGAGTGTTAGTATTTAAAATGATTTGCAACTGTTCTGCCACTTCAGAACAGCACACCAGGAAGGACTAGAAGGAGAGGTTATATTCAGGGTGAGCCTTAAATACGAACATCTTCAGGCTCTATGCAGACTTAACTGCTGATCCTCAACCCAGCCTCCTTCTCTACAGCTCTGCAAAGCAAAAATTTAGGGCTTTTTTCCTTCCTAGTTTCAAAATATCACTTGACTTAAGCAGATCATTAGCTAGTATATGGGAACAGTAAAAGAAACCAGAAGCAGGTGGTCTGAAATACTAACATCACTGTTTCTTTCTATATCAAGACAGCAAGACAACCGTGACACAGACCAACAAGAAGCCATCACAATCCACATACCCGGGGCAGGCAAACGATCAGGAACAGGGCACACCACAGGGTAGGACAATCACAACAGCCACACACTGCATGCTGGTCACCTGTTTTCGAGTCCCTGGCCTTCTCTTAATGGTATTGGTGTTATTGTCAATCTCAAACACAAAGAGAGGCTCAAAGCCATTCTGTCAGGGACAGCAAGGAAAGAGAAGGAAGAAAGGAAGAAGTGAGGCAAAGAGCAACTGTAAGAAAAGGCAGCCACAATACAAAAGGAAGCAGGATGCTGCAGTTCAAACTTAGAACACATGCCACAATCAGCCCCTGGGTCGATCACTGAAGCTAAGAGAAACCTCTCCATGTCAAAAACAACTGTAGATAAAGAGACTGCTAAAGCAGAGCTCAACCAGAACTCTGCACCAACCAAATAAGGATATTTGAAGGGAATTTGATTATGAAACGTTTGAATACACAAATGGATGCCAACAATCTGAGAGAAAACTCCAGAGTACAAGTTAGTATAATTCAAGTCTTGCTTACTTTACTCATACCATTATTATTTGTAACGCACTGGTGCCTAAAAGCCTTAACTTAAAATATTTCAGCGATCCCATATTGCAACAGTAACACAATAGTTCCAGGCCATGTCTGAGACCACAACAAGAAAACATAATGCAATGAAGAGTGCACAAGACAGCAATGACACGAAGGTTATGAAAGGAAGAGGTCACACCAGCTGCCTGATGCTTATCAAGTATGTCACAGGCCTCACAAAAGAGAAATTGAGCAGCAGTTTGAGAGGAACTTCTGGCTTTTTTGTTTTGTTTTAATATTCCTTCATAGCACTCACCTTGTAAGGGACAGTGTCAGAGAAAACAGGAAGATATTTGGGGGAAAATGTGATTCATAAGCTACCAAAGCTGAAATAGTTAGCCAAGTCTGAAGCCTTGATTCTATCTCAACAAGGAATGGGACTATCCCTGTGAGAACAACAAGCACGACATGACTAATACAAAGCTTTGAGGTATACGGCACGTTTCCTCAGAGGGGCCAGAAACTACATTTCTTCAGCAACATTTTAGTTAGTCTGGCTATAACAAGTCAACACACAACAATCTACAACAGGGTGCAATGAAGTACCACAGTCAAACTCCACTTAGTGACAAGTACATAGGAGAAACATTCAACTAGACAGTACTGTTAACATTCATGGAAAGTACAGGTAGTCATTTAATGAGCTCAGACTGTCCTGAAACTGTTTACAAACAGAAGGAAACAGTCAGAGCAACCTGTGAAATGTGAATACATTTAAATTTTAATTAGTGATAAAAGACAACAGGGAGAAGACCCAAAGAAACACGATGCAGAATTTAAAAAAGGAGATACACAACTTAAATTGGGGTTTTAAGACAACTTTTGATCAAGCAGTTACAATATCAGAAGAGGAAAGCAGTAAAATAAGAGGAAGCTCACTTGCTCTCTAACTACTTATTAGCCTTACTACTTTTAAAATCTGTTCCTTACATCTAAGCTGAAAACATGGTTTGGAGCAAAAGAAGAAAAGCAACTGCTCAGTTTAGGGAGCTCTGACGCAACGAGGGAAATGCCAAACAAAAGATCTATTACTATATTGCTCTGTAAAATTCTCCTCTTATGCCACAAACTGTATTCCCACACCATAAAGCTCAAACAATCACTGGAAAATCCAGCAGACCTTCAGTTTATTTATTTTAAACCTAACCTATCTGCAAGCTTCTACATCCAAAAGGTTTGTAAGGTAAAGCTTAGACTACTACATGCAGTATTTATGTAGAGAGGGAAAAACACAGGGAGGAAACTACGTAAATGCAAAATGTGTACTGAAAACTGCCTTTAGCAAACAGCATTTTGATATGAAACGCATCTACACTTTGGTAGAGGTACAACCCATTCTCAGCATTGAGACCTGGCTAATTTTAAAGCCAGAAGGACAAGGAAAATGTAAAATGAAATGCAATTGAATATAAAAACCAGTAAAAGTAATTTCAACTCTTCGGACAGACCCTTTTGTTTTTAAAGCAAATTAATGTACATTTCCATGCTGCTGAGCAAGTTTTTACCATACAAAATACATTTGTGGAGATAAAAATGCTACAAATTCATGAGCTAGCATGGGCTTACTGTTCCAGTTACAATAATTGCCAGAAACAGCTGCCCTGGCATATGTCATCCTTAGACACAGTATGTATTTCCACTACAAAACAGAGCTGCGTATCATAATTCAGCAGTTCAGAAATCCCAGTATTTCATTCACCATTATAGTTTAGTGCTGCTGAAAAGACCAGGGAATCAAAAGAAAAATGAATGGAGAAATAATTGCTTTAAAATCTAGTCCAATCTTTCCCTACCAGCCTTTTTTGACATTTTTTTGTCAGGTGCAAGGATGTAACTTGGTCCAAGACTCAAAGGAAACAAACAGCAATGGAAGACAGTTTCACAACAGTTTCTGAAAATTCCAAGCCATGTCATGTAAAATTCTCTATATCACAACAGTCACAAGATCACACAAACAGAAATGGGGTCCTTAAAAGCATTAAAAAAATACGAATTCACTGACAACACTGTATCAACACTTAACACAAACCTTTGTTATTCTCTTGTTTCTTCCTCTGTAAATATGAAAGCACATTTTTCTATGCTAATTGATTGGGATAGCTCTAAAGGAGCATACCCATGATTCCTAAAACTCTTAACACTATAAGCTTTCTTTCTCTCCCACACGGTGCTAGCCACGTGAAAGCAGGAAAACCAAACAGTCCAAATAAAGAGACAGTAAATATCTTGGTCAACATATTCTGGAGATAGATATTAAAACAGGGAGCACTGCCTAAAGAAAATATAGGCAGATAATGGAAGCAGATGGATCAAAGAAAATAAATCCCATGCATGCAGTCATGCAATATCAGGCAAATCAGGTGTATTTTTCTTTTATAGACATGGATTATAGCATTAATTATTTTCTTTAATTATGCTACATCACTAAGATGCCATTAAGGAAGAAATAGCATAAAACATGAGTTCAGTACACAAATATTTTTACTTTCACTAAGTGTTCAAAATAGATAATTCTAAAGGCATATTAATTGATAAACAGTAAAAAGGCATGAGGAACGTTTCATGACTCGTGTAAAGCGTTCTTCCCTGTGCTAAGATATGGTTATCGGGATCCTTAGTATTTCTAACCACCATGTGCAGAATGCAGACAAGTCAAAGTAAAGGCTGTTAATTGAAGCATTAAAATTGCTTACTTGACACTGAAGAGCACATCAATTAGGAAGCAAGCTAAATGGAGAAGAAATCAAACCAGAACGACTAGAGGTGAATTCGTAATTTTAGGAGCTATTCTTTCAGTAATTTTCTGCTCTCAGCAAAAGATAAGCTTTAATTGTTTTGTGGAAAAACATCAACTATTAAACAAATGTCTGACAGTAGAAGTATCAACATATTCATAATATGGAAGTTCACAGCTAAGCTACTTTTCAAAGTGGTCATGTTTTATGCTATTTAGATTAGCTCTAAAACAGTTGGTCTAATCTGAGACAATCATAACGTTGTTATTTCTATGCTCTAGAATCTGTCACATTAAAAGGCCATTACGTGCAGGATCTTACCACTAACAAGGCACTATCATCAGTATGCTGAGACCTTCTGGATGGAAAGGGACACTGGGAGGTGGGAGAGATGGAGTAATGTCAGAAACACACAGAATGTCAGAAACACACGGTATGTGAACAGACAGACATTTTGGAACAGGCACTGCTTGTTTATAGCACTGTGAAGGCTTTTTCAAAAAAATCCATAAAGTAAATGTAACACTGTAGGAATATACAGCCACATGACCCACGAATTATAGTGTATTCATATTACTTAAGGAATCAATTACTCTGTTTTCTGCGTTGTCTCAAGCAAATGCAGACAACTACGTATTCACAATTCTCACTGGGGTAGAACAAAGGACTCTTTAAAAGAATAAATTAAGAACAGAAGAACATTAAGAAAGAAAGGGAGCAAAAACTATTTCAATTACCCCATGTTTCAGTAATTTTCTAACAAAAAAGAATTACTTGGAAAAAACTGTCACAGAACTATTTATATTCATTATATTATTAAAAGTTTTGATCTAATTAACACTGTGCCAAGTGAATTATCTTCCTCTGGAGGAAAGTGGGGATGGTAAGCAGTGGAAGAGCTATTACTATGCACAAATCTGATGCAGAGAGTGAACAGATGTCATTGGCTCAGCTCTGTATATTCTAGAAGACTGAGCCTTATATGATTTTTGTTTCCTGTTGACTATTGGTTTTGATTATAAAACTACACTAGAAGAAATCTTTTAAAAAAGATTTATTTCTTTTTCTGATAGCCCTCAAAATTCTAATGCTTCAATCTTTCAGAGGTAACTGTTTATCTAATAATAGGAAACTGGGGGAAAACTGGTCAGTGAAGGATGACTATACCCCAGTAACTTGTCTGAATACTCCTGTTGGAAAGCAAACTGTATTGCCTGCAAGAAGCATCTTAAAATGCAACATGAATTGTGTTTTCTGTACAGAACACAGAAACAAACAAGATACAATAAAACATCACACTCAGACAGGCAATCTACATGAACAGAAGGAAATATTAGACTGGTCCTATAAGCAGAAAAAAAAACAAACCCCAAAGCTTATTATGAAGTGTGGAAAAACTGCATAGTAACCTAGTCTTGAAGAATTCTCCACAATCAGAAATATATCTCTGATGGACAGAGCTAAGAACTCAGGTGTTGACACTTCCAGTAATGCTCTTACTGGGCTCTTACCTCACTGTCCAGAGGACTTTGCTTCTGAGGACTTAAGGCTGCTTTTTGCTATAGAGAAAAATGAAAGACCTATTTTAAAAAATGTGACAGAAACAAAAGCTCAAAACAAAGACAGCATAGTTCAGAAATGCTCTAAAACACAACATGTCTTAGTTTTTAAATAAAACAGGCCTTGGGGAAACTGCAAGTTTCCACCGAGCTATAATTTCACTGATATTAATTAGTAAAAAATCATCCTTTTCTCCATACAAAACCGAAAGCTCCCAAATGTTTTTGCATATTAAAGATACATTACGAACCCAAAATATAACCCAAGGGAGGAATTTAGCTGCTGAGAATAAAGTGCTCATGAATAACAAAGGCAAGAGAAGACAAAAACCCAAACAAATAAAAAAATCTCAAAAGGCTCATCAATGAACAAAATGCATCCTAAAAATCTGGTCTTTAATTGAAAGACTGAGATGAATCTTTAATAAAAGCAGTTTTTCTACAAAATATTGCCAGAGGCAAGAGGTAAGTTGGTGCTAATGAAATTCCTAGCTTCAGGCAGCTAAAACCCTTTTTACTAAACTAACTTTAAACATTACATACATGCAACAAAACATTCTTTTTCTCCTGCAGACCATCCTATGCCCAAAATACTAACTGTAACATTTCTTAAATTTGTGATGCTGAGATTTGAGTAGGTCACTAGATAAGCCAACAGTAACCACAAGTGCACTAGCATATAACAACTTCTCATGCCAAGCAGGGGAGTACTTCAAACTGCCTGCAGTGAAAAAGAGAAAATGAAGATGCAGTGTCCACAGGGTATTTGATGTACCATACATTTGCACCCATGCTTTACCTGGAGATAACTTATTTATGCACCATAAAAATACCACAAGTAGATCATTAGTAGATCAACATTATCTTCCTGAGTGTATAACCTGTGATTTCTTCTCTGTCAAAGTTCTCTTTAAAATGACATTGCTCTATGCTTTCACAAATGAAGACTCTTTCTTTCTTACACCAATCCTGTCACATTTATGCAAATGAACATTTGAGAGAATGGGGCACACTACGTAAAAACAGAATTATTTGTAAGAATCATACTTTGGGTAAATCTCTTCTGTCTTCCTCCTCAGTTCTGGTTTTTCCTGTGTTAAGCTACAGCACCGACACTGAATGGACTTCAGTGCTATTTCTCCATTTTCTTTATAAAGCGCCATGTATGCCCAGGAATGTAACACAGAAGCACTGATGAACTTGGCAACTAATTTTCATTAAGTGATTCAGAAAAGATCAAGTGTCAAGCAGCTCCTAAAAGGAGGTACCTTAACAAAATCAAGGACAGCTTCTCTCTGAATCTGTTTTGTTCTTATCCTCTCCTCCTCATACTGCCGTGCTGCCAGCTGGGCCTCCCGGCGGGTACGCTCTACGTGCCTGCGGTGCAGCTCGGTGTCTGGGTTAGGCACCTAGAACACAACAGTGCACCAGGCTGTAAAGACAGAGCTACACAGGGTGAAACAGACAGGTTGCGGAGAAACAGCTTATAGCTACCATCAGTTTGGTTTTGAACTAAACTCATCCAAAAGAATAGAATAGTAGATTTCAATGTGTTACCTGACTGTGGTGACTCGACAGAAAGTAGGGTGAATCAGCCGGTGCTCTGAGAAATGGAAAAAGAGAGTGTACATACACTTTTTTTATCTTAAACATAAACAAATGTTCACACAAGAGTTGTCAGTGACACACAAGTATCCCATCAAATCAGAAGAGTGACTGTATAGTAAGCAAAGCTGTTAAACCAACTGCTGCGGTAATGATTTAACCCACCGTGCATGACAGATTTTGTGTAGTCATTTCTATCTCACCTCCTGAATCGTGATAAAATTGTTCCAAAGCTCAAAATGTACCAATGGAATTGCATGTTTTGCCTAATACTGAGATACTCAGTACTTTATATCAGTGCTCCAAGAGCTAAGTAACCAATCCAGTAACTTTTCACGTGATCCTCATTTGTAGGAACAGCTGGCCACTATGGTTATTTGAGGGTAGATGACAGGGGGAGGTGATAAAAGGAATCAGTAGAAACTACGTGTTTCTTTTCCCTACCTCTCTGTCCTGTCCACATAACTCCTTAGCACCTGGTGATGCTCTCTGTCCTGCATCAAATTTAGAGTTTCAGGTCTTCGTAATTCATCAGTAACCCTGCAGGTAAACAGCAGGTGGAAGGGGGATTGGCCACTGGTGCATATAAACTACTGACAGATAAATTCTTCTCTAGATCACAGATGTTCTTCTAAGAGTAATTGCCTAGACAGTTAGTTCAGGTAACCATAAAGGTGCAATGTAGAGTGACTGAAGAAATCATGTAGCAGTACCGAGTCAGATCACAACTACTGGAGTTCGTAATAAAAACAACTTGCTTAATTGCCAATGATTTTAAAATGCACAAAGATAGAATTTAAAACTATATTCTGATTACTGTAGGTCTTATTCTGCTCTGGAGGGAACAGAATTATTTTTAAATGTTAGTACACTGAAATTTTCAGAGCAAATCTGCTTCCTTCACCAATCAAGTGATGACTTCCTAACCATCAGTGATACAAGCCATCAAAGTCACAAGGTAAACTATAACTGATCTGTCTCTTATCCATCATCTCAACAATAAAGGAGAAATTTTGTAGTCCTTTGCTAGAAGGCAGCTGCTACCACTGAAACAATTCCCAGGGTCCAAAGCCTACAGCATGTTCCATGTCTTGATACTGCCTACAAAGAAAGTTGATGGAAATTGATGGAAATTGCTCGACAGCCTAGACTCTGCAGCCTTTGCTGCTGGGGTACCTACAGAACAGACACACGTATACCAGTGTGTTTCTAAAAATGTCAGTCCTGCTGCCTGTGTGTAGACTTATTACCTATTCTGCACAGAGAAGCTGAGGAGATATGTAAGACCCACATACTACAGGTCTCCTCTATTACTTAAATTAGCACTGATGCACGTGACAGACAAATCCGTTCCTGTGCTGTTTTCAATGGACAGGACTGACTGGGTTCAGCTGAGTGCCAAGAAGCTGGTATTCAGACCAGAGCACATACAGCTTGTTTGTATCAGGTATGGACCACAGTCTCTCCAGAGGCATGAAGTGCATTTACTGAATTGAATCAAGTAATGCAAGTACTCTTGAGATGAAGTCTGCAGTACATCCAGCCGAGACTTTAAATGGCTCCAACACGCTAAAGAAAAAAACGAAGAGGCTCCCTGCCAAGGCATTTGCACAGAATTCCTGTGGAAGCATTTCACAGCTTGACGTTGCCACAAATGAAATATTTGACTAACATAAGCTTAAAATACAAAAAATTCCTCACTGTCATACAGCTGCTTTTACACAATTTAAAGCATTAACAATATGACCTGTTTTTAGTGCCATGCTAAGAATTTCAAGATGCTGCAGTGTAACATGGATAAGCAACAATTCATTTAGATCGTTCATCATCTACTTCTACATGAAGATCTGCTGCCATCCTTCAGTTAAATTCTGAAAACAACAGATACCCTAGTGAACTACAGTTTCCTTTATCATGAAAATCTATCCATGTGAAGAGCAGCTCTCTCCTGGCTAACTAGCCTTTTCTCTTACTTCCTTCAGATGTCATGGACTCTGGTATTTGTAAAGACTAATTATTCCCACGTTGACCACAAAACCCCAACCAAATAAATCAGTTTTTCAAACCAAGAGCACTCGTTTTCTTTGAGGAGAACATGCCAGGCTGTCGTATGATTTTAGGCCTTACCTGTAGTTGCTACAGGCTAAGGAATGCTGATCTATGCTGAAGAAGTTATAGTACCTGCCCATTAGAATGTTGCCATGGCTCTGGAAAGATCTGCACACTATTCTTGATTTCATTTTCTCTTTCAATGCAATTTTAGCATTACTTTCTCCTGACAGCATAAGTAATGCCATACTTCCTGCTAGCAGTTGGTTCTTTTTTCTTCCTTTTTAGAAAAGAAACCATTCCTAGTACAATTGAGCTGGTTTTCTGTCGAGCCCTTGCACATTCACTTTCACTCCACAGAATACTGAAATGCTTCAACCTTCAATTAAAGGTTCTACCAATTTTGATTTTAGTTCCATTAGCAAGAAGCTCTACATTTGCTTAACTTCTTTTTTTACAAACCTAACCACCTCATTTCTATTCTCTTTAACTCTGACCTATGTTTTACAAATAAGCCAAGTAATCATTAAAGGGTATGAACGTAATTCAAAAAGTCCACTTTCCTGCTTTCAACATTGACTCCCATTCTGTCCTTTCTTCCCCTGGCCATGACACAGAAAAGCACATTTTAAAGCACAGTTACCAAAAGTTAACCAAGACCGTGATCTGATAGCACATCAGGTACTCCATAGTAACTCTCTTTTTGCTTCCCCTAAACCTGCAGTACATTTATCCCTTCTGTCCTTTATGTAATATATGTTATCAATTATTTAATCAAAGCAGAAATTAAATCACAAAAAGTAGATATTAAATCAGTTTAAAAGTATTCAGTTTAACTTGGCAGATTTGTTTAACCTACTGATTTAAAGCCCAGCTTGGCCTATAACAATCAAGCCTTTTGGTCACTGCCATTATTAGAATATAAATTATTCCTTCAGATTAGGAACTTGTAATCAAGTGCCATTCCAGCGAATTCATTCATTTCTGGGAAAGCAACAGAAAACAACATCATTTTCTAAACACTTTATCACGAAACTTTGTATAAATGTACTGTTATAATATCATATATAATTTTATATTTTATTCATAGATACAATACATAATTACTGCCCATTCTTACCTGTTTTGATGTGAGTATCGTCTTGTATCCTCTGTTCTCTGAAATTCTCTGACAGATACATGCTTTACCGGTGAGACCTAAGCAAAATAATACAGAAGACAAAACAAGTCATTCACAAAACTGTACATTGATGTCAAAGAATCTCTTTGTAGAGTGACACTTGTAACTACTGGTATTCAAAATACCTGACAAGAACCACAAGAGACAACTCAGGATTGTTCATTTCCAACTAGGCAAGCTCACTTTTATTTTTTCTCCAGTTTAAATTAACTTTAGTTTGAAGATTAAATATGCCTACTGATAAATTTTAAGAGTTTTAGAATCTCCACTATTAAGAATCCTGCAGAGAAGTACATGTAGATACAAAATGATTGTCTCTTAGAAGAAATGTAGAGCTAAGCTCCAAAAAAACATGTATACAAATGTAGAGCAACACAGTCTGGAGACTCAGAAATACAGGATACAACAGCTGATGGTCTTTAATGATGACCTAAAGACAGGTCACAGAGAGAACAAGAAAGCAAAATATATTAAGTTTCATTTTATCAACAGACACATCCCTATGAATAGCTTTTTTTTTTAATGTTGATCAATGCTTTTTTCACTATCTACAGCAAAGACTCCTTGGATTGTCTTGCCAAGAGCTGCCTTTTCTGAGTTTTGCTCTTGTGTCTGTGTTTCAAGTACCATCAGCTTTTGTGATTTGATATTGAATTAATGAGATTTACATACTGGATGCACCTCTCAGATATCTGTCTCACTAATTTTAAAAACAGCAACATAAAGTGGACAAAAAAGAGACTTTCTTCAAAGAGCAATTACCTTTCTGCTTCAAAAGACACAAAATGTTGAAAGGACACATTTAAATCACGGCAAAATAGGCATTCTCTATCAGCATATTAACCATAAAGATTTTCTTAGACCGGTTACTGATGCAGTATGTGCAGTGAGCCATTGAATTGTGTGCCTGGGTACACAGGTATCGATCAAGGCTGACAGAACACAGATGGAAACATTATGTGGCTGAAAATCTGTTTCCGTAGGTTAGATCTGAGAGGACACTCTCCAAAAGTGTACCATGACTTAAAAATGACTTAATATGTGGAACAGTGCTCTCCAGGTATTCATAGCAGTGGCTGCTAGGACTGGAACAAAGGCACCTTCCTGTTTTGGTATACAACCTGAAGGCAATTTTGTTGAAGAGCATGCTAACTCTTAAGCAGCTAGAAAGTAATGATATGAGCTAAAGAAAAGCAACAGTAACTTTACTGGAATCACTACCCTTGTCTGTGCCAGGACACCGTCTGGATACAATAAGTATTGGAATCAGTGCCCTTGTCTGCACCAGGACATCATTTGGATACAGTAAATAATCAATAAAAGCAGATATTATAAGGATAGTATATGCTGAGTTTGCCTTTTTCTATTTTATTTTCCTTTTTTCAGTGAGAGAAAACAAGGCAATGTCCAAACTCTCACCTGTTTCTAGGCACTTTTAAACAGCTGTCTGGAGAACTTTCTAATCTGTTCAGCAGTAATTTCACTGATTGCTCATTCATTTTACTGGCTGAGAAGAATTTTATTCCAGTTTATCTGAAACTACAGATGGTGGTTTTTGTTCAGAAAGATGACTATGTACATATTCAAGTCTGTACCTGTGGGTTCAGAGCCTTGCTGAACAGTAAGAAACGGTCCTCAGTAAAGACAAGGCTTTCTGAAAAGTCTGAGTAATTAAATTTGGCTCAGCTTAAAATGGATGCTCAAGACATTGAGTTTACAGGCAAATAACTTATAAACAACATGAACAGCCAAATTAGAGAGCTGCAAAGTTCCTGTACTAAATCTTTACACTGATAACAATCAACATTCTTCCCGTGAGAAAGCCAGTATGTATTCAGTACTATGAGGGAAATGTTACCAGTTTTCTAGGTATCACCAATTACCAGTTGGAAGCACCAACATCAATGCTTTCTCAAGACCACACTCCTTTGGCAAAGCCTTTTACCTCAGATATGCCTAAAGCACTGGGTTACACAAGAACCCACATGACAGGAAAATAGGCTGCTTTAGACTTATCCCATGTCTCCCAAAGGGCACTTGGGAGCAGCTTAGCACTCCAGCTCTGACCCTCCACAAAGCAGAACACTGTGCTCTTCCTCCAGATCAGACCTACTTTTTTTTTGTAATTAAAAATCCCCAACTCAACAACAAAGGAAACCTCTGAGGACAAGAAGCATTAATAACATCACAAAGGCTTTCCTGGGGCACATGAATTTAACTAATTTAAGTAAAAGCACCACCTCATTAGAGATTCGCCGCTGGTCAATATATGCCATGAATTGTGAGCTGAGGCTGTCTGAGTCCATGCACTTGGGTTGCCTCACCTCTTCCTCCTCCTCTTCTGTGGCACAGCTATCAATATAGTCGATCTGATCGAGATCATGTTCCACTTGATATAGATACACAAAGAAAACACCCATAATTAGATAACCAACAGCAGAGGAAAAAAAAACCAACAAAAAAGCAATGTCAGGAGCTAAGGCCCTACTGCTTTTCCTCCGTTTGGGAAAGCTCAGCCTAAAAGCTCTTCCCTTTTGCCGGGGTCACTAATATTTGCTAATCATAAAATTTTGAAATAAAGGTAAAATGCATGCCCTTTAAAAACCAATAAGAAACACATATCAAGTATGTAATGTTCTATTGCTGGTTGTGGATACTTTTTTAGGTAAATATTGTGATTTTTTTTTAAGTACAGAAAACTATCAAATCTGTCAATTAACACCAAGACTGTACAATGATTTGTGTACCTTCTAGTAATTGCTCATGGTTCTAAATCACCTCTGTCAGAAAAATTAGGATACACATGACTGATACTTCTACTATTTTTACTACCACAACAACAAACCAGAAGACAGTATATCTAAGTTACCTAGATGCAAATGCAGAAAGTGCACATGGAAATAATGCAGGACAGTAGAGAAAGCAAAAGCCCCTTGAACCAATATAAAAGCATCTGCAGTTTCACTTTAAAAAAAGGAATGAAAAAAGAAATTAAGAACCACTGAAATGAGATCAAGAAACAGCACAGTTTGACAAGTATTGATTTTTCTTGTGTGGGAGATATGTAGGGCAATTTTTTCACTTGTCACTGCTTTTACACATCCTGCCCAGGGATTCTGAGAGTAATGACATTGAACAAATGACCCTGGTGAAAAATACTGAGCTGGGGATACAGGGGAATGCATAAACTCCCTTTCTGAGCACTACAGTTTTTTTTTTTTTTTTTCCTTAAAACTCTCCCCAAACTTGCTCCAGACTCTCTTGCAGACATTCTTTTTCTACTCCCCCGCCCCTTTCCTGCTTGTCTAAAACAAGACTTCTCTTTCACCACACAATCTAGCAAGTGTTACTGCCAAAGCCACCTCCACTGCTACAACCATCCAAAACAGCATTCCTATATACTGTGGCTTCATTAAATCTCCATGCCAGTTTCAAATCTTTAAAAAACCCCACCCAACAAACCAAATAAAACAATCCTCACTTCTTTCTGGTCTTATAATACTAATAACACCACCACCACCACCATTACAGAAGGTGAAAGACATTACTACTGGTGTTAGAAACACAAAACTGGAAAGTATCTCCTGGATCAGTGACAGCCACATGCTGTGGCTTGTGCCCTTCTAAGATACTCCTACTCATGAACTGACTCTGCTCCATCTCAAAAGATTAGAGATGCATTTTGAAATCCCTGGTATACAAAACCCAAAGAACAACATACGGGTAGTCTTGGAGGTGGAGCTGGCAGCAGTACCTATTATTAAGGCTGCCCAGAGCTTCCCATGATACCATGTTTTCAAATTCTTCTAACTTTGCCAGAATTCAACTGTTTGAACTGAATTTTGTCTACTAATGTGTATAATAGCGTGACTCAACAAAAAAAGTTTCAGATATTTCTAGAAGGTGGCAAAGAAAACAAAACATTGGGTCATAGAAGAATGAGATCAAGAAAAGAAGATGGAAAAGATGGAGAGGAGGAGCTGAAGAGAGAAGAAAAAGTGGGAGCTGGTCATGGAAGATTAAAAGTAGCTGGAGTGAAATTCAGATAAGGAATATGAATTGTAGCCATTAGCGGTAATGGAAAACAGGGAGCGGTTGAGAGAAGAAAACCAAATCAAAGTATACGGGAACAAGACTTTATACGTAGTGGAGGAAAAATGGTGAAGAGGGAATGACTGAAAAAAACCAAACATGGAAGAATGCTAAAATTGGGACATATGAACAAAGAGTCAGTGGTAGCAGCAGATTATTGGAAGTTAAAATGGATGAAGGGCTGCAGAGACCAAAAACATGAAAAGCACTAACGCCTCTTGGACAAACATGAGAACCCTACTGTAAGACCACAGAACAATCAACTGAGAAGGTGCAACAAAGCAATGTCATTGGCAATTGTCAGTCCCTTCTAGATGACTTGCATGTTTGTATTAAACCCCAAGAGTGCTGAACAAGACACACTACTTGGAAATGTGAAATACCCTTACAAAATTGCCCATCCCATTCCGATGGCAGTCAGCACAGAGCACTGACAATTTATTGCAGCTGTAAATCTTCCCCAGTAACTCAAACAGCAAAATGTCCTGCACTGAAACTGAAGATTCTTAAATACTGTTTGGAGTAGTTAGAGACTTAAATATAGCACATATGCAAAGGCTGACAGAATGCTTCCCAGATAATCCTAATTCTGGTGCTATTTAATTTAGCTTCTGTGTGTTTTTACACAATGGTGCTTTTGTATAGTTCCACCTAGATCTTTCTCCTTTTCCCCCCTCTTTAGACAATCTGCTACTGATAGCAAATATTCTGGAACTTTAACAACAACGACAATAAATATTGTTAGCCAAAGATAGGTATTTACCTCCACCATTAGTTATGACTGTGCTCCCTCGGTTTTCTTGATACTGACTTTCTCTTCGCAGTCTCTGTTCTTTAGTGATCTCTGCCACACGTAAAGGGAGATCTGAGAACTCATCTGTTGGCTTTAGAAAACAAACACTGAAGTGAAGAAATGCTTTTCTTCAGAAATATCATCTTGTAAGCTACTACCTCTTAATTTATGTCTTTACTTCAGCTGTCCTGTTTTGCACCTACACTAACAAACCAAAATATAGCTGCAGTGTACTGTTTTTAAAAACCAGATTAAAGCTTTCCTAGAAAGCCAGCTTGTCTACAGTTTTGTTTGCAGTATCTGCAAATCCTTAAAAATGGAAACTCCTAGAACCCTCTCAAAAACCAAACTAGGGGTGCAAAGAGGGGCATGGAGTATAGCTCACTGAAACACCTTAGGTCTTGGCTACTGCCTCTTCTAGTTGCCCCAAAAGGGAAATGAAGCTTCTTCCTGGGAAGAATAACTGACAGTCTCCTTGCTAAGAAATCCGATTTTCTAAACGGCAAACAGATTTTAACAGTTGAAGGAGGCTGCAAAGAAAGAAGACAAAACCTTCCATCTGATTTTTGAAGCTTAATTTTCAAGTTCATGTTAATTTTGTTGAAACGGCTACTCACAAGTAATTGCAGTTGACTCAACACTGTAGCATTATATAGTTGTAAACTTTTTTTTTTAAATGAGGAGCTCCATTTCCCCCATCTTTTATGCTCCAGTAAATTAATCTATACTGCATGACTTTATACATTTCTCTTGCTATTTCCAACTTTGTGTCCATCCCACATGAAATGATGCTCATTCTTCTCCAATGAAACAACAAATAATTTTGGCTCAAGGCAGCCTTCACACAGACATATACATGTTACTTATTGAATACACTACCAGAGGTATATTTATTAGTTCTCTTTCCTGCACAATACTGCACTCCTCAAAAACAAAGCTTCAACACTTACTTCGTTCCCTGACCATCTTTTGTCTCCGCTGTCCACGCTATTGAAGCCAGAATCAAGTGCTCCATACGGACGAGCAGAATAGAGTTCCTCATGGCTGTCAAACACACAGTTTTAGTTATTGGAATATGAACACCACCAAAAGCTTCTCAGCTATTGCAGAACAAAGGCAGAATAAGTTACAGCGTGTTCACAAGCTCAGCATATTAGAAAGCATCATATTGCATTTGTCACGTTTAACAAGAGGCGTGTGCTTCCAGATATACACACGCTTGTCAGTCTGCTGTCCACCTGCCACTGCCAGCGTTTTAACACCTAATCTGATCCAAAGTATGTACCTGTACTTCAGTCATTTCCCAAGCAGAAATGATGACAAAGAAAATGGCAAAGTGGTCTCTTATATCACCGTTTAACAAGTCAAACTTTCATCTTCCACCCCTCAAATGTTTTGGTTGGAAAAGTCTCACGAACTTTCTTGTAGGTGAGCATAAACCCATGCAAGATTATTAAAAATACAGAATATACCACTTCTACACAAAAGTATGCAGAATGCATGACAATTATCTCCTTGTATCATAATTACCTATCTAAGAAGCTGTGCAGTAAGCTGGACAGTGTTTCAAATATTTCGTAATATATTAAATATAGAAGTACAGTTTTCATCTGAGAGCCTGACTGTCAACGACATGTCTAGTCAAATGCATTAGGCATGAGCCTAGAGTTACAACACTCACAACCAAACAGACATACAGTTCTGCTCTAAGTTTCTGGGCTTAGAAACTACGTAATTCAGCAGTACAGCCATCACAGATGTCAAGTCTGGCAACTGCTGCAGATAGCTCCAGTCAAAGAGACAATGAGACTTGTCTGATCCATTGCAGATGGCATTTCACAATGGCTCAACTGTCCTACTGGCACTTGATGCCCCAGGGAGAACTGCAGCAGTAATTACTACATAATACACAAGGAAGAATGAATTTCAGAAAGCTAATTGCTTCACCCCATCATAACTAAATTGCAGGTCGTTTTCTCACTGGTATTGCTCTAAAGTTGTTGCTCTCTCTGAAATCCCTCTTGCAGGAAGTTTATTTTCTAATTAGTCACCATTATTATTATTATTAATGCAGAACCATAAGTGTGCAAGGGACTTTCTTTTATCCTGGGCTATTTTAATTTTCATATAGACATTAAATAGCAAAAAAATATAAGAGGAGAGATGAAGGGCTATAGATGAGAAATGTTCGGCTCTGCATCTGCTTCTCTGCAGATGGTACACCATGAGACAAGCTCTTGTACCTGCATGGAGTTTCAAAGAGTTCCACTTTTATGGCCCTGTATTTGAACAGAAAGATCATCTGCATAATAGACCCCTACAAATAAACAAAGGGGAAAGAAAAAACTCCTCACTTCTTTTGGGAGTGTAAGAAAACAGAACGGCCATGAAATGGACCAGTGCAGTTAAAGAACTATTAACTTGAATCACTGACAACAGAATCATTCTTATGCTAACATTCACAGCACTTCAGTATTGGATTTAAAACATAGATGGGGGAAAAGAAAAATCCATCTGTAGTATAATTCAATTTTAAATGCATCAATATTTTCAGAGTCTCCTGACCTCCCTGTTCTAGGTTGAATAGCTACTGCAACTTGAAGATCATTAGAATGACTATTTGGCTACATCTCAAAAATCGACATGTATTTTGATGCAAATTTACTTCTCTGGCCTTCTTTTTCAATTAGAGACTTTGAAAAGCTACACATCTAACACTAACCTTATCTGGATGCTCAAAAAAATCATAACCTCTGTTCCCAGGACTCAACTTAAAAGCTGCTTTCTGTCTCCTCAGATCTCACATCTGAAACCAACTATTCAGTGCTGGTTTAACATATTTATAATCATACAGCAACCATGCTGAAATCAGCAGAGACTTAGGATTATTACTGCTCCCTGACCAACAAGCTATAAGGAACAACATTTAGGCATCTGGATAGATCAGAGCATTTTGGAGCAACTACAGCTCACCCGGGAAGCTACGTAAGGCTTGAAATCACAGGACAAGAAGTTTAACACCTGGTAAGGCCAAGAGCTAAAGGAAATTCTTGCCAATATTTCAAAGACACATCTCCAAAGTCACATTAACACAGATATTTTTACCGCCAGCAAGAAAGAACCAAGTTCCACAATATCCAGTACACTGGTTCATGCTTGAATACTTCATGTTTTCAGCCTTCTAACTCCAGGCTATACCAAGCTGCCTCAGAGCTAAAAGAATTGCTACACGGCTTTGACAATTCTGACTCCTCAATCACATTAATTCCAGCACCAACTGGGCTGCTCTGAATTCCAAATGAAAGTCTGGCTGCAGCAGATCAAAACTTGTTGTGAGATGAATTTCACACAGCTTCTGTTTAGAAGAGAACTGTAACATACAAGATTTCACTCTTGGAAGATGTTCAGTATAACCTGAGAAGGCTAAAGAGTACTTTGCTGCAATAGAACATCCAAACAACACTTTCTGCTGTAACATTTCAGAGTAACTTGTTTTATTAGCAGCATTAACCACTTCATTATTTAAAAAACGTTTGATCAAGAGTAAACTGACAGCATGACTCAAACTCCTTTAACTTTAAGGAACCCACTTCATCCGATAAACGAGCAACAAAGCCTAGGTGCACTGACTCCCATAGGTACATGAACACAGGTGTAATCAGCTGCAACAATAAATGCCCTAAACAGCACAGTACAACAAATAATTTGATGACCAACTCCTATCTCCTCTTGGGGATTGAAATACAGCTAAAGAAAAGCCATCTGAAGCTCATTTCATATGGCTGAAGCCAAAAGCAACTGCAGAGAATTAATCCTCTACTAGTTCTGCACTTGTTTTTAACTTCATAAGTCCAGGGTATGATTAAAAGATATTAATTCTTCTCATTTTAAAAAAGGAATTAATGAAAACTTCCACAATAATACACAACTGTAGACAACAATAAATCAGTAAGCACCCAGCCCAGGCCAGTATATCCTCAGAATTGTGCAGAAACCATCTGCAACAGCTTATACTCCAGAAAACAGAGTAACATTCAAAGTGCTCATATGTTGGAGTCATCTAGAAAAATAACTTAAGACATTCAGCACTGATGAAGAATCACTCTGTCAGTCCCTCATGCAAATTCTTCTTCACAAATGTGACTCATGGTGATTTATTGTGAGGCCCTTTGATTTGTGTTTTATTGCTGCCAAGACAGGTACATCCTTTAGCAACTTACTCCTCCACATCTCATTACCGCCTTTCAAAATGACTGAGGTAATTTTTAGATATATTTAGTTTCATACTTCACTGACTACCTTTCCTCTGTATCATGTAACAGAAATAAATCTTAATTCCTGCTTTTCTCTAGACATGTTAATTTAGCAGCTGATACAGCTGACTGTTCCAATATTTGTGTTACAATGCTAAGCAATAGTGCCAAGTGAAAGTGTGCCAGAAATAACAGTTTACTACTGGGGTGGAGATCAGCATTTACACCTGTGTTTGGAGCACAGCAGTTGTAAAATCCTGTACAAAAGGTTAAAAATCACAGCAGGGATATGCTTTGGTAAGGATGTGGAAAATATTAAGATGTTATAAACTGAGCACACATATTAACACCACAAGAGCATGCCTTCTGTACTATTACTCCTCTACTCTTACTTATCAACTCTTAATGTCACCTTTCTTCTGAACAGCTCCTTGCTTCTAACTTGTTAGAATGAACCACAAGATCATAAAATGATATTCTTCAGAGCCATCTCCATCAATCCACTTACCAAAGAACAATCCTTTATTATTTTTTTATCAACTCGGACAACTGTCAAAATTTCTCTGAATGTCATCAAAACTAGAAACTTGGATTGTGCCAGACTTACCAAGATCCAAATCCCATGGGTCTCCTATCATAATCAGGCAAGTCTGGAGCTATCTTGCATGCTTCTATGTTCAGGTATTTAAATATGTGAATCTTCCCTTTTATACATATCTTAAAAAAAAAAAAAGCAATCATAAGTATACTTCAATAATAGCTTTTCCAAGTACTCTGCAGACATTTAACCTGTAGTTGAGAGTAATAAATGAGCACACTTGTGTCAAGTAATGCATTTTTTCTTCTAATCTCACTGCATTTTAGCAAAACAGCTATAGTGGAGCATCATGGGATGTTCATGATAAGACAAATGGAAGCTGTCCTCCAAGTACATCTGGTCTGCACACAACTTGGTCAGCTGGATGCTGAAATTTCATCGTGAAAACAAGGCACAAGCATTTACAAATACTAGAATTTATACCCTTGGCATCAGAACAGATACATCCCACCCATGCCCAGCTCTGAATGGCAGTGGCAGACTGCCAAAGCAAGCTCAAACTTAAAGTGAATGAAGCCAGTTAACAGCTGTCGTTGCTTTCGAAAGGGAGGCAAAGCCCTACTGAAACTACAGGTCTTAGCAAGTGCCACTCTTGACTCAGACACAGCAGCTCACAGTAGAACCTTATATACTCACATTAAAAAGTCAAATTTGTCACTAACCACATTGCAGTTTCTAGCTTGAAAGGCCAATTTGGGCACTCTGCTGCAAAGTGAAACAACACACACAACACCACTAAGGCCTCAGTAAAAATTCTGACATTTGAGTGGCACTGAATCAGCCTTACCTAACTGAGCTTCCTCTCTCCTATGCTGAAAGCAGAAAGGTTAAACTAACATTAGGACAATGCTAACAGTGGAATTCTTAATAATACCACACAGACAAGACCACTAAATATAGTAAAGTAAGAGAATAAAAATGGGTTGTACTGTAAATTTAACACTTTTAGACAATGTAATTTCTTTGAAGTCCTCTTGCTCTTTAAATGAAGTTTGTAATATAATCCTTTAGCTTTTAATTTCTGCCCTTTTTAGTTAAAGCTAGTCATCAGAATTCCTAAACGGCAGTTTACCTGTGCAGGGGGTGATTGGAGAGGGTTGTTCTCTAACATGATGGTCTGCAGATGTCTGAGGTTCCTATAACAAACTGGTATTGTTGTTATTTTATTGCAGGAGAAGTCTAATCGAATCAAAGGCAACTCAGCAAGTTCTGGAGACAGAAAATAAAACACACCATTCAGCAGATTAAAAGAGTATTTTAAAAAAGTAAGGGTATAAGAAAACTAGTTTTATGAAAAAAAAATATGTCACTTCTAGCTCTCAGAGGAAGAAAAGGGCACTGAAAATTAAGCAATGCGAGAAGTTTCTGCTGTTATAACTGACAGCCTTTATCTCACCTTCAGGTAAACGCACCAAATTGTTTCTTCTAACATTTAGGTCTCGCAAGGACTCCAAACTGCCAATCTGTGGAGGTATTGTCTGTATTTCATTACAGCTTACATCCTACAAAGCAAGAGCAAAGAATGAGTTACCTTTGACCGTTAAGCCCCTGTTAACTAAAATCTGTAGTGCTTTAGGGACTGACAGAAAAAGTCAACCATTTACGTAAGACCTCAGGTCCTTATTTTCATTTCATCTCATTGCTCATGTGAAGCATTATTCTCATTTCAAATATATGGGGAAATAAAAGCTTTAAAAGATTAAAGATGCAAAAGTTTATTTCAAGTTCCCTTATGTAAGTTATTCCATGTTGTCTGAGACAGCATAACTTGCTACGTAAAAGCTTTGTTGCCAAAAACAAATGCATGACCAGCTCTAATTTCACTCAGACTTTCTTTTGAAAACAGGGAAGGCTCTTAGTTAAACTGACATGGATCATTTGCTCTCCAGTGCATGGCCATCTTTCCCCTCACACAAAAGTTGTTTTAGATCTCTGACTCTTTTCTAACACCTCTACACAAAGTCAAAACATAGTTAGAGCTACGATGGCAGACAGAACTCTTTCTTAAAGGGCAGGCTGAAGCAACTTGCCATTGCATACAAGTGACAGATTTACAATCACAGGAATAGGAAGTTGATCTTGCACATGCCCACATAGCATCCTAATTACTGCTTTATTTTGATGTGTTTAAAAACTTGTTATTTCTTCTGAAGCATCTCCAAACCTATTAAACACATCAATTAAAGACTGGAGAGTAATAGTTAAATAACTGTATACTCACAAGCTCCGTCAGCTGTCTGAGCTGTCCAATTTCTTCAGGTATGGAAACCAACTTATTATTACTTGCTATCAAAACTTTGAGTGGTAGGCTACAGAGGTGTACTGGCAACGTTGAAAGCTGGTTTCGACTTTTTAGACAGAAAGAAAACGAAATCATCAAAACTCATATGAGAAATTACCTCACATTTTTATGCAATGAAAGCCATACAAAAAGCACATTCCATGTACATGATCAACTCATTTTTTATGTAATTACTGTAAAAGTAGTTCCATGAAGTTGTTCTTTATTACTTGCTTTATCTAGTTAAGTATGCACAAACTCTGAATGTGAAGTACCAAGCCTGACCAGATGCTTTCAAACTCAGTGCTGGGGAATAAGGTAATTTTGTGACTTTTCAGGTGCTTCTGATAACTGTCCATTCCCTGTCACAAGTGACTATGTTTGAACATAGTGCTAAAGCCTTTCTGATTGGTAATATTGCAGGTCAGTACACACAAAACACCACAGAGAAAGGAATTCAATTACTTACTGATTATTTATATTCTATTTCTAATTAGATCATGGGGATTGAGGATCTTGGTATAATGGACTTCACTGTTCCAAAATCCAGTAATGGACATTTCATAATAAACTACTATTGGAGCAACTATGGGGTCATATGACTGGACCATAACCTCAGATGAGAACTGGGCAGGATGAGAATGTGTTGCAAAAGAGAAAAGAAACCCTTCAAAACCAAAACATAGCCATGAGCTGCAACTGGTTGACTAGAAAGTCATCAGGATCTTAAATAAGACTTTGCTCAGATGTTGACATTTAGCGAAACACGCTGCTGTATTTTTTTGTGATTGAAACCCAGGCTTCCTTGCTATTAAAGAAAAAAATATTCTGAGAAACAGGTGAGCCAACAGCAGCTTTTAAAAGGATAATAATTAGACTGCACCTACTAGAGATCATAGCAATAGGAAACCCATACCTGATTCATATCCTATTCCTACAATTCTCACCATCAGTAAAAAAAGAAAATAATCATAAGCATAACAAATTGGCAAAAGTATAGCACCAGAAGGAAGCAGCCTCAAGGTTTTTTTGATTGGTATCACTGACAATTTATAATGGGGAACTTTCCACACCTCAGTTATGGTACTCAATTTCATCAACAGGCTACGTTGCTGCAATTAGCTTTTAAAGCTGTCAGAGAAGTGTTAGTGCTTGACAAAGATTTTTAGAAGTCACCAGTACAGCGAAGCTAAAGGGAAATTGCATAAGCCTTATTAAGCTACTGAGAGCTGAATTGTTGGGACTACCCAAAAGCTCTATCATCTCTTTTCAGCCCACATGCGTATACTTCACATGAAAACCACTGGAATTAATTTTGGGAGTCCTTTAAGTCAGCATTAGCTTTCTTCTTCATACTCTACCTAAGCCACTGCTTAATCCTCATATTCCTTGATCCACCTACGTAGGTGAGGCTGCTTCAGGTTGCTTTGATTTGATGACACAAAGCATGACACATGTGGTGACTACACATGGCATCAGCATTACTTACAGATGCATCAACATCTATAAACCTCAGTTACTGATGCTAAAGCAAAATTTCCAAGATAACTGTTACCTGATATTTAGAAATGTTAAAGACTGTAAGTTCAAAACAGCCTCTGGGATATAACGAATGCAGTTCTGGTACAAATTAAGACTCTCGAGGGAGACAAAGGAACATGCTTCTGCTGGAAGTTCTGACAGTTTGTTCCGTGACAGATCTGAAGGGAGAGAAAAAAAGAAACATTCAGTAAAGCTATCTAAAAATTCTTGAGGACAAGTATTGTCTGTATATTTGCCATCACACAGTGGAAATGGATGGATGGATGGGAATCAGTTTCACTGTCTTGCCTGCAAGTTTCAAGATTATGAAGCCACTTACTTTGTGTATGAAATAATTCAACATCTTTTAAAATCTTATAGCCACAATAAGAAAAAGAGAGATAAATCTAGCACTGCTTTAACAGTCACACTTTCTTATCCTGAACTATGTTTACAGGAAGGTAGCTTAAGGTGCTGAAAGCCCCACTTCAAATTGCTGATCCAGGACCACCTTTAGATTATGGAGTCGGTATTGGGTGGGCAGTGCTGCAATGAAAAGAATCAGAAAGCACTTCTCTCCCAGCCCCTCTGCTACATGGAAATCTCATCTTCAAATTTCTGGTCTAAAATACATACTTTATATAGATCCACACATATTTATAGGTAATAGTTTATACAAGGGAGACATGAGACACACACCTTATGCAAGTCTTCTGTACACAAGCCAAAGCATTCCCTCCTTTGGAGGGACACCAATCCAAGACTCTAATGTCAACCAGGCAATGGAAGGATTTTCAATAAAGGCTTTTCCTAGCTACACAGAAATGGTCTGCTTGCTGCTAGCAGTAAGGTCTGCCATTTCTTTGTGACTGTACATTTCTTGAAGGCAAGAGACAAAAGTTTGACCAAAATACCTCCTAGTATTTGAAGAATCACTGTTTTTCCTTAGCAAGTATCAATTACCTGCCTATATGTATAAATTACCCACCAATATTACACCTTCAAGAGTAAAAGCTGCACTGTCATAAATAATGCACTTGTAAAGGGTTCTTCTTCTTTAAAGGTCAAGGAAAGCTCTGGCTTATGGATGCAAAAGGACAGTTCTCATGAACACACACTAACAACTCCTGATTCCTAATGCTCACAGCCCTTAACTCTGACAGGAGTCATGCTTGCATCAAGAGCGCTTAGTGTCAGCAGGGAGTTCCTATGGAGATATTACTGTCTGTTTAATTGACCCACATGTCATCTTTACAGTTTTAAAGGTGGGCACACATTCATTGCAAAAACCCATCTAACTTGAATCAGAGCCATGAAGGATTAAAAAATATCCAGATGTAACTGCCATTTTCTTTACCTGTTTTGAATGTCAATGTTTCCTCCTCAACATCAGGATAAAAGCTCCCACCTCAAAACATACACAATAAACATACATAGTAATTTCTATCCATGAAGGAATCATCCACTACAGATTACTTTTTAAAGACTGCCAATGCAGATGGGCCTTGTGTCTCTTTAAAAAAAAAATAGAGACAAAAGTTTAAAGAAGGAAAGCTCTTCTGGAGTAAAATGCCCTCCTGAGGGATGTCCTGCCTACCACTGTTCCAATGTCTGCTGCTTTAGGTTGCCCAAGGGAAGGCAATCACTCCAAGTGCAGCTGGAGCTGACTAGCACTACTGCAATGCTTAGAACAAGCCACAAACAACTACAGATAAATAACCAGTAATTAAAAATCCAAGTAGAAACAATCACTATGAAAACCTTTGCGGAGAAAAACCTCCCGATGTACTTTAATGTACAAATGGGAAGGAACTGCATCAATCAATCTACAGGCAGGACTGAAGCCAACTATAGTAGAGGTTGCTTTAGTTCAGTTGATGTCGCAGGGTGCACACAGATAAGAAAACTTTAAAATCCACTGGTATGGGGGGAACATAACAAAAATCCTTGTCTGTTCAGCAACGAATATTAGAATAAGTACTTAGCTTCCACATTGACCAGATGTTTAAGCACCAATTTAATTACAAATAGGTGCTTATAAAGGACTATTATAACATTGGTTCATGTATAAGGCCTGTGTTCTTCTTAGAGACCCTGGGCGATGGAACTAAGTTCCACCACTTATCTCACAATATACTAATAACAAACTCCTGAGCATCCTAACATCTCACAATATTCTAACATCCTTCTGAGCACAGCTTTGTGCTGGCAAAGTCTGTTTAGTACTATCCACTTTAGCAAAGACACAGGCTTCCTAAGTAACGAGCTGTATTTTGTTACAGAAGGGTCACAAACCAAAAGTTGCTTTCAGCTTTTAACCTTTTGCTTTCAACAGTTTAACCACAAACATAAGAGAATTCTCAATTTCTTTTTGTTTCACTTTATATTACCAAAGAACATTTAAGACCTAGCTTTTACATATTGTGCAGACCACAAGGTATGAACTAGTTGAGATCTTCATATATTCTCAGTTACCATTTAGTAATATTTCTAAAGAAATAACTCCCTGCAAAATAACATTATGAAGAAATGAAAATATACTTTTTTAAACAACAAATGAGCTCACAGCATCATAGGAAAGAGAATCCAGAAGTGGTCAGCAGCAACAATGGAAGTTTTTCCAGACTTCCCTCAATCTACAGTGATTTTTACAGTTTGGCTTTTCTGTTTAGTAGTAGAAATTCAGTGAAAAGAGGATTAAATTGGAGCTGACTTTTGATACTGCTGCAGTATAGTCTGACTGCTTCAAAATGGGTCTAACCAATTACAAGTTTGGTTGATGAGTTTGCAGTATTTTAATTCACATAATGGCCTTGAGAATGTGATCTTATACACAGCATCCATGATCTTATGTGCTCAAATGGGGACCTAAGAGGAAGGTCTATAAAAGAAGGCAAGTGCTAGGAAAAGAGACTGAGCTATAGTGTGAAGGAAGGGTACTTGGAGAATTAGACAGAAGCAATATAAGATGAGATACAGTGGGAATTCCAAATCTGCAAATGAAGAACTGCTTTTGGTTATTTGCAATCCCTGTCTTAACCTCCTGCAAACCTCCAAAAAGATTTCTGAAAGTCCAGGACACAACATCCCTAAGACTTGATGATATTTTGATTTTGCTCTATTTCTCTGGAATCCTCCCCCACTCCAGAAAGTGGACATTAAATGGGACCAGAAACGGGGTAGAGGGTACAGCAGTGACTATATGAAACAATTCAACATTACCATCCACTTCCCCATCTTCCTCCTAAAATTGTCTGAATGAAAGGAAGAGCTCTAACAAAATGATGAGAGAAATAAAGAAAACAGCACTGCAGTTAACAGCTATATATTTATGTATATGCTGCCCTGCAGTATACCTGTAGCTCATGCTTTTTCAAAAGAAAAGGTTGGAGTGAGGTAAAGGAATGAAAACTAACATATTTTATTGAAAATGTCTTGTCAATTAAATCTTCTTTTAGCGATATTCTTCTCTTACTGTATGCATAAGTGTGCAACCAACCATTAGAAAATAAAAAGGTGTTGCAATACAAATTGCTGTGCAAGCTAAAATTTGTTCAGATTTCTCTCACTTTCTTAGAAAAATCTGACAAAATGTTGTAGTTAGAGAATTTTTAAAATCCCAAATATTATAGCATGAATTAAGATGCCACTGATAGCTGTCAAATCAAGCAAGGAATAATCAACATGATGCAGACTATTTGCTTTAGTATGTACATGCACACTCATGCTGCTTGACAAGCCATAAACTCCAAAGAGCAAACAACTAACTCCCCCTCAAAAGCACAAGCGTTGAATTTCACTACAACTGAGCATTTGAGTGAAATATAGCTATTATAATTTGAACTAGGACTGACCTGTTTGCTTTCACATTTCATGGGTTAAAATTATTGTTACCAGAAATCTCCTTTAAAAGAACAGCTCTCCTAGGCTGCTAAAAATGGATGCGTTTCCTTGAAGGCAAGATCATGTGGAATTTTGGCAAAGGGGAAGCATTCTTTGGAACTAAGCTCTTTGCAAAAGATTAAAAAATCCAACAGTACAAATGCAAAAAGTAATCTCAGAGCTGAGTCAGATCCCTGACCTTTCCCATCTTAATTGGGACTCCATTCAGAAAACCAGCAAATCCCAAGTTAAATGTGACTTGGGGATACACTATGTTTAAAATTGCATCATTTGGCATTAACTGTAAACTCTTCTTACTCAAAGAAGACCGTTCCTCTAACATTAAATATTAGGAGGGTTGTGTTCACACGTTAAGCTGTACAAATTGTGTCCCTTAAGGAAAATCACTGATGTTATATAAAGATGGGGTTTCAGGTAGTGAGTACTTCAACCCACTATAAAGAGAGGGAACTGCAGCTCAATTGTTGCTGGCACTCAAACGAGCTGGGTGGTGGTAAATTCCTATTCATCATGAGATGCTAATGTGATTGGTCTACTAATCCTATTGCAGTGGGAATATGGCTTCTGCTCTTGTTCCAATTAAGTATGACAAAGAAGGCCAGTTCTAGGCCTGGGCTGTGCAGCAAAATTTTGTTGATAAAAATCTGCCTTTTGTCACCAGAGATCTGCATGTGTTCCACACACACTTTCAAAGCTATTTATTTATTTCTTTTTAAATTTAAAGCAGCAAAGCCTAAATTTTTGGCCATCTGTTCAAAACCAAATGTCAGCAACCACCATGAACACCCGCTGGCAAGACACTAATGTAAGAGAGATTGTGACATGATGTCAGCAGCTGTAAACTGTGGGCTTCCACCCAGGATACATCACGCCTTCTGTAATAACCCAGTTGCAGCTGTGTGACGTCAGCCGTGAATGTGCTGCAGTGATGCAACAATACTGGTACCTGTGAATTGATTTGAATCCTGATTGTGATAGCAGCCCTCAGCTAGGATGACTTCATTTGGAGGGCCAAGAAAATTTTCTGTCTGCCCTCAAACTACAAAACACACGTTGGAACTTACAAAAGGAAAACTGTGAATGTGTTTATAACAGACAAATCTAAGACACACGAGCTTGCAGCTTACAGACAAAACTATTTTTTTTGTATAAATAAATAGATAAGCCAATCAATGACCAAGAGGCTGACAGCCATATAGTGACAAAAGGCAAGAGCCAGAAAGAACTGCTGGGAGAGGACAAGGTACATCTGTTCAAGAAGAAATGCTTTTAAAATCTGGAACTGTGTAAAAGAGACCTTCTCCACCACCACACCCCCCACCAGAAGCGAACTGCACAGTTTCACAATGGTAACAACAGAACTGCAATCACACTGAAGTATAACCTGATGTGATCTTACAGACATGGAATGCAGCTCACCTTATCAACTCATCCACAACTAGTGCTCTGGGAGAGCCAGGTTTCTCCCTGGAAATGAACTGCTGAGGTTACAGGAATCTTTCAAATAATGTCACTGAACAGATCTTTTGAGTAACTTGATATTATTTGATTGCTGAATGATGACAATCAGAATCGATTCTATCACAACAGTTAAATTTCCAAATGCATTTGGAGCACATTATTACATGAACTTTACCTCCACTTCTTGCCATTCATTTTAATAGTCAGGTAAATTCATGCACGTTCATCCTGGTTTTAACAAATGATTTGTTTCCCTTCCCAAGCATTTCAGAACTTAAAATGAAAATATCAGAAGAGCAATGCTTGTGATTCTGATGATTTCAGGAAACACTCCCATAAAGCTACTAAAAGAAAATGAATTAAACAAAAGCATAGCCCTAAGCAGATGAGCTACTGGTCATATTGTACTGATTTTTCTTGCACAAGCAATCAGAAATCATCATAGAAAAACACCTCTGTGGTCTAATTCTGGTGCTTTTGGTATCCACTCAGTACCTGAGAATGTTTTCCTTTCCAAGCACTGAAAATGTTGGCATCCTCAGAGCGTCATTTCACACCTGGAGGATTTCCTGACACAGGAGGGGTGATTTTTACCTCTTCCTGCCAGCTGTGATGTAACACTGCAACTTCTGTCATATCCTAATTTAAAATAAACCTCAGAAATGTCATCACCTGACTCACCTTCTACCTGCCAGTCCTGTCAAACCTGAGCTTTTCCCAACTATTCTCCCACGTATCCAAGATTCTCTAGCACCACTGCCCAATCTGGAATACCTGAATAACAGGCATACTGAAGACTGCTTTCACCTACAATATTTTTGTAGCCTTAAAATGAAATATATCCCCTAATTTCTAGTTTGATTTTTCTAATATTTCATGAAGGAAAATTAGATTCAGACGTGTGATCAGCCCTGGATACACTTCCTGCATTTCATTTCTCAGTAAATCCATTCCTGATACATAGAATCACATTCCTATTCAGCAGCAGCACAAGCAGCACTAAACTGTGATTTAACAATTCCCATGGACTAACACTTTGGAACCGAGAATCTGCAACCTGCTGGTTTTTGCAGTGTGAACAGTCTATGATTTCTGCAGCTGCAGAAAATGAGGCCAAAGTTACTAGTTTCTTCCAAATGTCAGCTTGGTGGTGCTATGCCTGGAATGCAGAGGTGCTTATCACCAAAGCATACCTCGCCAGCCTGAGAATATAGTGCATAACCTGCAAAACAAACTGAAAGATTACACTTCACACTGCAATCAGCCCTTTCCCACTTCTTGTACTAAAGACAAGGTTTGTGGCATGCTTTTAACCAAAGCTGCTTAACGCTGTCCTTTACACGACCCTTTTCAAATCACTGTCAACTTTCAGATGTGTGGATCAAGGTTTCACATATGTTATTTCCTCTGGCTACACTTTTATTTTGGAACATTTGATACAAATAACAAAGCTTCTTGCCGAAGGTTTTAAAAAACAAGAAAACCCCTCACTTCTCTAAAGAACTCTCACATATCCCTTGCTTGAAGCAATTTTAGTGAGTGGGAACTACGGCCAAAGCATCTACTTTTTCCTTCAACACCTTCATTACCAAATGAAAACTGGCTAGCTCGTTTTTGTTGGCATTTTTTTAACTCAAGAGCATTTTAGGAACAGTCACACAAGGGAGTGCTGCAGAATCTGGCTTGCAAGTTACTGCTAAAGAAAACCTAGCATAGTACAGGTAGGTTGCCCTTTCAACTATTGTCCATTAAAACACGACAGAATCAAGAAATGAGCTTAGTCTGTAACAGTCATCGTTCTCTGTTAAAACCAGAAGAACCTTAATTATACTAAATAAGAAAGCTCAGTCATACCTGGGATCAAAGAGGAGAACAGAAGATTCTAAGCACCAACTCCCATTTTCCCTCCCTTCTTCTCTCCACATGATTTTAATGCATGTTTGTTGTAGTTTAGTTTTCTCTTTTACACATGAATGAAAATCTCACAGGTGTCACCTTAAAAAACTCTGAACATAAACACCATTTTACAATCCTGCTCTGCATGCCAGCTGTTGTACATTCTCTGTCAAGAAATCACCTCCTCAATGAAAGCACAATTTTCTCACAGGAGCAGACTGCATACGAGTAGTGCAAAAGGAGGATAAATATTCTAATCAGAGCAACAACCTGGAATACAATGCCATTTCTCTAAGAAATAATTTCATTTTGCTTTTGCAGCGAATAATACTGCTTGTTAACTAAAAAATAAAACAAACAATCCCCAAACCAGTAAAAACTACAGAACACCATTATACAGTTGTTCCTGGAGTACAGGTAAGATTAACAATCTCCAGTCCCTCCAAGGGACCGAGAACTTCTAAGTGAATTTTAAGTTACTCTAGAGCAGGCAAATCAGTAGCCTAAATGAATCAAACTGTTATGTCAAGTATTATTGATTCATTTTTCAGTGTAGACCCTGGCCTCACAGTAAGACACCCTAAGCCAGCGAAGAGAACAATTCCTTACTGGCCACATGCTGTTATCCCCTCCCTTGTGCCAGCATTCCTGATTGTACAGCCACACAGCCAGTTGTGTCATTACTGAGAGCAAATCCTCCAAAAAACAAAGCCACAAATAGTTTTCAGCCCTTCTGAGACACGATCTGATTCACGCTGCAGTTGTGTAATCTCTTAATATCAACATATGAGAGAAGACAAGAATGTGTGGCTGCATGAGTAGTGAGGAAAGGGACCAGGACTTCTAACAATAGTTGAGATTGGACTAGTTGGTTAATAGTAACCGGGAAATGACACTTTGTTTGTTTCCTTAACATACACACACACACACTTCTAATAAAATATGGAGTTCCTTTCAGAGTAGTAAATAGAGGGCTGTGAGCACGGATTTAGTCCCAAGTTTTGCTCATTAGAGATATGTACCTGTGCACAAAGCACGATATATTAAGGATGGCAGACAGTAGAGCAAAGCAAACATTCCAGGAATGAGATGCAACCACTTTTCATACGATCAGGGAGAAGAAATCAGTGGCTTTAAAAGAGAGGCAGATGAAGGAAGTCAGATGATGTGCCAGATGGGCCTTATGACTGGTCAGCAAACAACAGGGCAGATTTACAAACAGAATACAAACTGCAACCCATGTGCTGCTACAGTAGAGATGATGCAAAGTGGAATCATTTGTTCATGTTTGAAAATAGGGATTAAGTCTAACTCCTTCCTATGGGGTTTAGGGCTAAAGAAGTTTTTACACATGCTCTGCTTACAACTGCTGCTAGACATTCTCCCCGCCCCAATCTTCTCTCTTCCAGTAATTCCATTCCCCCTCCTTATTAAACTTGGGCATCCAGCCAACAGTATGTTCATGCTTCTCTTCAGAACAACCCTCAAACATAAAGCCAAACAAACTAAAATAAGTGAAAGTCGGAGAAGCAATGTTGCAAGAGACCTAAGACAGAGGAAATGAAGCAGTTTCCAGCTCAGCAAATCCGGCTAAATTGGGGAAGTTCAGTTCCTCACTGGCCAGCTGCACTGCACATCTCTCTGCGTTTCCGCACAAAGCACACATACAGTATTTCTCTCCAGAGAAAGCAGCCTTTGGACTAACCCTACAAAGCTGGTAAGGCAGCACACACTCCTTCACTGATAAACCTTGTTTAAAGGAGGTTATTTTAGTTTGACTCAAATCTACTCTTTGTTGACTTTAAACAAAAAAGAAAAAAAAAAGAGTGAAGAACAACAAAAAAAAAGCCATAACACTGCACGAAACTTGTATGTCTAGCCTTTTACACTAGTTTAACCAAGACAGTTTAAAATGACATCTGAAAGCCTTGGAGATACACCCTCTGGGGTCTATCTGCAGTGGTGTAAAATTATCCCCTCTATTGGATTACCCGGCCTTTGCTGCAAGCAACTGGTTTTGTAACGCTGTGTGAGCATTTCCCAATTCACATCAGGCAGAAAAGTCAAGTTAGCTCACATGATTTCTGAAGTTGTTTAAACTACTCTTGCAAACGTTGCCTGAAGCTAACTTGGGGAGGACTTACAGGAGCTCCATCTCTAGCGGATGCGTAAGGGCCGTGACTTCCTCTGGCAGCACAATCTCCTTAAAGTAGCTGTTATCTGCACATCGACAGCAAGTCGAAGCCCTGCCTTTACAAAAGATTTAGAAAGAGAGGGGGAAGGAGGAAAAAAACGTCTGAAAAAAACCCCCTTTAATCGGGATTTTTTAAGCAGACATTACTTGGAATTGAATCAAAGCTGTCACTAATTAAGCATTCTATTTTCTGCTAGCGTTAAGCAATCACCTTGGCTAAAACAAAGGAGACTCATTTTGTAAATGCTCTGCTGAAACACCATCACTTAGAATCAGTACACAGTCTAGATTTGCTGCTTTGACTCGGGTCCTCGATCCCAGCATGCACAACATGACATTCACCTCTCCTCCTGCATTTCTTCCTCATTTGTTTTAATTTTCATTTCAGAAATCTGCTTTCCTCAGTTCTCACACTCAGGATCACGGGAAATGAATACTAGTAAATGGACCTAGTCCCAACAAAAGCACCAGTGCTTCCCACTGGCCTGAGCTGGTCTTGTCTCCTATTACTCTGGAAAGACATACCTCCCCCTTCTATGGACTCTCTTCCCCAATCAGGAAACAATGTTCTTTCACATCTTTTCATTTCCTCATGAATACTTCAAGCCAACTGACCACTCAAGACTTCAGTATAACTTCTGACTTTCACAGGAACAGAACTAACTTGGTTGTCACTTCATAACATAGAGCAACAAGTTCTTAGTAATCTGGTTTACAGCAGAGAGGTGAATGTCTGGGCAGAAATAAGAATGAGTGTGGCAAAGGGCTGCACCTTCTTCAACCTGCTGTGACAGCATTTCCTGAAACTATACTCAGGTTTCTTTAAAGTTCAGCTGAAGACATTTTCTTGCCGACTAGAGCTGGAATGCTAAATCTAAAAGTCAAGTCACTTGATAAAACTTTGTTTTTTTTAACAAGAAGCTTGCTATTGTTGTTAAAAACCGTGTTTTGACACCAGGGGGTAACCTATATTCAAACCCACTCTTTAGTACATGACACAAAGCAAGCCGCCACCTCCAGGCAGAGGGCTGAGCTAGTGCTGTCATGGGAAGACGTTTGTTTTTTAGAAGAGATAGCCCTATGTGTTCTGCATGACAACTCTTCATTTCCTTCTATCTATATATTTGAAAAAGTATATTTTTACCACAGTCCATAGACCTGCCAAGGCTTTCACACATCATCTAGAATTCAATTTCACTCATCTTTATATTTTTACTTAGAAAACCCGTGTCATGCTGTATGTGTGTCAGGTGCTGCACACATAAGACATTATGTAAAGTAAATGCGACTCTTGCCAAGAAACTATACAACTTCTCAGAAAACAAGACAAGAAAATAGAAGTATGATAAGTATTAGTTCCTCCATTTCATGACTTGGCTCTAAGATATCATGGTTTACAGTTTAAAATTCATAGCCAACTTTCAATTATTCAGAAAAGGAGGAGGAAAGGAGGGTCAGAAAACATGGATAAAGCAATACCACAGGTTAATAGAAAACATAATGCAGGTGGTGTGCAAGGATAAGTAACAATACTGCTGACAGAACCATATTGAGACCTCCTAGGAAGCACTGAGCCAGACTGGAAAACCCCCTGCAAGGCAGGACAGTATCTTTTCAATAAATTTGGGCTCTCCAAGCTGGCACTCCCACAAACAGTTTAAGCACTCAAAGAACTTCTACTATGCTGTTAAACCACCCTGAACACTCTGTTCACAGCTATGGGGAGTTCTAACTGTAGAGACTATCAGTGAGGAAGCTTTCATGCAACTATCACTTTGCTTAATGCTCTGCTCTGGCTTTGATCTGTATCAGTGAAATCTCTCATATATTCAGCAATTCCAGCAGCTCTATGACTAAACCATAGCTTGGAGAAGGAGACCTGGCCGTAAATAAAGGCAGGAATAGGTCAATCAGGAAGGCTGGAAATGTAAAGTTCAACCCACAAAGATTTTATAATTCCACCCGTTCATCTATTTATTTTACTACATGCCAGCAACAACTTCAGTTCATCTTCATATTCTACATAAAACTCTCCAAGTATTTTCACATACAAATATGTCAGCTAATATAACAGCAATAGTTTTACTAACAGTTGCAATTCACCTCATATCACATTAGTTTTGCACATTCTCCCTATCCAGTTCACCAATCAGTTCAAAATCTATTACCTTACTCCCTTTTTCCCCCACAATTTAAGTAGAGTGATATACTGAAGCAAGCAATAGTTTTAGCTGTGAACACATTTCAGAATGTCTTAAGTGGAGAATTAGAAACATACCAGCTCAAACCAGAACTGAAAACTCAAAGGTCCTGAAAAGCAAAGTGTGTAATTTCCCATAGAAAGGCCAATTACTTCCAGAAAAAGGCAAGCACTTCTATAAAATTTATGCCTGTTATTACTGCATTTCTCTGAAGCACTAATAGAGTGCCTCCATATTCATGGCACTTAGATACTGCTTCATCAGACTACGCAGTAAGGTCACCGAATATGTCTCATACCACTGCAGACACTAATCTGTCTTCAGCAGAACGGTATTTTCTTGAGGAGAAAAGCCAATATAGTCCAACAGTCAAAAGTCCTATGTTCTTTTAATGACTCCTTGAGGCCATCCTTCATGCTGACATCATCCCTAACAAAAAAAGGCCTGTTACACTTTACACAAGCAGTGCTGCAATTTTGAATAGGACAAATACCACCAGAATTATAGAAAAAAAGAACTGGAGCCTTACCAAGTCATCCGTGCAGTACAAGTCATTTTAGTGTCAATAAATAAAACAACAGTATAGGACACGTATGGAAAATATATTCCATGTCAAACGGAGAGAGCAGTCAAATGAGGAGATAAATGACAACAATTGCTGAAACATATGTGCATAATATGAAATAAATTGTGAACCTGGAAACCATTTGTCACCTCCAGTCAGAAACACACCAAGCAGGCATCAAGGACTTGAAAACTGGAGGTCACAACTTCATACCTCTTTGTTTTTTAAAGAGTTGAACTTGCTAAAAACTAGCAGCAAGGCTATTAAATTGATTGTTCCATTCTCAAATTAATATATGAGGTGAACTGTATACATCTTTTCTGCCAAAATACTCTACTATGAATCCCTGACAGCAAACACACAAACCACAATCCAAACTGATCCAACTGTAACAGAAAATAGATTTTTTTGTCAAAAACAAACCAAACCAAACCCATCCCTGTTCAGGAAAACACTTAAGTCAAGGTTTAACAGCAAACACTGCTCTTAAAAGACTGTGATGGAAATTAGTCGCAAACTGCAGTAAAGTTTGAAGGTTTTTGGTTGGTTGGCTCTACTCCTCCATCTCCTGAGAATCATCAGTTCTTTGCATGTGACAACTCAGTCTTTATTGGCTCAGGACAAACTGCACAGAGCAGGAGAAAAAGGAGAATGAAAGCCTTTTACTTTGCAAGAAGAATTCTTGACAAACACTGAGCCACAGAAGAAAAGCTGTGTGGTGACTGCCCACACTGCACAACAATGACGACAATTCCGCTTCAGGGACCTCCATTATTCCAGTTCATAATAACTATTTTAACAGCTAGTATATTCAGGACTCTACATACACATAAAAACCTATTAAAAGAAAAGCGTTCATTTGCAAATGTGTAAAATACCCAATTGACAAAATCTCAAAGTTACAGAGAAACTGTTTCATACGTACTAACAACTGGCCACAAGCGTGACACTCGAAATGTATGAAAGCAACACGACACCCTGCCTTCTGCCCACCACTCGTGAAATATTTGACTAGGTTCCAGCAGAGCAGGGTTTCATTTTACACGAGTGCTTCACAAGGTTAGCAGGGAGGGGAAGTGTGTGGAAAATGAACTCCTTCCCCTCTCAGCCCCCTAGATGAAGCTTCTTCAGGTACAGAAGGAATTACCAGACTAAACGACTAGACTTTAAAAAAAAAAAATCATTTTAAAGCAAAAGACATAAAAAACTCCTTTCAGAACAGATCTGGAACTGTTGCCAGATTGTAATTTATATGCAAATGTGTGGATTCATCTGTTATTTTTTCTTATTAAAAATAGTAAGCATTGTTAAAAATATACATGTAATATTTATTCAATGAATTTCTCTTCCCCAAAACCTCATGAGGTAACAGGCTTGAGTAGAAAAAGATGACAACAGTCTTCAGCTTGGGTGAAACGGCAGGTAAAACAAACAAATCCCACTCCAGTCCATAGAAAATAGCCTCACTGCAATAACCACTCCCTGGATTTTAATCAGAAGACTTAATGGAAATAATGAAACTTGAACAACTTTCAGAAGGCTGTGCAGAGGAGTGGGGAGACAGAAGGGCTGTGATACCAGTAATGGTACTGAAGAGCTTAAGAGTCATGAAATTACAGATTAGATTTTCACCAAATAGCAAAGAATAAGCCAACGAATAATACAGGGTAAAATGGAAAGGTCATACATTGAGAACAATTGACCCTCATATGCAAGTTTTTAAAGAGGTTATGAAAACAGCATAGCATTGAAAGATTAATTTAGCTTCAGTATAAATATGGAAGTGATTAGCAAAAAGAAAGCAGTAAGGGTAGGAAAACGTGAGTCAAGCAGGATATTTGAAGTTTACACAAAAAGAAAGACGATAAAGCACTAACAATAGTGATGGTACTGAATATTCCTCTTGCTCTGAAGGTAATATTGATCTTGTTACTCTAATTACAAGATGACAAAGAAGAAAATCTATCCTGACATGACGTAGAAGCGCAGAAATGCATCTATCCTTCTAACCAGAAATAAAATAAAACTTTCAGGCTACTCCAAAGCAAGAGTGAGAAAACTTGTGAAAAGCCTCACTAGAAAATATATTTGAAAATAAAGTCACTTTATAGTTCACATGATAATATTTAACGTTCTTTACAAACAAGAATTTCCCTGTCTCTATATTAAACTGCAACTACAGCCAAAGAAACAACTCTTATGATCGTGACCAAAAAAATACTACATAAAAGAAACACAAAGCACTGACTTTAAGATCAGCAAGAGTGGCAGGAATCCTAAGACAAGATGCTATGAACTGATGAAAATTTGGTAACTGCAATTTTCCTCTGGAGTCTGACACCAGCTGAAGAAGTTAACATCGACAATACCGTAGAACAACTCGTCTGTCACAAAAGCTGCATGGAAGAGTTATGTGAAAAGTAACATGAAGAAAGCTCTGGAACAGCTGGAGTGAAACCAAGTTTATTACAATGAAGTTATAATGATGCTATGGGTATAAAGCAAAACTACATTACATTTCCAACTGAAATGCACACACATATCTGTTAAACTCTTGCTCATTAATCTTCTCTCATCACCTAAGATGCTATCTGTCAGAGGCAGGCTGACTCTGGTTTATGAATCAAGATCTTCAGACCAACACAAAGCACTGTTGCTTATTGAAAAGAATAAAGTTGTGCCAGAGGAGGTTTAGACTGTGTATCAGAATAAATTTCTTCACTAAAAGGGTTGTCAAGCATTGGAATAGGCTGCCCAAGGAAGTGGTGGAGTCAACATCCTGAGAGGGATTTAAAAGATGTGGAGACGTGGTACTTAGGGACACGGTTTAGTGGTGGATGTGGCAGTGCTAGGTTAACAATCGGACTTGGTAACCTTAAAAGACATTTTCCAGCCTAAATGCCATTGTGATTCTGTCTCCAGCTTCATCACTGTTAACATCCTCACCTTCTCCTAACTACTACCACCCCTGCACAACTTGCAATTTCATGAGATTACCTAATGTAGTTATATAGTTTCCAATAATGGAAATAAAATACAAAGGCATATTAAAAATATCTTTCATCAAGTTTGGCGTATGTGCAATACATAACTTGAAATGAAATTCAACTCGAGTCCCTCAGTTAAAACAGATGCCTTAGGATTTACTCTTTCTTCCTCTCCTCATGGGGCACAAACTGCGTTTTCTAGCTTTAAAATGACATGACTTTGTCCAAGAAGTAAAACAATACACCAAATCAGCTGTTCTGTTAAGTGTCTATGACATAAGCATCTATCACCATGCAAACAGCAAGGGAACAGGAGGCACCACACAAACCAGAAAAATGCAAGATGCAAAGAGATGGCAAATGTAGTGGCAAAGGTCAAAACCAGACACTGGAAACAGAAAAGCAAATCTAAGAAGCACAATTTAAGTATGAATGTATTTTCTTAAAGAATAAACACCAGTGTTCAGCAGACTTAAATACCCTAATTGAGAAAAATAGAAACAAAAAGTACATCTCCAAGAAGGAAGTGGCATGGATCAGCCAGACTGATCCTCTCTGCTTCTTATGACCGCATTACATCAGTGCTGTGCAAGAGCAGAGACGTTCTCATTATTCTACTCAGGGTTTTGTTTGTTTGTTTGCTTTTTTAATCACCAATAATTGTTAACTGTCAGATATGCTTCTCATTACTATACTGAGAAACACCCAGACACCTGTGCTGCAGCCATTAGAAGAGGAAAAACAACAGACATCATCTAGTCTGAGTTATTCCAGAATAACATGTTGCAACACAGCTTGCAACGTGTGCTTCTAAAAATCCTTGTATTTCCATTTATTACATATTTGCAGAATCACAGAATCATAGAGAGTGGAAAAGATCTTTAGCATTGAGTCCAACTATTATCAACCCTCCACTGCCACAGTCACAAATAGGCTGTATCCATCAGCACCACCTCTGCACACCTTTCGAATCCCTCCAGTGAGGGTGACTCCATTTCCCTGGGTAGCCTGTTCCAGTGCTTGACAGTCTTTTGAGCAAAAAAACCTTTTCTTACTATCTAAACCTCCCCTGGTGCAACTTGAGGCTGTTTCCTCTTGTTCTGTCACTTGCAGCTTGTGAGAGGAGACCAAATCTCACTTTGCAACAACCTCCTTTCAAGTAGTTGTAGAAAGCAGTAAGGTCTCTCCCCAGCCTCCTTTTCTCCAGGCTAAACATCCCCAATTCCTTCAGCTGCTCCCATATCATACGGGAAGTATACACTTAGTTAAAAAAAAAAATAATCACATTTTTATCAGAAAATCTAATTAGAAATAATAACAGTTGCTATTAAAAGTGTAAACCCATTTTTTTTCATTTAAACACTGCAAATCTGGCAGCTCTGTGCCAACAATTGCATTTACTGATTAAAATATGTGGTTTTGCCTTTTGTTTTACATATTTGGAGAGGAAAAATGTGTTTTAAGAAAGCAGAATATGCACTAAATAATATTTTAATTTGATTTAAATGTGAAATGTGATTTAAACAGTCTAGTTTCAAACCAATAACATGTTATTGAGATGGAACTTCCACAGACTTATTTCTTAACCACTTTCTGAAGCAGCACTGCAGGGACTGTGAATATAAATTATACTGCAGTAATGTTGACATAAAGAACTTAACAGATGAATAGATGCACTGCTCATTTTAGCATATATTTGTGAAAACAGAGACGGCAGATGTTGAAAAGATCACATCTGCATTACCCAGTTACATAATTCACACCCAAAACATGCGCACTAGAAATACGCAGAGGTAAAATGTACCACTTCCATTGTTCCTTTCCTTTTCAGAGTGCTGTACATTCAACTCACAGTAATCAATACAACTCTCTTGCTTGGTCCTTTGCATCAATTTTTTATGGTGCAGAAAGAGTCCAACAAGAAAAATCCTATGAGGCATGTGAATTTCATGAGGAAATGAGATTTATTTCTGTCACGGAAAGCCATATTCAAAGATTTATACTTCAAAGCTTTTGTCTAACTGAAATGCCATGAAATGGAAGAGATTCTTGCATTAAGTAACAAAAATGCTCTTTCAAAAAAAGCAAGGCAAGCAATCAAGCTTTGCAACCTGTGTCACAAGACTGCCAAGGTATTTTCAAGAGCTGAAAGAATAAATTTTTTTAGAAAATATGGTATGCAAAGGTGTTTGTAGACACAAACGTATCCTCAAAACCAAAATACAAGTTTCAGATCTAGGACACAAGTAATTTGTACGACGTTCTTTATTCATTTTTTCCCCCCCGTAGATATTCAACAGGATCATAACCATCCACACACTTGAACTTGTGATGCGGGTAATCACATGCAAAAGACACTGACAGTTAAATCTGTGGAAAAACATGGTTTACCACAACCAATCAAGTCCTGAAAATAACTACAATACAGGTGTGGTTTTGAAACCCTTGACATTCTTGATACCTTCAAGTAGAGCTGTTGCCATTGCCGGCAATGCCACCTGGCAGTCCGGACTGATCTCCCAGCTCACCGACCGCTGAGGGGAATGGATCACTGCATACACGGTATGGATGATGCTCAGTTTCCACTTTATTGTTTANATGCTCTTTCAAAAAAAGCAAGGCAAGCAATCAAGCTTTGCAACCTGTGACACAAGACTGCCAAGGTATTTTCAAGAGCTGAAAGAATAAATTTTTTCAGAAAACATGGTATGCAAAGGTGTTTGTAGACACAAACGTATCCTCAAAACCAAAATACAAGTTTCAGATCTAGGACACAAGTAATTTGTACGACGTTCTTTATTCATTTTTTCCCCCCCGTAGATATTCAACAGGATCATAACCATCCACACACTTGAACTTGTGATGCGGGTAATCACATGCAAAAGACACTGACAGTTAAATCTGTGGAAAAACATGGTTTACCACAACCAATCAAGTCCTGAAAATAACTACAATACAGGTGTGGTTTTGAAACCCTTGACATTCTTGATACCTTCAAGTAGAGCTGTTGCCATTGCCGGCAATGCCACCTGGCAGTCCGGACTGATCTCCCAGCTCACCGACCGCTGAGGGGAATGGATCACTGCATACACGGTATGGATGATGCTCAGTTTCCACTTTATTGTTTATGTTATGTGCTTATATCTGCTGGCATGAGCACCTCCTCTCACTCTGACCCTGTGCCAGCCCTTTCACTTCCTCTTCACCCTTCGCGTTACAGTCCGAGATCTTCCGGACACCTACCACATCGAGCCCTGGCAAAAAGTTAATTCTCCAAATTCTAACCAGCCAAGCTGGAAAGAAACTATGGCTTTGTCTTCATATTAAGGTTTGTTAGGGGTTTCTTTTTGTTTGTTTTGGAGTTTTTTCAATAAGGACATTAAGGTAAAAGTATATTTCTAGTAGTATAAAAAACCTTCAGGTAAACACTGACTGTAAAATAGATGTTTTTTACTGGAAAAAAATAGCCTCCTTTTTACTCTAGATGAAGAAAGAATCAATCTCTCACTCAACACCACATCAATTAGCCAAGAGAAAGAGTGATATAATACTTCAGGAATATTCTAAATAGCTGCTGTGCATTTGAGCCCTAAAAAAGCAGCCACAGATCTTCTATTTCTTATTACAAATTACAAGTGAATGCTCTTTTCCCCTCAGTGAAAATTAAAAGAGATAAAAATCGTATCTTAAAAACAATAAAAAAGAGAAATATATGCTAAATTGATCATAGTAAGAGATTTGCAGTCAAATACTGTCTCACAAGAAATGATTTGACAGCATCTTTAAGTTGAAAATTCAATTAAAAAAGCTGTTTTTAAAGTGTTTTTAAGAGAACAGGAACTCCAGGCAGACTGAACAGTATCAGTTACTGGGGGGGAAGGCTGGGGTGGAGCAATATTCTCCATGCTCAGAACGAAAAGTCCAACGTTAATTGTCAGTGAAGGGTATCACCAGAGAAGCTTCTAAGCTTTCCTTCTTATAGTGTAACATTTAAGGGTAATTATAACAATCTTCTGACACACAGACATCTCTGAACGATGGGATATAGTTGCACGGCAGCAGCAGAGCCATGCAGCAGATAACATACTTGAATACTTTGCAACACATTTACTGCTCAAACAATCAATCTGCTGGTTTAGCATAGATGGGTTCCAAAGATAATTGTCTTTTTCCCCTGCTAAGCACAAATCTACCCACCCCTTGGCAAGCCAGTAGAATAAAAGGAAGTAGCAGGTATTTTATGGCTCATAATCACATCCAGTCATAGCCCTCTACAAAAACATTTATTCCATAGCTGAGCTTGCAGTCAATGTAATGACAAGCACCTAATTGTCCTGCTATTACTGTTCTCAATGAGTCTCTTACTCCTGAGCAGCAGTGGGTATGACACCAACTCTACGACCAGTAAAAGCTTTTGCCTCTGAACTAAGAGGGAAAACACACAGCCATAAATAACAATAACAAATTAAGCATGTTTAAATTGCTACTTGTATCATCAGCACCCTATAAAATAATGCTCTCCTCAGTTTTAAAAGGGATTTTCTAACAAATGTGAAAATACTGATTTTTTTTCCCCCTCTTTTTATCATGCTGACAACTTGGATGAGAATATTGGAGCTGGCAATGAGAGAGGTATTTGAGACAAAGGGCACGATTAAGAGGGAAAGAAGAAAAAGTTAAGACATGGATGAAGAAGATGAAAAACAATGGATGCAGAAGAGACAAAATTGAGATAACATATTTCTGGTGACAAAACCTGAATACATGGAGGAATCCCAACCCTGCAGAGCACAATCCCTTCCAGTACACCAGTACTCAAGACCTGCACATATCCCATCACTCCTGTGCTCTCAAACATCTGCACAATTTGAAGGTAGAGCATCCTGCTCTACAAACAGGTCTCAGAGAATGGCAACCTACTGCTGGCTTATTGGCTCAGGTAGAAAGACCTGATGGATGTAAAGGTTCGAACTGTGCTGATGAGTGACATGGATGGCAGCAGGATTCCACGTTGCTGAACCTAGAAATTCAGGCTGAATCTGATTGAAATTCAGTCTGAATGTAGAATTCCACGTTATGAAGTAATCTGAGAAAGGCACTGATACTCCACAGAGGGAAAATTCAGTTGAAAACTTATGATAAGCTGCTAAATCAAGCACCTAGGCAATACAGTCTATAACCAAAGATATATAACCTTGCTTCACTTCACAGAGATTACATCAAAAATAACGTTTGAAACCTTTTCAATAGTAGGGAGTACTACCCAAAAGCCCAAGGCAACAATAACACATTTCTGTATTCAGAACTAAGTTTCAACAATGAGCAGAATAAAAAGACTAAAATTCACGTGGGTCGTGAACAATGTGAGGGGGGAGGGGAGAAGGAATTGAATAGATGCCCACTAATCCCATTGCCCTCTACATAGAGCAGGCTTTGGTTAGAAACTATGCTCCAGCAGACAACACCTGGGCTGCATAATAAGCTGGATTTTGTAGGTGTATTCTCATTTTGGAGTGTGTGAACTCCATTTTAAGTATTTACAGTCGCAGACTTCTCTAACTCAAAAGTGAGGTTAAAGTAAAGGACTATTGGGACAGTTTTGAGGACTCTGCAGTGAAAAAAAAACTCACTTTCTTCTTGTATGTATACAAAAGTACTAACTTCTGCAAAACAAGCCTATGAAGGAAAGACTGCAAGGTACTACTCTGCCTCTTCTCTAAACATCAACAATTCAAAGGAATATTTAAACTCCTGTGGCCCAATAAAGTCTAACACAAAGACATTTCTAACAGAAACAGGTTTTTATCCCTCCACTTTGCAGAGGATACAGTAGATGAAGAAATCACACTGCATAGCCCATGACTTCAGCTAAATAAACAACTGCAATTCATTCAAGCTGTTTGGCTAACATCAGAAACCATGAGATCCAAGAGTGATAATTTATTAAAGAGCAAAGAATCCTTGTATTGAGTTACAGCCTTTTTGTTAGCTACCATATAATTTTATTTTTAACACATGCTATACGATTTGCACTGTTTGTTGTAACTAATTCTGTGCTCTTGGGCCTTCTACTGAAGAAATTAATTAAGTGTACTTCAGTCTAAAGCTAAACCATCAGTTTAAAATTACTTGCATAAAATATTCTGTTTTGCCAAATGGCAGCATGAGAACCAGATCTGTCAGCAATGAAGTTGCACTGAATGCAACTCAGCCCTATGAACCATGGTGCAAAAGAAAAAATTGCTAGGTCCACTGACTCAAAGGTTAGCACATTGGTTTACAACAAAAATAATTAGCAAATTTACAAGCCAGTGGTAAAAGGCTAAGAAACAGAGTTAAGGTGCTACTTCACAACTTACGTGAGTCAATTTAAGCTTCTCTCTGGCAAAACAGGCCCTCTCACTCTCATCACCCCATCCAGTCCTTCCACCCTCTGCTGCAATCAGGCACAGATAAAAACGTAGCGAGGACTTGATACAACTCTGAACTAGTTACTGGTCAAGTTTTCAGCCAGAGAAGCATGACACAGCTTCCTGAAGGCATTACGATTGCTGCTGTGGACTGTGCAGCAGGCGATGGAGACAGAACTTCCCCTTTTGGCATCAGCACAGAACTTGGATCACGTCAGGCTGTGCATTTACTACTGACTTCAGGGAGTACTTAACCAATACACATTTGCTACCTCTGAACACAGGTACAGTCACATGAGATAAGGGCTGGATACATCATGAAAGAAACAAAGACCTTTCCTTTCTTTCCTAAACTCAAATTTGTCCTTCGTGTGACTGTAGGAATCAATATTTGCACCACCTATCAATCCCTCTCGACTTTGTCTGTAGTTATATTTATGGACATCACTGGAACTATGTACGCAGACAAGACAGTATTAAAAAACAAATCAAAGATCTGATCATGATGGAGATATGGCACTGGAAGACAACTCAGGAAATAGCTAGAAACACCAAAGACCAAACAAACGGAACAAGCTAGATTACAGTCTAAAGTTTCAGGAAAGATTGTCATCCGCCCTCCTTCTTGTCTCTTCAGGTACTAGAGCCTCTGGACAGCGTATTTCTGTTTGGGTTTTGGTGAGAGTTAGTGGCCAGTAAAAAATCTCAGCACAAGACTCTGAACTACCCTCATGAAATGTTATGGTTTTTAATACTGAAACTTTAGATAATCTAAGAATCAGCACTGCAAACCCTTCTGACATAGTTTGCAACTGGAAGAACAATCTCATTCCCTTCCAAGTTATCTTAAAGGTCATCATAACACTGCATTCAAGATACAGTAACCCAAAGAGGATTTTTTTCAAACAGTCATTTAATTTTAGGATGGTTTGGATTCTGCTCTTGTGGCTTTAAGAACTAACGTTTGGGAAATATGGTCACAGCTGTGAGCTCCACGCTGTACTTGTCAAGCTCTTTTACATTTCAGCAGGGAACATCAACTTCATTTCTGGCAGGACAGAAAAATACCAGTGAAATCTCTTACTGTAGAACCCTCAGATAGACATTATCCAGTTTTGGGCTCCCCAGCTCAAGAGGAACAGAGAACTGCTGGACAGAGTCCAGCACAGGGTCACCAGGGTGATCAAGGGACTGATCATCCTTATGAAGAAAGGCTGCGGGAACCTGGGGCTGTTTAGTCTAGAGGAGGCTGAGGGGCACAACCTCGTTAATATTTATACATATCTAAATGGTGGGTGTCAGGAAGTTGTGGCATCACTTTTTTTCTGTTGTATTTTAGTGACAGGACAAAGGGTAATGGAAAGAAGCCGGAACACATAAAGTTTATTTAAACATAAGGAAAAAACTATTTCCCTGTTGAGGTGAGGGAGCCCTGGCACAGGCTGCCCAGGGAGGCTGTGGAGGCTCCTTCCTTGGAGGACTTCAAAATCTGCCTTGACACATTCCTGTGTGACCTGACCTAGGTGGATCTGCTTTGGCAGTGGGGTTGAACTAGATAATCTCTAAAGGTCTCTTCCAATCCCTACCATTCTATGATTCTATGTTTGTATGTAATCACTTAGCATATGGAAATTTTATTGACACTGGTCAGACTTCATCTTTTCTATGGAGAGCTGCTAAGAACAAAACTGCAGAAGCACCTTATCAACAAAATAATTCAAAAAGTATTGGCAGACAACTATTTTTTCTTCCTTTTCAGAGTCTTGCTGTCCTTTTTCACTATTAATACACTTCAGACACGAGACATGGTATACATCTTAATAGTTGATTTCCATATAACAGCCATTTCTTTTACTGCGTAAACCCATGTGTTCCCATCTTCTCCCTCAGAAATGGAGACAGTGAGTGGTTTAGGTAATTATGGCTGTCACAGAGGGTTTGACAAATAACTTTTCTGCTCAATGTATGCTTTAGGCCACTGGGAAAGCTGTCAAATAATGACATCAGAGTCTAAATTAATGCTGGCAAAATGCAACTGTGCTTCCTTTCATATTTAGCTCAGATGGTTTATAGCCCTTCCTTTTCCTATTCCCTAGTGGAGAATAAGAGGGGAATGAACAAATGGGCTGTAATTCAACCCAGATAAAATGGGGATAGATAATGCAGGTTCAGTGAAAAAGTATGAAAGAGAAAGAGAAGCACGTCCTCGCTTTGTTAATGAAGAAGCTTGCTCATTCTTCATCATCAATGAGCTCTGTAAGCTTGAGTCACTTCCTAAAATTCCAATGAAGTTGTGAAGGACGAGCACAAAGAACAGCTGCTTTCCCCTCTTTCAGTACTTAAGTTACTGTTATACTGCATTTCTTGTACATGAGCCACCTCACATGTACAAGAACATTCATTGGACACTCAAGCACTCAAACATACACCATCCCAACCTGATTTTATACTATGTGATCTTCATTACAAAGTACAAAACAACCAGAAGCTCACTACTACTTCAATGCCTGCAGAAGTTACTTGTTTGGTTTTGAGAACAACCTTGAGTACTGAACTTGGTGTAAAAAGTCTTCAGTTGGTCTTCACTAGGAAGACAAATGTGCCCAGAGGCAGCTGAGGGGCTGACATTACTTGCCAGTGAATAGTTTAGTCACTGGGGCAAAAGATAATGAGGCACTTAATTTTTCCACTGAAGCCTATCAGAAATGTTATATCAACTTCCAGAATAAAAATGCAGCAAACCTGATCTAGTCATATGGTTCAGTTTTAGGTAGGAGGAGCGAGGAGCATGGAGTTGGGCTTGATAATCCTTAAAAGTCTCTTCCAATTTGGGACAGTCTATGGTCCTATGAGCTGTTTATCAAGTACATTTCCAAAGTTCAGTTAGACCTGCCAGAAACTCAGCTCTGACAATTGTTCAGTGAGCACTTAGGAATGGCAGCTAAAAGCCGTTACAGCTTGAGCACTGGGGTCAGCATTAATGTCAACTGTGAACACATAAAAGATCCAAAGGAACGGGATAGTCTCCTTGATTTAACATTTGAAAATGTACTTTATGGCTGGCATCTACTTAAAGGGATACTCCCCTCACCCATCATCAACCTCAAAATCTGCACAGAGCATCCAACTAATCTCTGATGTCCTGTTCCTACTGACCCGCTTTGCTGGTTCATCTGTGTTAACAACAGCTTGTAGGCAAGGCCAGTGATTCTGTTACGGCTTAAGGCTATGCTAGATGCTGGTTTTCCAGCAGTGTAGTTACATTAATGAGGGATGTGATTCATTCCCACCTCTTTAGCATCAATGCAATTACAGTGACATGCAATTACTTTTATTACTACAGGAACAGGAATAAGCTATGCTAGTATAACATGATCCACACCAGAGGTGTCTATTCCAGCACATAAGGAGATTGTCATACACACGGTTTTTGTCATCTTTCACTCTAATAATGATATTTACGAAACTCCACGGCCTCCCCTGATGTGCTTTGAGTCTCTGCAGCACAGAATGCAGGATGTCACTCAGAGCCTACAGTCCAGGGAGTTACTCAAAATGTTTAATTGTTTATGACACCTAAACCACATATACATTATGCCATATTATTCGTGTCTACTCCCATATAAAAGAACTGTAAGTTTTGCAAGAAATAAATTGACGTGGGGAATGAAGCGGATTAAATTTGCAGCAGAAGCACTCAGCTGAAAACAGGGTCAGAAATGCTTGCAGGGATTTTTCTCCACTGCACAGCCTTATTCAAAACAGAAAAAGCCATAGAACAGAGCATGCTGAAAAACAGCACAAGACAAAATCATTCACGGCACCCTTCAAAACACAGAAGTTAAACGTAACGCTTGCATGTGTCTCCCCCAATAAACTTTGCTTCTTACAATTTAAGATCAGTTCTAGCTTTTTTCTAAGGTTCATTGTGATGACAAATGCACAAAAGTGTATGGTGTGCACTGCTGTTTATTAGCATTTAATGCTTCTTGAACAACTACAATGCAAATATTCATCACAATAGATGGGAACCTTGGTGGAAACAAGAATTCCCACAAATTGTTTAAGAGTACAGTAAATGAACAGTATTGTAAACAAAAAGGCTGAATCACTCCCAAATGTATATGCTGCATTTGCTTACAGATTAGCCCACCACACGATCATTGTGCAAGTGCATTTGTAGAAAACCCTTTGAAGAAACAAGGACCATCTTAACGAGAAGCATTTTCTATTTATAGACGTGTTCAAGTCAAATTGACCAAAGTTGTCTCAAGGTTTGGTTGGCTGTTTGGTGCTGTTTTCTTTTTTTATTGTATTAGGGACAGAATTTTGCATAAAGAGGATGTTACTGGTCAGAGAACGAAGTCAGACAATTTTGAAGAAGGCTCCATTTTTAGTTAACTGACAGAGTGTCAATGCACTTACTGACAAACACTTTCAAAAAGTGACGTCTGGAGTTTGTTTCTAAGCTTTTAGGCTACAACTCAAACATAAAACACTAGAAAACCTAAACGGTTGCACAGGAAGTAACCAAAACCACAAACAGAACGCTGACACCTTTTAAAACTACTTTTCCTTCACATACACAACCAAACGATCAAAATAAAGGTAAATTCAATCTAGGATTCTACTTAATGCTTCAACAAAACATCCTAATCAAAGTCTCATCAGTTCCCAAGGCTCATATCTCTATTCAGTGCAATGATATGTTAAAATACAGTCTTGCAAATATCCTTTTGCTTATGATCAAGGTGCTTACAGGGAAAGCATACACTTTTAATCTACATTTGAGGAGCAGAGGGAAAAAACCAGCCCTAGTGCTTACTGTGCCTTGTAAAATATCTCTCAAAAAATCTTATTTTTTGTCGATACAATCCATATATTTTTATCCACATAACACAGGAGGTTTTTTCCCTCCTGTGAATTCTGTTGGCATGTTGGGATGTGATTCTGTTGGCAGCACCTCGCGTGTCTTGCTTGCGGCTGTCAGAAATTACAATAACGGGAGCCCAAGAGCGCAAGGAACGGTTGTGTTCAGCGCGTGCACACCTGACAGCCCTTCTTGGAAAGTTGGTTTGCCCTGTTAACAGCTCAAGCCGGGAGGCGGCGAGGGTGTGCAGATGTGTGTGCGCACACGCTCACACACGCACACGCGTCGGGAACAAGAACAAGGCTGGCTGAAACCGCGCCGGTTAACTGAGAGCAGCGTCGCGGCCGTTTTTAACAGAGCCTGCAGCAAGGGAAAACACCTCTAGAACGGAGATGACAAAGAGAAAAAAAAAAAAACCCAACCCCAACATAAGGGAGAGATCTCATCGGCCGCAGCCACGGCGGGCAGAGGCAGGAGGAGAACCCCGCGGCAGCTCCCTGCGTCCTGCCGAGCAGAGCGAGGGCGGAGAGCCCAGCGACGAGGAGGACGAGGAGGAGGAGGAGGAGACACGGCCCGAGCGGCGCGGCGCGCCAAGCCAAGCATCGCCCCCGGGGTGCGGAGATGCCCCTGCACGCCCACACGCCTGCTCCTCGCGGGACGCCCGCAATAACCGCGGCGGAGCTTCCTCCTCGCTTTACTTCCCTGCAGAGACGGCACCGGGGCCGCGCTCAGCGGCGTTGAGGGGGGCGCACGCGGCAGCCCCCGGCCTGCGCCAGCCCTCAGGTGCTCGCAGGGCGCCCCGCCGCGGCCCCTCGGCCGCCCGCAGCGCCGCGTGTCTCACCGGCCCGGGTGGTGTCGCTGAGGTCGTGGTTGGCGGCGCTGGCTCGCGGGTAGTCGCGGAGCTTCCTGCCGCTCAAGCTGAGGGTGCCGCTGGCCGCCGCTTCTTCTAAGGCTCGATCCAAGGAACGGCTCCACGAGCCCGGGCCCGAGGGACCAGGCGGAGGAGGACAAGACGCCGCGCTCCCCGCCGGCATCACGCCGGCACCGCCGTCCGGCGCCGCCAGCACCGCGGCCGCCATTTCCCCCCCGGCTCGGCTCGGCTCGGCTCGGCTCGGCTCGGCGCGGCTCAGCCCTCCTCCCGCTGCTGCCGCTGCTGCCCCGGCTTGGCGCGGCGCTGCGCAGGCGCGGGGAAGCCCCGGCCCCGTGACAGGCCGCGCGCTGCGCATGCGCAGCCGGAGCCCGCGGCACCGCCGCGCGAGGAGCGGCCCCAAACATCCTCTTCTCGGGGACCTTTCAACTGGCGGCCGTGCCTGCCCGCGCTTGGTAATGGCCGCGTTCTGCCGCTCAGAAAAAGAATGGTTTTCCCCGGATAGCGCAGCATCCGTGCTGCATTGTCTGACCCCTTCCAGCTGCAACCCGAGAACACGCGTATCTGAAGTAAAAGGACAAGTACCAGCCCCTGCCTGTCTTTGCCCTTGGTGTCATCGGTCCAGCCTGGCTCGGGGAAAGCACCGATCTGCTGCTGATGCTGGAGCTGTTGCATCTCGGTGCTTGAAGCTGGCAACTGCAGGGACCTGGGCTGGTGACAACCAACAAAGGCTGTAGATAATCGGGTGCCAAAGCACTCGCCCGACTCAACACCTTATCAAATGTATTCACGGGCAGTATTTTTTTTTTCCTGTACCACCAATTAACAGCAGCACTTCCCCTCTTACACAAGCCTCCTGCCAGCACTGGGCTGGGAAGCGTGGCCGCCGTCCTCTATCAGGGTGATCCTGTAACACAAAGTTCAGCTGACAGCAAGGAGGGTCACAGCAACAGCAGCACCAGCTCTTGGGGCCAGCAGAGGAAGGAAGCTGGCACTATAGTCACACCACACCCGGTGCTACTAAAAAACACCATTAGTAGCTGACACACTTAAATGTGAGGTCACATAAATGTGAGTGCCACTGCAAGACATGCTTAGAGTTCAGGATATTACGCCAGGCAACAAATGCAAGCCCTCTTCAAATTAGGCTGCTTTTGGATACATTCCTCAGAATACTTAATAAGAATTTAATCATTAAGGACTCCGTGAAGACTACCAGCAAATTCACACGTGCAATATATTGCCCAGGTGTGGTTTGGAACAGGAACAAGACAGTATGGAAACCTGTAATTTTTTTATTTAAAAAAAAAAAAAGAAAAAAATTAACAGCTTCAGAATAGATCAAATGTAATAACTTCTCCAAAAAATACCAAAAGGTACAGTGTAAAGCATCTTCTCATTAAATACAAACTAGCGATTTTTGATGCATTGCATCAATGTTTTGCATCTATGTTGATGCAAAAGAATTTTTTTTGTTGCATCCTCGCACATGGGAAATATAATACAGAGAAACAGGGTGACTGACAACGCTTCACCTACTGCAGTTCTAACCGTGGGACAGTGAAAGAAACCTACTAGTAATTAAGAACAAACCCTTAACGCTATTACATTTAATTTGCTTCTGCTAAGGTATATTTTTAATCATTAAAAACAAGGGTTTACGTTCCATATAGCATCAGGATGCTCTCTGACTTTAAAACTGCTGTAGAGACAAAAGTTCTGCTGTCAAACACTCTCCAACATTGAAGTTCCTGGTAAATGCTAGTTAACTTGGAATTTGAGACAAAAATGCAAGGAAACCAGTTCTGTAACTAAGCCAAATGTTAATTCTTCAAGAATAAAAGGAATTAAACCCACTTCAAACACCCTGAACATTTCTGGATGCAGCAAGCCAAGCATTCTTTCACCTGGCTGTACCTAAATCTCATTGCTATAGATTATCATTAAGTTCACCAGTTCCTGGTCTGGAAGCAATTCTGAACAGGTGCCTCTGTCTTAGGGATGATATAAATTCAGACTGAGGATGCCCCAGTTGTCACCATCCTGCAGATTCTGACGCACAAAGTTAAGATTAAAGCAACCGACTACATGCTCCTGCTTAGTGCCTTACACACCCTGGCAAACTGAGGGCCTTCCTCCGGGAACATTCCCCAGTTTCAGACAGTTTTGAGACGCCTGCCCACTTCTGTTCAGCTTCACATCTTGCCTCTCTTTGGTATGTACAAAGAAGTGCCATTAGATTGCTTGCCTCTGGCTAATTGTAAGAGCCAGAAAAAGCCCTCTGGGGTAATGTATGCGAGATGAGAATCCTGTGTCTGGGAGGTTAAGGAACTCTACCAGACTTTCTTCTGAACTGTTGAATTTATTCCTATGAAATTATTCCAAAATGTGAAATTATTGCATTAAGTTTGTGAAAAACAAACAAAAAAACCCCAACCAAACAACTTAGAAAAAGAAATAGAAAGCAAAAGTTGAAGAAAAAAAATAGGACACAGACATACTTCGTTTACAGAGGAGGAAGATGAACTGGAGCTATTTGCAGTATAAATTGCTCTCATATTGTCTGTCCAGTATTCCTCCAATATGATCTGGACCACTTTTAAGAGTAGAATAGCCTCCACTCCAATTACATATTTGGGGTCTCAGCTAACAGCTTTATTTGTGAGAGTGAGGATGCAAACCATTCCGTTTTTGAGAAAGGAAAAAAAAAAAAAGGAATTGAACTTCAAAAGCACAAAGAAGTACAACCAATGCTCCCATGAAAAATGCCACTACATCACTACCAAAGTATTCACGGACTGAGGCTTGGTGCCAAACTGCAGTCCAAAGGAAAGTTCACAGGCAGTCCCTAAAAAACCCTAAAATGCCGTCTGTAACAAAACACACAATCTTTACCATAACAGAGGGGGTCAATAAACAGACACTGAGCACTCCTAAACAAGAAACAAAACCCCAACGTTTAAAAATCATGGTTGTGTTTTGGTTTCAAGATGAACCAAAATCCACATTTGTCATCAGGTGGGCAACAGAACCTTTTCCAACCAGGTGATGGTGCCGCTCCAGCCGATCAGTTTCTTCACTCACTCCCCTCACGGCATCATGTCTTTTACCATTCAAAGGAAAAATAACAAAGATAGATAGTACTGGCACCATCTCAGCAAGAAGCCCGGAGAATTTGAGTGACGTATGCTGTATTCTTCCGCCCACTTTTATTTCAGTTTCTTAGGTAGGTGGGATCAGTGCTCAAGTCCAGCTGTTGGGTTAGCCCACTGTCACAAAACGGCTTCCTTTGTTCTGAGACAGCGCTGTTCTTTTCTCCTTCAGGATCCCAAAACGTTCGTTCAACGTCATCCCTGTCTGAAAAATAAAGTCATTTAAGCATAAACCTCAAAAATGCCAGGCTAAGTTAATCGGATGGAGACAAGAATAAGTTTTTCCTCCTCCTGTATTATCACCTGACTTCTTAATTGCCTTATTTAGATATATTAAAAAAAAACAAGGAGGCTCAACTTGATATCATAGAATCATAATGGCTGGAAAAGACCTTTAAGATCATCAAGTCCCTCACTAAACCATGTCCCTCAGCACCTCATCTATGCATATTTTAAGTATCTCCAGGGGTAGAGTCTTCACCTTGGGCAGCCTGGGACGGTGCTTAATAACCTCCTCAGTGAAAAAGTTCTTCCTAATCTCCAATCTAAACCTCCCCTAGTGCAACTTGAGGCCATTTCCTCTTGTCCTGCCATTCATTACTGGGAGAAGAAACTGACACCAATCTCACCACAAATCCCTTTCCAGTAGCTGTAGAGAGTGATCATGTCTGCCCTCAGGCTCCTCTTCTCCAGGCTGAACATACCCAGTTCCCTCAGCTGCTCCTCATCAGGCTTGTGCTCCAGACCCTTCACCTGCTTTGTTGCCCGTCTCTGGACAACCTCCGCACCTCAATATTCTTCTTGTAGCGAGGGAACCAAAACTGAACTCAGTATTCAAGGTGCGGCCTCACCAGCGTCAAGTACAAGGGGACAAGCACTTCACCTGTCCTGCTGGTCACACTATTACTGATACAAACCGGGATGCCATCGGCCTTCTTGGCCACCTGTGCACACTGCTGGCTCATGTTCAGCCAGCTGTCGATTAACACCAAGTTCTTTTCTGCAGAACAGTTTTCCAGCCACTCATCCCCAAGCCTGTAGCGCTGCACGGGGTTAATATAAAATGTCAACATTTCACACAGCATTTGAAATCAGGCTGCACTATTCATCAAGCACTACCATTTCTCAGAATTTATTAGGAACACACGTTCTTAATGTCAATGTCAAGACCGGGAGAGTACTAAAATATTCTAAGTTAAACTGAGTACAGACAGACTGAAATAGGATCTTTCCCTACACTCATTTCCCCACACAGCAATTTTAATAAACGCAGCATTTTAAATGTTGTTGCAGGTTGCTCTCCAGTCTGTCCAATTGAGGCACAAGACTGCAGTCCAAAAGTTCAATTAGTTTCACAATATTGCAGTAGATTATCTTTGACATACTGCTTACTCATGGAATGAACAAATCCAGACTGACACACTGATCTCATGTAGTTTTCTATTGCTGTCAATAAGTAGGTGATTACAAGAACAGCATCTAGCTCTGTCACCCTGTAAGAATTCCTTCATTGACAGCACTGACTCCTGCACAACACCCCCAGTCTTCATGAAACTTGTCAGAAATTGCTCATCTTTCAAGCCTTTCAGTCATCACATTTGACATTTTTTCCCTAGATGCACAGTAGAAGCTGCCTTATAAATGCAGCTGTCCAAGTTCATTAAGGGTTCCATAACTAAAAGAAGCTCATCCCTGAATTGCACAGAGCTGCTGATTCAAGCACAGCAGGAATACCAGAAGCCTTTCAGAAATACTCAACATTTTAAATCCTGTGGACGTACAAGACATGAGCTAGAGGAACAGGAAAAGTGAGTTTGGTTACTTGGTTGAAGTTACATAGCAAGTTAGTGGATGCACTGGAAGTGGAAATGAGAAGTAGTACTAGTTTCCTCTCTCTCTCTTGCTATCGAATATAGGAGGAACAGGCCTGGCTCACTGACTTTTGCCAATCGTGAAACTATTTCCGTGGTTAAGGAAAGAAACTGCATTTACCTGTTTCCCAACACTATTAATATCAAACTGCAACGGAACCCCTTTGGGAATCTTCTTCTCTTGAGACTGGTCCCTCTTCATCAGAAACGGTGGCACAGGATTACGAGTTAAGCGTAATTTCTGAGAACTGCAATAGAAGAATGTTTTAAAGGGTGAAAATGAGTTTTATGCAATAACATTTTAATGCTGATAGAGGTATGAATTTTTTATCAAGTCATTTGATCAGGCTGGCTGAATAGCTGGAGGCCACAAATTTCAGAAGGTAAAAGTCAGGCAGAACTACAAAAGGGTAGGATTTGTTATTGTCAGAGAATAAGCATCCCAACAGGAAATAATCTTATCTTTTATCCATCAATCCTACTGACAAATGCATAATTTGAGGTTAATTATTCCCACAAATACAAAAAACACACTCAAACTCCAAACCAATTGGTAGTGTTCCTTACAGATAAAATGTTACTAATGAAAACATCTACTCAAAGAGATTTTTAAAACAAAACCCCTCATGAAACAATAGAAACATCAACTTCCCCAAAACAAATGCAGCAATGCTTGCTTTAGGTACAACTCTACAGTATATGAATCAGGAAGGACATCACTCAGCAACTAGATGCTCGCTCATTTTCATTCGGATAGGCAAGGAAAACATCTGCAACGTGGTCTGACGTGAAAGACGCAGACAGGGTGAAAATCTACCAGTTCACCACTCTTCAACTCCATGTACCACATCAAGCTCCTAAGTGGGAGATGCCTTGAGAAACCCTGCTGTGATATTATTCAGACACAGCTCAGAAACACCCAGTAAGAGGCTGCATTTAAAAGCTGTCACAAGAAGCTGCGCCCTTGAGGTCATTTGAAATATTATTTGCAAAGAACTTGCAAAATGGCTTAGAACAATGACTTCAGCTGTGTTAAGAACACTTCAAAACTTTCTGAAAACTCACATTGGGGTTATGATTGCTCCTGGGTTGTCAATGGATACAGTCAGAATCCCTCCACTCGTGGTAGAAGTTCGCCATCTAGTTTGAAAACACAGAAATCACTTACAAAAACAACACATTTCAGTCAGAGTATCTTTAAAAGTACATCCAAACCACTGGCCAGTAAAGAACACAGAAGCTTGCAGAACACAGGCCAGTACAAAGACTACATGTAGCTAACCTCCAGGAAACTTGGCTATTGATTTTTTTATCTTCTACATTATGTACACCTATTCAGAACACCAGATCACATGCTGCTAAGATGTATCAGAAATACTGCACTGACTTAAATGTTCGGGTTATTTTAAACATTCAGTTTCATTGTGACAGATGGGGCCAAAATGGTCCTCACAGCAAACCAAAGAGGTGACAGGCTGCAGGTCTGCAGCATACGTGGCTTAGCCTGTTGTGTTACCAATGAACAAGTTGCAAAGAGCCCCGCAGGCATAGAATGGGAAGACTCCATGGTGGGAGAGCAGAGTGCCCACGTTGTACCTGCCTTGCTGCTTCACAGGCTTATATGTGTATTTAATAAAATGGAAATTACACCAAGAGCTCAGGAACATTGACCTTTGCATTTTTCTTCCAGTCTATGCAGTATTCATGAGTGGTAGAGATTAGTCTGATCCTCTAAAGCTACCACCTTCCCCCTCATTCCTGCAAGCACCTTATGCAAACAAACTCCTCCTGGTTAAATGATATGATAATTTAGGAAATGACTGAAAACAGGGGGAGGATCACTGTCACTCAGTTGATATGTCTATAGGGAAAAAAATATCTATTCAATTACCATAGCCAGGAAGTCAGAACTAAAACCAAGAACCACAGCAGTAACCAAACTGAAGTTTTCTAAATAAAAAACTTACTGACGAGTTCTTTTTACTGTCTGATTATCAAGATCATCTGGTGACTGCACTTGGGCCTGCACCTGAAAACACAACAATACAGACACTAGATTTAAACACTGTTTTAATTCTCTGTAGCAGTTGGAAATACAGCAGTTCAAAACCAGAAGTTTCAGGCTGTTTGTACACCCTGCACAAACAGGGCTGTACTTTCTGAGGGATTTCAAAGGTAACTATGCTACTACCTTTCTAAGACGTTGGAAAAAGATTATGTTAAGAACACAAAATCATTTAAACAAAGTTGTTGTGACAGTGACTCAACCAATAATGAGAAGGAACCCCTTCTGAGGACTATGTCAGTAAACATACATTTTACCAAGATACATGAAAATGTTACCAGGTCAGCAAGAAAAAACCGGTTAGGTCCTAATCTGACACTAAGTGCCACTAAGTCCCACTGCTGTTTTACAGGACTAACATTTTCTTCCTCCTGAGCCTGGATCTGCAATCCATGTGGATGGAAGACAATTACCTACAGTCAAAATGATGGCACATGTATAATAAAGGCACAAATGAAAACTGAGAGCACCACTACACTCTATCTTCTTACTGAAAATAAGTAAAATTCCTCACGTAAATAAAATAGTAACTTCACTAAAATAAAGAATCCCAAAATAACTAAAAACTATTTTAAAAAAAACCACAAAACACTCAACCCCAAATCAAGCCTAAAGCCCTGCCAACAATCAACAACTTCTAAAATGTATTCTGGTCCATCCTTCACCTGAAGGCAATAGTACTTCCTAACGTTTACTTTTAAAAGTAAAAATGAATACCTTGCAACTACTCACACTCTGACAAGTTCCATACCCCTCAGAACAGTCCTGCTATACTGGGACAGGAAGCAAGACTTAAAGGGTTATAGTAACCGAAAGTGACGAGTAGATTTCCCTAGAAGAACCTGTGCATATTTCCCACTGCACCTGAAGTTTCTGCTCAGGTCTAATATTTGAGTTGATTCCTTAATACCAGTGTTGTAGGTTAGCTTAGAGCCTGTGGCAGAATTTTACTGTTTTCAGCAGTTGTTATTACCTTCAGGCCCCTTCTGAACAGGAAAGTTGCTTGACGAGTGTCTTTCTGCTGACTTAGTTTGTTTCCAATTCTGGCAAAAGCTGATGGCATGTTATTCCTGTAATATTTATTAAAATATAGTTACGAAAGGCTCCACAGACAAAATCTTAGAGAGACTACGATGAAAGTCAGGGAAGGGCCAAATGCATCCCTGAGGACGATGCTGCCTCTGAAGAGGAACTTTTCAGTTGCAACAAGCTTCTTATCTACTAGGAACAAACACAATAGTCCTAAGTGGAGAAATCACTTGTCCTACTGTCATGGTTTTGCCCAGCCAACAATGAAGCACCACAACAGTCTGTTGCTCACTGTCTCCCATCCACTCCCACCCTCATTAGGATGGCAGAGGCCCCAGCAAAATGAGAGGAAAAAGATAACTAAGGATATTGTGGACTGAGACAAGGGCAGGGAGGGCTCACTGCCAGTTACGGTTCTGGGCAAAACAGACTCCAGTACTCAACTTAGAGAGGAAAGTAGTAAAGTTTACTCTACAAGAAACACAACAAAACAAAAAGCAAAAAGAGAGCAGGATGATGAGAAAATTACAACCAGCACTTTAAGATCTCCCTCCCTCATCCCTGCTTTCTTCCCAGGCCCAGCTCACTGCTCCCCATATCTCTATCTCCTCCCCACTCAACAGCTCAGGGGGGCAGGGAATGGGGGATGTGGTCAGTCTCTCACAGATGGGCTCTGCCGCTTCTCTCTTCTCAGATGAGGACAACCCCTCACGTTCTTCCCCTGCTCTGATACAGGGCCCCTCCCATGGGACACAGTCTTTAATGAACTTCTCTGGTGTGAGTTCTTCCCAGCAGTTACGGCTTCTGCTGATACAGGGTCCCTCACACAGGACTCAGTCCTTAATGAATCTCTCTGGCGTGAGTTCTTCCCAACAGTTAGAGTTTCTGCAACTATGTGGTCCTTCACACGGGACACAGCCTCCTCTGGGCATAGTCTTAATGAATTTCTTTGGTGTGGGTTCTTCCCCCACAGTTATGGCTTCTGAATACAGGGTCCCTTCCATGGGACACGGCCTCCTCTGGGGATAGTCACTGCCCCTGATGCGGAGTCTTTTACAAAGTGCAAACAAATCTCTGCTTCACCACTGCTCTCCACAGGATGAGGGGAGTCTCTGCTCCAGCACACTTTCTCCTCTCTTCCCTCACTGACCTTGGAGTTCGCATGCTCCCTTCTTTCTCTCTTCCAACCCCTTGCACCACCACCATCCAGAAAAGAAGGAAGGGCAGAACAAGAAGGAACAGGAAGAATCCTCCTCTTCCAGCTTCTTCTTCTTATTAAAGTGATTGTGGAGGTGCCTAATTGGCTCAGTCCCAGAAACGGGTCTGGCTCTGAGCTGGGGAGAGTTTCGAGCAACTTCTAACAGAAGCCATCTTTACAGCCCCTTCCCCTTTACCAGAACTGGCTCTGTGTCAAACCATGACACCTATGCAGAAGCCCATCACTCTTATGTCACAGGACAGTACAATTATTAATTCTTTTTACCTTGCTCAGTATCCTCCAGCCCTTTAAACATTGCTAACTAGATGAAAAAAAACCCCAAGAAGCAATCTTGATATGTATGAAGAAAGTCTGCTTACAGTTTTCACAATAGTCACATAGTGAAAATTTTAACCATGGAGACCAGTCAAGATGTAGTTCATAACAGACACATTAATTCCAGCACAAAAAAACCCATGCAATAGCTTCCATGAAACTGAAGATGGCACCAGCTTCCAAAGACGCATTTTATTTAGAAAGTTCACTAAACCATGGCTGTCACTTTCAAAGCCACTGAAATCCACGTTTGCCGTTTCCATACAGGCTGCCTATGACTTACGTGAGGGCAGAATAAATACCAGGTGCTCACAAACAGAGGGACTTCCTGAGTGCTCTACATGCCAACAAGTATCTGGTTTTACACCAAGACCATGTCTGTTCCCTGCACAGCTTCCAGATTTCTAGAACTTCATACATATGATTGTCTTGACTGTATTATTAGCTACCTACTACCTATTATCTTCCCAGTCCTGTCAAACAAGATTCACTGTGGAAAATTGTCAAGAACAGTTCAGAAAGCAGACTTGGTATTTACCTTCTGTTTAGCGGGGCAGGTCTCCTGAGGGCTGGAGCTTGTTTTCTTTGCATTTCAGATTGTCTCTGCAAGTTTTTCTTTTTTAAAACTGGATAGTTCCGCTGTACATTCTTAAAAGAATTAAAAATAGCATATATGTATCCTGTACATACACAATCACTTTTCCTTCCATTTCCATTTACAAACCGCATACTGAATGCATTTGGCTTTCCTACCTCTTGCAGTATAGTTTGAAAATACCTTCTACATTTTCACGAATTCTACATTCCTCTCATTACCAGGGGCAAGAGAGCTTAGCAGTTACTTTTTGATTACTGCATCTCCCTAAACTGACAAAATACACACATCACAAGTCTTTAAAATTACTCTTCTTTACAAATCCAAAAGCAATCCCCATTCCAGAATACTGAATGAGATGGGACAGACACCAATGCACTGGAAGAGCACAGAAGAGGGAGCCTACTGACGGAGGTGTTTTGCAAAACCTTTAATTTTTGTGCCAGGCACATGCTTAACACCTGCACGTCAGCTGAAGCACTAGTTTCTAATAAAGCAATGTAAAGAAAAGAAATCCTAATAAACACACTTTTCTGGTAAAAGTACAGTTAACTACCTCCATACTTGCACTTCTGTACTTCACTTTTCATGACTCACAACCCAATGAAGTGTTGAAAAAACTTTCAAACCTAGTCATTAACCACATCCCTCAAAGCAAACAAGAACTCAGCTACTAATATTCCTCAATAAAAGGTCTCCAGCTTATATTTCAGTAGCACTGTTCTGAAGCCACTGTGCTTCAGCTTTTCAATCTGTTCTTATATAAACCACTAGAATTGCATTCATTACCTTCTCACTAAGTGGCTGTCTGTTCAGAGGACTAATTCCTATGCGTGAACCCATTGCTTTCTTGGCTGCCAGGCCGGTTATCACTCCATAAGGACGTTTCTTCCCTGCTATCTTCTTTCTGCGGCCCAAACGATTTTTACCATAACCTGCAACAAGTATGAAGAGTTAACAATTCTTACTGAAAGAAAAAGTGTACTGCTTTAAGATGCTATGCAGGAAACATGTTTTTTGGCTGCACACTTCAAGCCTTAGAGCAGAAGCTATTGCTACACTTCATAGCTTGTTCATTCGGTTGTTTTAGCAGGTCTGGTCCAAGCCTTAGCAAAAGAATAATCAGTCTCATATAGTTCAGTTTTGCTCAAGTATACTGCACTAATTTCTCTTGAAAATGTGTTACTTGACATGTCTGTAGGCACAGCTTAGTCATTCTGGCAGAGGAAACTATCAAAATACACTGAAATGGAACTTCATCAAGTGCTGAATAATAAAAAAAAAAAATCAAACCCACCCAGCTCCCTACCCATTCAGCAAACTTTAAATTCCCTGTTTAATTTAAAGAAAAAAAGCTACTTCAAAGCTTATTTATTCAGATTGGTGGTTCCCAAGACATGAATTAAGGAAAAAAAAAAAAAAAAGAACACAGTAATTGGCCCAGAAAACCATATAAACAGCATATGAATTACATCACATTTAAAGTGTTTTCAATTAGAAGTCTGCATGGCAGTCTGGATGAAACCGAGAATTGAAAGCAGCCTTTGAATAGGAAAAGTTTGTAAGTCTGAGGTCTGTAATAAAAACATCTCAAATCTCCAGGTACAAGGGTTTGGTTAACTCTGTCTGGAGTTGTTTAGCTTCACACTACAAATACGCCTCAGTTTTATCCCCAAGTTATCATCCCTTTTAGAACCTCTGACTGCAAGATAAACTTAAGACTAAGGAGTCAACTCTTTAGAAATAGACATAACCAGTTTAGACATATCTGCCTTTATAGCACTGATAATAAACCTGTGCCTCTTCATGAGACAAGAGCCATCACATGAGGCAAGCCACCGATCTGAACCCAGCTCGGATAAATTTGGCAGAGAGAAAACCGCCATGTACCCTCATTTTGTGGATGGTTAGCAAAGGCTCTTCTTTCAAAAACAAAAGCTGAGAAACAGGGCTGCTGAGGCTGAAAGGGATCTCACAGGCTCTCTGGATCAACCTCTGCTCAAATAAATGACAGCCTCAAAGTTAGCCCTAGACTGCACAGGGTTTTATGCAGGTGCATTCTGTGTATCACCAAGGAGAACTTTCATTTAAATGAACAATGTTCTTCTCTCTGTTTCTCCCTCCAAAAGTTGAAAAGATTCCCAGCTCAAGTTCCTCACTTCTTTCCAAAGAGTTTGGCAGCTGTTTCTACCACCACAAGGAACTGAATGCTGTAGATAATTTGTGGTTTCTGTAGCTGTCCATAAATTTGCTGCTCATCAAGATTTGCTACTTCTTTGTTACTTACAAATCAGATGTTTTGCTACCTATCAGAATAACTTCAGTGGCAACAAAGCTATAAATCTATTGGTCATAAGCTACTAGTAACTAGAATGTTCAGAACTATTTCATGTTACCTCCTGCTCCAAAAACCATACAAGAGAGACTTGCTTTCAGTGGGAGAGAAGGTGTGGAGCTATATGAGAGGGAGCAGTTAAAGCTATTTTAAAGTTAATGTTTCAAAATGTCACAAATCTGGCAATTTTGCAAAAAAAGTTTCGCTTTTTCCTAGAACAAGGGCAGGCAAGGAGGGAAAGTTCCAAGAGAGAAAAGCACCTGCCAAGATAATTGTATTTAGAGTTTTGTATTTGTAGCTCAAATTCCTTCTAAAATTCTGAACTCTGATACTTGCTTCTTTTGTGCCTCTTAAGATCATGAACAATTGCATTTGACAACTGTCGTCACAAACAAACGTCTGGTTTGATAGACTGAAATTTAAATTCACTTACTCCTCACCTACACAAATACTCTCACACTTGGGCTGACACACGTAAAATACTTTCCTGCTGTGCCACCAGTTTATTAAAGAGGCACAAGTAACACTACTGTGCTGGCCTGTACAAAACGTGAAACTCCTCCAAGCGCTGAGCAACTTGCATATTACACCAATCCCCAAAGATACTGGTGTCTAAGATGGTAACAAGACAAAGATAAAATGAGGATCACTCTGAATACCAGACAGACATATGTTTGTTTTAAATGAATGCTACTAAACAAGCATTGGCATGTATTAACACACACTCCTCGTTAGGCTGTACTGAGGTGGTAAGCTGTCTGATTATTTTGTTTTCATATTTTGATCATGCAGTAGTAAAAAGGTACTTCTCAAAATTAAATGTAAGTAAACCAGTCTCTGCTTCCAGCAGGCACTGGCAATGTACTGGACTAAAATCCCAGACTCATTTTGGAATATGATTTCTGTTTATGAAAACCTCATTGACAGCTACTCAGGTAACCTACAGTGAAGTTGCTATTGTCCACTTTTCCTTTCTTTGCTCCTTTCCCGCATGATGTTTTTTCCCCTCTTTCATATTCCACTCCAAAAGCAATGCCTTAAGAAGGCTGACAAAGTACTTCCTTTGCATCCCAAGCTCTTAACAAGAAAAACCAACTCGGACACTCTGCACTACCCATTTACATATCCCAGAGCCAGCATTACAATCTGCAGTTACAGCTATTTTTGGGAGGCAGACTAGGAGAATTCTACCTAGCAAATATAAATATGCTGGCTCTTTTGCACAAAGCTCTGAACTCTGGTAAGGCCTCCACATTTTCTAATACGTAGGCTTTGGCATAAGAACTCTTTCCATCCATCTCTGAGAAGGCACAAAATCAGAAAGTCAATCCTTCCTTGAATCAAACAGTCTCTTAGGCACCTAAGCTCCCTGTTGGCAAAACACATCAGTGAATGGATCACAAAGAACTGAATTACAGTCAAACCAGCATACAGCACTATTTGAAAGACACTTGAATTGACCACATCAATCTATATATTTCATTAGGTTATATCTCTGCTCAAAAAAGGACACTGTGCAATCCAGTGGCATACACACCTTTCTGCTGTTGGATTCCCCATTTAGAGCCTGGTGCCTTGAACTGTCGAGTTCGATTCTGCTGAAGGCCTCTCTTCATTTTGGGGGAATATTGTTTTCTCTCTTCTTTCTTGTTCAGTTTAATTATATCATCTGTAGGAAAAAAAAAAAACCCACCCCAAAACATAAAAACATGACACAGTGCAGACACATTCTAGTTCTGAAGAAAAAACTCTAGCAGCCTGGAGTTGAGGGTAACAGTCCAGGTAATACCACAAAGCTGCCACCAAAAATATTACTGCTGTAAAACATTCAGCCCCTGTTAGTCTCATGGGACTTTCTTTATAGTATGCTCCAGCAAAAGAAAAGCAGTTGCATATGTGCAGAAAATCCAAGAGGCCTGAAAGATCATGGTATTCAGCCCAGCATTAAATTTTAAATTGAATGACTCCATTAGGTTTTGTATACCATGAAAGAAAAGGTAAACCCAGCTTACTCCCTTTGGACTTTGCACATCCCAGACCAAATGACTGCTCAAGCCTTAGATCTTCCGTCTTAAGAAAAAATCACAGAGACTCGGCCTCTCGGCTACGTTCATATATTCACTGAAGTTAAGATGATGGGAAAGAAGCAAGCCAGAGTTCTCTTCCCAGATAGCTGCAATCCAAAGCAATTGTTAGGAAAAACAAGGCTGAACAATATTAATTGGTTTAAGAAGATATGTAAAACAATAAACTGATGAAAAATGAGCAGTAAGTCTTTCAAGTGCAAATCACGCTGCACCAGTTTGATTTCCTTCACTGATCTGGTAGCTGGCTCAGAAGACAGGAGTAAAACAAAAGATGTGGCATGCTTGTTTACAAATACATATAAAGGAAGATGTAAAGGAATAAATTACATTTATTGCATCTAGATCACGAGAGCACAATTGATAAAACAACAGGGAGCTACCACAAACATGCGGACATCCTTTTCTGAGTCAGGGAGAGATGGGAAGGTGGTAAGAGAGTTCAGATGGATTCAGATGGTGTAGAACAAGAAAGACAGAGTTGAATTTTATTTGTCCTTTTAAATCCAGTGTTTTGTATCTTGCTGAGGTAAAGCTAAGAGGAAATCAGGTTACTGTGCTGCAAAAATGTAATTGTACTTGGAAAAAAAAAAACCCTATCAGGATAAGGAATCCTGGCACAGGCCAGTCAGAGTTTGATTTCTATAGAACCTCCTTTATCAAAGGGATCAGTCCCAGCGCAAGGATTCCCAAACTATCCTTTTTATGCGACAAAGGAAAACAAAGCCCCGTCAAAATGGTCTACAGCTCCAAAATAGCAGAAATGATCACCAACAGCACTATATTATTTGGACATAGCGTCACTAATAAAGCCATGTACAATGGATCCTAAAACTTCATAAACTGTCAAGCAGAACATGCCATTCTGCTTAATGGCTGCTTCTATTCCTAAATACCAGCAATACAAACCCACACATTCAGAGAGTATGAATCCTTGCTTCACAGTTCACCTGTTCCATCTTAAATTCCCTTTTTTGCAAGTCAGCTCTTGCTGCACACAGGGTTACAAGCTTTTAAACAAAAGAATTTAAGTTTCAGCTACTCTCTGGTTTGGGGAAAATGAAGGATATCTGGGACTTTAGGCACTTGGTAGCTGAGACACACTGAAGTATTCTCTTGTCTGAGATCAGAAATCAAACCTATAGCTGGAAGAGCAGAGTAATTTGGGAACATCATCAGCCTGTAAATTTAGCTTCAGATGAGTTCAACATAACACATTGGCAATACAATAAAAACAGGCTTAATCTCAGTTATTACCTGAGAAAATACTCGCTATTAAAATTGCAGATCTTAAGATTTCCTAGGTTAATGTTGAGTCAATAAAAAACTTCCCAATATCACAGCTGATGTGGGATTACACCAGACCACCCAGCTTTGACTTGGGGACAGTAGCTGTGGATGACACTGTTCTCATGCAAGTCACCCTTGCACCTAAACAAACTAAGGGACACACCTACTCACAACAGCTTCTTAAACAAAACATCATCATGATATCACAACAGTCCTTTTCAATCTGCTGTTCCTCAACATGGAGGACACGTATTAGCACCTCACCCAAATTCACTTGCCCAAGAAGTACTAGAATATACGAGGACAGAACTAGCCATCCAAAATCAAGAACTCTATTATAATCTTCGTAGTCTTGGAAACACTTTGCTACACTATAAGTAGATTTACTTGAATGCTGTAATGCTACTCCACATTCAGACAAACTCTAAATCTCACTTCATAAGTTATACCCACTGCCAAAACAAAAAACTCCTGTGGATTTACAGAAGGAAAAATCGTACAAGTCCTCTTAAGATGGCCCAGAAAGGCTGAGCCTACCATCAACATTCTAATTCATATTGTGATTTTGCTTTTTGAAGCAAGTGTCCTTGCCAGTGGCATCTATCTTGCATGCTCTGGTAGTGTCACGAAGTAGCCTTGACAGTGCACAAAACAATTATTGTTTCCTTTAAATAAAACTCAACTGGAAGATGCACTCCACGAATGCGCCAAAGGTGTCCCAAACTGTTAAAGGGGGCTCAGCGCACAGGACTAGAACCCACTACTCAGAGGTAGCTCTTTGGAATATGTGTATAGCACGGATATCAGTTTCTCGGACCCCGTGCAGATGTGTCTCAGAGCCGTGTGACTCCCTGACACACACACGGCCGGTGGGAAGACGGTGGAGAAAGGGGCAGCACGGGAAACTACGCGATGGGCGAAACCACGCTTGATCTGAGTGGTAAAGCGCTGCAGACCTGCCNCCCCCTCCCCGGGGCTGTTGGTTTGTTCCGCCTCCCCCAGCCGCGGCAGTTGGTGCAGCCCGCGCCCCTGTCCCCCCTGAGCGCGAGGCCGCGGCGCTCTCCTCACCCAGGGACATGTCGATCTTCTCCAGGTTGTCGCTGCCGCCATTCCGGGCCCCCGTCGCTGCCGAGGAGCTCGAAAGCGGCGCCGCGGCGCCGAACCCGCTCATGGCTGCGCGNACAGCTGATGTGGGATTACACCAGACCACCCAGCTTTGACTTGGGGACAGTAGCTGTGGATGACACTGTTCTCATGCAAGTCACCCTTGCACCTAAACAAACTAAGGGACACACCTACTCACAACAGCTTCTTAAACAAAACATCATCATGATATCACAACAGTCCTTTTCAATCTGCTGTTCCTCAACATGGAGGACACGTATTAGCACCTCACCCAAATTCACTTGCCCAAGAAGTACTAGAATATACGAGGACAGAACTAGCCATCCAAAATCAAGAACTCTATTATAATCTTCGTAGTCTTGGAAACACTTTGCTACACTATAAGTAGATTTACTTGAATGCTGTAATGCTACTCCACATTCAGACAAACTCTAAATCTCACTTCATAAGTTATATCCACTGCCAAAACAAAAAACTCCTGTGGATTTACAGAAGGAAAAAATCGTACAAGTCCTCTTAAGATGGCCCAGAAAGGCTGAGCCTACCATTAACATTCTAATTCATATTGTGATTTTGCTTTTTGAAGCAAGTGTCCTTGCCAGTGGCATCTATCTTGCATGCTCTGGTAGTGTCACGAAGTAGCCTTGACAGTGCACAAAACAATTATTGTTTCCTTTAAATAAAACTCAACTGGAAGATGCACTCCACGAATGCGCCAAAGGTGTCCCAAACTGTTAAAGGGGGCTCAGCGCACAGGACTAGAACCCACTACTCAGAGGTAGCTCTTTGGAATATGTGTATAGCACGGATATCAGTTTCTCGGACCCCCTGCAGATGTGTCTCAGAGCCGTGGGACTCCCTGACACACACACGGCCGGTGGGAAGACGGTGGAGAAAGGGGCAGCACGGGAAACTACGCGATGGGCGAAACCACGCTTGATCTGAGTGGTAAAGCGCTGCAGACCTGCCATTACCGACTTCCAGACGCAGGCACAAACAAAAGGCAAAGGGCAGCTGAACAGCCGGGCCAGCGCCGGCCCTGCGCTTACGGGGCCCGGGCCGCTCCTCCAGGGCCGCTCCGCCACGGGCCCGGGCACCGCGGGCCTCTGATGTCCAGACACACAGATGGAACAAAGGGGGACCCGTCCCGCTCCACCCAGCTCCAGCCTAGCCTGGGACACGGAGCCCCGAGGCCAGGCGCCGGGAGCCCCGCTGCTCGGGCCTGGCCTCCCGTTCCCGTTACCA
>WBNH01008626.1:14220-99742 GCA_013401255.1 Urocolius indicus | reverse complement strand
CGCGGGGTGCGGCTGCGCATGCGCGCCGGGGAGAGGCGCGGCCCGGCCTCTGCCGCTCGCCATCCGGCGCGGCGCCCCCTGCCGGCGCGGAGGAGCAGGTGCCGCAGGGGTTTCCCGGCGCGTGCCCGGGGCAAGGGGCGGCCGTGCCGCAGAGCGTGAGTCACGGGCGGGATCCGGGAGGGCCGCCCCGCCGAGCCGGACGCCGCGGTACAGCTGCGGCCGCAGTGCCGCCCGGGGAAGCGGCCCGGGCTGGGAGCGGCCGAGCGCACGCGGGGCGGTTGCTCGGGGAGTTGCCTCCAGACGTCGCGCAGCAAGGTGCAAACCGGGTTTTGATCTCAAAGCACAGCGTTAGGCTTAAGGTCGCTACTGAGAAACGGAACAGCGCGGCTACCGGCGTTTTGTTTTCTTTTGGGTTCTTCTCTTCCCCGGGTTTTGGTCACAGTAACACGTTTCGGACATTCAGGAGGACAATGAACAGTTTGGTTTTTGAGCAAGGAATCTAGTGAGGGCTTTACCCTCACCCCACCCCCGTGCTTCTGCATCCCTTGTGGTCCGTGGTGGTGGGTCTGCAGCATGCACTTACCTAGGAGCTGCTGCCAAATGAGTTTGTGGGACATGGCGGGCTCGGCAGAATTAGGTTAGGGGTTGGATTTGATATTAAAGGCTTTTTCTAACTGAAATGATTCTATGAGTCTATGACAGGACTGAAATCTACCTCTTTTTTTTTTACACGGCAGCACCTCCTTCTGTCATTCAGCACTCTCCTTAGTAAATTTAAGGCATGGTAGTGATCTTTGACACCTCTACATCTTGCTCACGTTGTTTGACATTTGTCAGTGAGCTCCAGAGACAGTATAGTAAGAAACCGAGGCTGGGTGTCCTTCAGAAACCAGGCACTCAATGGTGACAGGAAAACCCCCATCCCTTTCCCTTGCTCACGGTGGTCACTGGATGACTAAAGCTGGATTTGTTTTAAGGTTTGACAAGGCTACCAGAGAACGGGAGCTCTGTACTGCGACTCCAGAGACTGTTCTGCTAAGAGCTTTGGGCAAGAAGAAATATTTCCATCCGCACATCCTTACACACAACCTTCTCCTCACAGTAGGAACGCTCACACCTTTCCCTCACTGCCCACGTACTCCATATGCCATTTGCTAAAATAAACATTCTGTGGCAAAAAGAATATCCTCAGTGCCCAACACACAACCCACTCCTGGTGTGTGCAGTCCCTGGTGTGGCTCAGTCCTGCCCTGGGAGGCACCTGTACCTCCATGAGGTTCTATGAGCCTTTGCCCCTTAACTGCAGAGCTGGAGATCCATCTCACAGTGGTACAGTAAACAGCAGGAAAGGGAGGAGAGAGCTGAGGCTTTCTGGCCTCTCGGCGGGCCTGTACTACAGGCTGGTGACAAGGCCTTGTTCTCTCCACTTACACATCTCTTTTCAAATAAGACCAATAACAGCCCTTGGATGTTCCTCTTGCTGCCTTCTACTCTCTAGAAGAGAATGGCTTGGTTTTGTCCTAGGACACCTTCAGCTAATGAGAGATTTTTCCCTTTAAGCTGGAGGAGCTTGGGACCTTGTTGCTGGACCCTGCGAGTTCTGCCCCATTTTCCTTGTGTTCTCCATACACAGCCTAAGTCCAGACCTGGAGTCCTGGGGCTGCCAGTTGCATAATTTGTGCATTTTCCTCCAGATGACAAGTGGGATTTGATGACAACTGATTGATGACTTCAGGTTCTCAAAGCCAGGCTGCATTTCTAAAGTGAAGATGCTAGTGCCAGATTGCCAAAAACATATTAATAATAGAGGTGTCAGAGGATGTATTATTTAAAAAAAAAAAAAACACTTTAAACCCAATAGCTGTGACGCTGTAGGGCACAGTTCCACCTGGTGACTGTCACACTGACAAACAAATGCTCTGTTCACCCCACACATAAGTGCTAACTGCACAAAGGCGGCAGGTGCTGCCTGCCCTTGTGACGGGTGGGAATCAGACAAAATCCAGCTTATACCAAATCCATGAGTGGCATTTGTCATCTGAACAGGACGCCGCTTGGCTGCTGCTCAGCACAACACAAAACCAGCCACAAAAGTTCTCACCCTGAAGAGTGTTTTTCTTCTGGGTTCAGAATGGCAGAAACACCATGGGGACTGGGAATGCAGCCACGCCAACATCAGCTCGTGGGTTTCTGTCTGGTGCTCGGGGCAGCTGGTCAAGGGACAAAGCTTCTGTATGGCATTGACAGAAAGACCTGTTACTTTAACTGTATAAAGCTGTGTGTGACTGCAGCTCTGCTGAGTTTATGTCCACTGCAGGAAGACAGTGTACCTAAACATCCACAGGCTGTAGTAAGTTTTTAGGCTGGTTCCTTCCTGGACCTTTCCCAGGCTTTTCCCAAGGACTAGTTGTCTCCTCACAAAGATGTGACTTCACAGCTTGGCTGCCCAGTAACCCGTTATTAGGGTATTCCTCTTTGGGTATTTACAGTGAGTAAACAAATGAGTCAATAACTGACTTTGTTACTCAAATCTTCTCCCAACAGCAGTCAGGCCTGTGAGACTCCAAATTCTGCTGCTGTTCAGCAAAAGGATACATGTACCCTTTCAGATGCTTACAATTACTGCCCTCTGTGGGTACTGCTCAGCTTTTGTAGGATTAATCTCCGCTTTAGTCTCAGGGCAGTCCCAGAAGCGAATACGTCTGGTTGTGACTTACAGGCTCTGGGAGATCAGCCTGAGTTTTGATGGAATCATTTTTTTAAAACGCTCTCTAAACTGACCTGGGCACTGCCAGTAGGTAAGTGAACGGTGCCTATAAGTAACACAAGCAAAACAATGAAGCAGGGGAGAGATTTTTCTGAAGAAAAGACATTTTAAAATCACTGTTAAGCGACATCTGTGCTATTTCTGACTTGTGAAGCTAGAAGAATCTTGCAGTTCCAGATTTTGGAGGTAAATTAGATCCGTCAGGCTCATCTGCATGCTCCCCCTCACCAGGCGTGATCCTCTAATGATTATTACAGTAGCCATCACTGATGACTTAATTTTCTCCAATATATTTACTGCAGAATTTATCACTTGGTCTGATGTCCTGACACCAAGCATGCCACATGCACTCAGTGTTTGCAACCTGTGCAATCAGTGCAGCAAGCTCCGTGCAAGGAAACTTCTGCCTGCCTGACATCGACGCTGGAAGCTGTTGTTCCACAGCTTCTGTACAATTACTATGCATGGAGAGCCGTGGTTCCTTAATGAAGCACCTCATAAAAACTATGTTGCTGCTACTGCTTTAAGAATAGCAGTATTCTGTGCCCTCAAGTGTTGTAAAATAAGCTACATGGAAAGTGTCAGGTCAAGGAGTTGCATCTTCATGGCTGGAGCATCAGTAAGCAGCATGTATTCATCATTAAAAGTAACAGTACAGGACATTTCCACTGTGCAAACAAACCTTTGGTTTATGAGGCGTCGGGCTCTGGAGGGGTATCTGGGTTTTGCCTCCTATGGTAACTTGTCTTTGGCTGTTCTTAAGTCTGATGGCAGCTGCATCACATTTTCAAGTTTCATTTCACTGCCTTTTAGTGGAAAGTACGTGTAACTCTGCAGCATTTCTCACATCCCCTTTCCTATGGGCAACAGAAACCTCTCAGTTTCTGTGTCTCCGCCGGTGCATTCAACGCAGGAGCTGTCCCTCAAGGGTTTTTTTCCCCTTACCATCACAATTCTCTCATCACCTCTGGTGCAGGATCTGGAATGCGGTGATCTCGCCATTCTTGTGCGTTTATAACCACCTAATTCCCAGCGCAAACACTTCGCTCAGGGGGTTGACAGTAGCTCCAGCAGCACCTCAGCTTGCAGCGAGCCTCACCTGCGCCTGGGCGCGGTGCATGCCGGGTGCTGNGGGGGGGGGGGGGGGGGGCTGGGGGCGCGCTGCTCCCCCCCCCCACGTGACGGTGGCGCGGCGGCGGGTGGCGGCGGGGCCGCGCGCGCCCGGCATGGAGGTCGGAGCCCGCGAAGGGCGCGCGGAGAGCAGGTGAGGCCGCGCGTGGGGGACGCGGCGTGACGGGCGCTCCGCGGCTGTGCAGGGCTGCGTGCGGCTGCGGCTGCGGGCGTGTGACACGCCGCTGGCTGGGTGCGCGTGTTGCGGGGCGGGACGCGCTAGGGTAGCTGCGTGGACACGCGTGGGAGGTGTGGGGTGTGCGGTGGAGCAGGACACGCTGCTTGCGGGGAGGGGAGCGCGTGTGCGCCTAGGAGCACGCGGCGGGTGCTGGCACCGGGGACAAGACGCGCGGGGGCAGGGTGTTGTGCGTGCGAAGGGGAGGTAACGCGCAGCGTGCTGGGGGGTGTGTGTGTGTGTGTGCGCGCAAGGACGCGGCGCAGAGCAGAGGGTGTGCGGGCAAGGACACGGGTGGCAGCAGTGCGAGTGTGCACTGGGTGCCTGGGAAGCGCCGCGGACGTGTGGGTGCCCCTGGGGAGCTCGGGTGCTTGCGTGGGGGTGTGTGAGAGCGTGAGTGCACGCTCAGCACCGAGGCACGGCTGGAGGTGGTACTTGGGGAGGACGCGGGAGGAAGCAAAGCCCCCACACCTGGTGGGGATCGCTGCTGCCCCTGATTCAGTCTCAGGTGGGGAAGAATTGTGCAGCTGGCAGTGCCCACCCAGGACTAATGAATCACTCTGCTCCCTGCCCCAGGAAGTGTCTTGGTCACTGGAGGGACGGTGATGGCCACAGATATGTGCCCTCAATACCTGATATTCCGTCTCCACTATGGTGGAGGTGACAGCTCTTTGTCAGCCGCGGGCAGGACAGCAGCTGCCAAGCCTCAGCTCCACATGCCTTGGGCTTAAGGGTGAAACCATCCCGCCCTGACACCGTGGTGCAGGTGTTTTGGTGGCTCTGCAGCTCACTGCCTGTGTCTCCACACCCTCCTGGCAGCAGGCAGCATCCACTTTCTAGGTGCTGAAAAGAAATCTTCAGCTTCTCCTTGTTTCTGAAGGCGAGGCTGTGTGCCTGCACATGGCTGGCAGTGAGTATGGCCGTGCTGCAGTGGCTTCACCTGCGTGGTCTTTGCTTATGCTTTAGCCGTGATTTTTCTTGGTTGTATTTATTTTGTATTTTGTATTATCTTGTATTTATTATTGTAGCAGAGGTTGTTCCCTGGAAGTGTTTTGATGATGAGTCCCATTTATTTCGTTTTTCACATGTCTTCAACTATTGCTTTGTACATCGGTTTTGCCTTGGTGCTCACAAACGTGGAGTGGATGTTGGATGGAAATAGGAATGTTGTCTGGGGAGGAGGGAGCAGCTGAAACTTGATAAGGAAGAGAGGCATTCATTAGCTGAAGGGCTCAGCTAGTTGCTCCATTCCTGCTGGCAGTATCAAGACAGGAAAATGCTACTGGTACATTTAAAGCTGTAGCCCGGGTTTGAGTTGCCTTTAAATTTGCATAGTTCAAGCTGTTCTGCATCTTTAGCTAATGCTTCAGACACAGAAGGTTCAGAAAAGTAAAATGAATTGGCTGCTTTCACTTCTTTTTCTTTCCAGAATCATCTTTGCGCATTTTCTTGCCTTTGCAAATGCGAGTCCTACGCTACCAGACATTGTGTGACTAATAGGGCTGACGTGGTGCCACCCCCAGCACTCCCCCGAGGATGAGGAGGGCATCATCCCCTCCCATGCTGGCACGTGGTGAGGGGGTTTGCTTGTTCTCCTGGCTGTCACTGATGCACTGGAGAGAGTCCCAGCACAGGCCTTGCACAGCCTCATTGTCCCTTGTGCGAATGGTTTAGTGTGAGCTGCCACTTCACTGTGAGTTGTGGCTGTGACTGGTAGGGATAGAATAGAGGTCACAGATCTGTCTTCTCATGGTTCATGGGAAATGCAGATGCAGAAGTTGTTTTGACAAAGTCCTTGCTTTTGCCAGTGCAGGAGAGGGAAACGAGGGTCTTGTGCTGGGTTTTCCTGTCTCCCCTCCTAGGCAGAAGGTCTGAAATGCATCAGGGACCGGGAGCTGTAATGCTGATATCCATTGAGGCGTGGCAGGAAGGTTAGTGCCCTCATTCCAGTGGGCAAAGAGCAGGGCTCTTGGTGTCTCAAAGTGGTGGGCTGGTGATGTGGAGGACACAGCAGTCCTGGGGGCAGCTAGGGGGGCAGTTGGTCAGCTGGGCATGTTAGCAAATTGCTGCTGCCTTCAGCCTCAAGCACTGGCAAGACCTCCAAGGACAGCAGGGCCAGAGGAGAGAGTCCCTAAGGTGAGCGGCTGCTCCCAGGGAGGTGGGCTGCTGTGGTGGTCTGCTCGGCCTGTCACTGCGTCTGGTTCACTGTATGTTTGTCATGAGCTGTGTAGATCTAAGCCTGACAGACAGTATCCTTGGATCCGCAGGTTGGGGTTACCTGCTTGCGGGAGACTACACCAGGATGAGCATGTAAAACTATCTGCTGTACTGGGAGAAAGCTAAAAGCCATCTTTAGTCCCAATTTTCTTCCCTCATCTTTTGACAGTGCAGAGAGTGCTCTAGCAAGCAGCAGGACTGTGTTTTCTGGGAGTGCCTTTTGTGGTTGTGCCCCCCATTTTATACCAGTGCAAACCACCCTCTGTTTTGCTTTCTCTGCTTGTCTGTCCCTGCCTGGGTGACGCAGGGCTGACCTGCTGGGCTGGCAGAGCTCTTCTGGCTCCCTCTGCCTTGTCAGCCACTCCCCACGACTGCAGAGGAATTCATGAAGCCTGCCTTTCTTTTAATCCCTTTTCCCAGCAGTGCTGAGCCTGCTGGAGGAGGAGGCAAGGGAGCCCAGGGATGGGGCTGCTGGTTGTCTGGGAGATCGGGGGACAGCGAGGTGGGGGCAGGCTGCGTGCAGCGCCGGGTTATGTGATGCCTTCGGGGTCTGCTGGAGGAACTGGCAGCCGGCACAGGAATGTCTTTAGAGATCTGATGGAAGTCCTTCCATGACCTTGACATCTTCAGCCTGACTTCTTTAGTGTGCTAAGAAGGATCTAGAGTCCTCCAGGTAGAAGACAGTGTTGAGGCAGCCATTGCTAGATGCCTCCTGCAGAGCACAGGAAGACACACAGCAGATGTTGTTTGCAAGAAAGATGAGCTGCTTTTTCCTTCCCCCCCCCCGAATACTAGCTACCTGTGTGATTCTGTTTTGGAAAGTAACTAGGGTTTGGTTTTATTTTACATGAAGAGGTTCACCTGAGTCAGCAGCCTGGTTCCCTGTCCCTGCTGTGAGTCACCTTTGCTGTCTTGTACCAAGAGAAGTTCCTACCCTTGCTGGCACGGAGGGTCTGAGAAAGCCTTGGGGGAGCAAGCAGCATTTCCCTGTCGTTGTCAACAGCAGCAGCATTAACCTATTTCTTGCTCCAAGGCCAGATCTTGTCTTTTATCACTCCAGTGCAAAAGGTTCAGCTATATTCGGGACAATTCTTGATGATGGATTAATCTTGCTGGACCTGAAGATACAGTTTGTGGTGGTAAATCAAGGAGACCCATCGCTGGGTGGTTAAAATTTGCATCTTTAAGCAAAGAGAGGGATGTGGCTGAGGTCTCGCCAGTGCTCCACCAGTGATGAACCCTGCAAACACCCTCAGCCCCTCTGCTTGGGAGAACCCGGCTCTGCTAGAGCAGGAGAGTAGAAGCTCAGGTGGTTCTTGCAGGGAAAGCTCTGCTTGTGCCCTGTGACCTCTCGGGCATGTTGCTCACTTTGCCCTTCCTTTAAGTCGGAGTGTTTTCATGATAAGATATGAATTGTCCTTAGCCCACGTCGGACTTTCTTTAGCACTAGCAATGGAGAGTTTTCTTTGTTCAGGAAAAAAAAACAACAAGCAAATTTCTTAATATTTCTCTGAACACCTGCTGAAACAGGGAACTTGAGGGTGGCTGGGACTCAGGCTTTCCCTGTCACTCCTGGCAGCCCAAGCTCAAGCTCTGTCACTGAGAGGGGGGCAAACCCTGCTGCTAATTCAGGGTTAACCCATGAGTCTGGTCCAAGCTGAAATGTGGTTAGGTGTGCTCATTCAGTTTCCCTGCCACCTGCAGCCAGCTGTATGGGTCTTCATTTCTTCAACTTCATGTCTCTGTATGCTTTTCAGCATACACCGTATTCTGTCTCAGAAGCAGCTGGGTTTTGGGTATCAGTAGCATCTTGTTCATTCAACTTGTAAACTGCTTTGGGTCAACAAGTCCCATAGGATTCTTACAGCTGTACAGGGAGTTAAGTCACTTTTAGTTACTTCTGCATCATCTCAGCAAAGATGCTTTTATTGTGCTGCTTCTTCCCTTTGTGCTTCTGAATTTAACATTTTTAACATTTTAATGGGTTGTTTTTTTTTTTTTTATGGATTGGTTAACTTTAGTTCCCTTGTGCTAGGAGGGAGCTGTGACTCCATTCTGTTGGATCCTGGTTTCCTACATCTGGGAGATGCACAAGTCCTTTAATGAGACAGTTCATTTGGAAAGGCACAGCTCTGCGTGTCCTGCCCCCACACCCTTCTGTGCGTGGCCTGCTTTTTATAGCATCGAATAACACTGGAGGGAGTTCCCCTGACTCACTGACTTGGAATATCAGCAGCATGGCAGAGCTTTCACTTGCGTTTCCTAACTCTGAGTGTTAGAAATATCTTGGGGAGGAGCTGGTGAAGTTTTGATTTCAATGGCTGCAGGTGCTCTTTGACCAGGGACTGGTGACACTGCCAGAGTGGTGTCGCTGATCCCTGGTCAAAGACCTGCATCCTTCAGTACAAGGATGGGAAAAGCCCATAAATTCAGAAGATCTGGATCAGTTTTCTGTATCTCTCTAAGTCAGATCTCCTTCAGGAAGCTGCCTTTGATTTCTAGACGTGCTTTTTTCTTCAGTCTCTCCTGAGATAAAACCCTGACAGTGCTTGTTAGTCTTATGCACACCATAAACTTATACATCTGTATTCACTGCAGCTCTGCTTCAGAGCTCCTCTGCTGTTGGGGTGACAGACTGTGCTGGTGGGATGAGTTGGCTTTTGTGTGGCTTAATGCACTGGAAGTTGTGAGGTTTCCCTAGGGAGATCTTGTGGAGGCAGTGGATGGGAGAGCTTGAAGTAGAGCCAACATTTGATGATTTTCTTGTTCACTTAATAAGTTTGGCTGTAGTGAGCAAGTCTCAGAAAGAGAATACTGGCAAGAAAAGCTTAGCTTTAAATACCAGGACTATGTCACTTTTTGGGTGCTGCAGAAGTGTATAGCCCACAGTTGCATCCACAAGGGATGAAAATGAGACCATTTTAAAATAGTTTTTGTGATTTTGTTTTTCTCCTGCCTTGGAAATTCATTTTGGTCACAGCTATGAGAGGGATTAACAACTGAAACACTGTGGCTTGCTTCTTGCCAGCTGAAGAGCTGGACTTTCATTCTAAACTGTCACCTCAGGTGCTTTTGTTACAAACCCCACAGAGGCATGTTTTTGGGCCATTTACACCCTCAAATATAACTTTCAATGTTGCTGTTCTTCTGAGAGAGTAGCTCCTATCTAAACACATGATTCTGACAGTGCTATTCCTCTGGCAATACTGGCAAGCAGTTCAAGTGGAGACCTCAGTCATCCAGAGCTTCCTTCCCCAAAACTGCTTTTGCATAGACAAATGATGTTACTTCTCTGCCAGGCACACCTTCAACTTGCTAATCTCTGTGCAAAACATGTTGAGTGCTTTTGCAAGAAAGTCAGCTTGTGCCTACAGCAGTTCAGGGGCCACTGAGCTGCTGTACAGATGGAAATGCAGATGAAGAGTTACCATCCTTGGAGTGGGGCATTTCTGCACGGTGATGGTGCTGAAGTGCTCAATGTGGTGTGCGCAGCCTGGGCAGTGCTGCTGTCTGTAAATGTGGGTGCACGTGGCCAGTGTCTGCTGGATGTGGTGGACATCACGCTGTTGCCTTACAGCTGCTGAACTCCTAATGGGCTGCTGCTCTGACCAGTCTCTGATAGAGCATGTGAGTGAAATTGGCAAGAGGCTGGCTGGAAAGATGTCCCTCAGCTTTGTTGCCCTGTACTAAGCAAGTGGTATATATCAGGAGCCATCAGTCTGTTCTATGAGACCACATTGATGGTGGTTACCAGTCACCATAAGAATCTAATATTACATTATGATGTCTTGCCCACAAACCATGCATGAGAGACCATGGAAAGGTGCCCATGGTGGCTCACTGTTGCTTGCTTCAAGGCTTGCTTGCTTGCTTGCCCCAGGCTCACTGTTGCTACCTTCTGTACCTCCAAAAGTTGCAGCCTGACCAGAGTCTTCTTGGAGAGAGTGCAAAGTGTGGTCAAGTTGTAAAGCTCCTCTTGCTGTGTAGCTGATGGAACTTGCTGTGTTCCTCTGCAGGAAGGAGCATTGGAAGCTGCTAGGCAACCTGAAAACCACAGTGGAAGGTTTGGTGTCCACTAGCAACCCGAATGTCTGGTCCAAGTATGGCGGCTTGGAACGGCTCTGCAGAGACATGCACAGCATCCTCTACCATGGGCTCATCCACGACAAGGTAGGGCTGTGTCCTGCCAGCACTGCCATCTGTCTGCAGCAGCTTCGGTGCCTGCCATGAGCAGGTGGGCCAGTCCTGTCTGCCGTGGCTTCCTTCAGTGCATGGAGTGGGTACAACGCTTATAGTAGTGGGAAATGATCAAAGCAGGGACTGAGCTTGCCTGGCCAGTGCTGTGATTGTCAGAGGGACCTGGATGCGTGTTCTTTCTAGCTCATCCACCTTCAGTGTAGTTTTTTCTAAGTACCTATGTCCCTTGTGCTGAGGTCAGCCCCTCTCTTCTTTCTTCCTGCTGCAGCCAAGCAATACAGTGAGTCAGCCCCGTATCATCCACTCTTGGACAACTCCCCAGTGAGGTCTGGCAAGAGAAACCTTGCATTTTTACAGTTTCTGGTTAGCCATGTTAATAACAGGAGCTGGCAGCCAGATCCACTCCCTGCATGAATGGGATCTCTCTTTCCAGGCTCTCCTTGTGCCTTGCAGTTGCTCGCCCATCCGTGCCTCCTTCCATCGCTGCCTGGAAGAATTTCTCTTTCCCACTTGTGTGCAGAGGCCTGAAGATCTCCGCTTCAGCTTGCAATTACCAGCACGATTAATTTACAATGGAAAGTTGAAGCAAGTCTGCAGGGCGTGCCTGGGGGCATGCTTGTCATGAGTGACTCTGCCACCCAGAGCCACGCAGAGAAAAGAGCAGAGCCATACAGGGGAGCCCCAGGCAGCTTGCACGGGCCAGCTGCATCCAGGAGCTGGAAGACCCTGCACCTATGCAGTGCTGCACCTGAGCTGATAAGCCTCCAGGCTGGCAGGTTGTCCCAGCAGGATGCTTTGTTCCCTGGATTTATTAAGTTTGCAGTCAGCACTCCTTGTGGCGCTGCTCTGTATCTCTTAGTCCTCAGTGGCACAGACCGGAGACCTTCTTTGGCAGATCTGCAGAGAGAGAAGCTACCTTTTCAATGTGAGGAGAGCAGTGCTCCCTTCTGATTCACAACACTCTTAATAGGCTTCAGGAAGTGAGATTTGAATGATTGTATTTGTCTGTCTATTGATGACAGTTCATGCCAGACCTGCAAAGCAGAACAGTACATTGACTTCCTCAATCCTTTTACTGTAGGCAAAGGCAGCTCTTTTACTTAGAAGTGTCTCCTCTGCTTGTGCCTGTGTGACACCAGTCAAAGTGTAAGAGCTGTAAAGAGAGGTCTGCAAAAATATAGCTTCCTAGCTGCAGTTTTCTCATAGTTACTCCAGCCAAACATTTATTTTTACTAATTTTCTTATCAACTTTTTTTTCTACAACTGGAAATAAATAAAGATGAAAAAAAATCCGTATGTGCATGTTAAAAAAAAAAACAGGGTAAGAGTTTTTTACATTTTTGAATTAATTTTATTTATTTGTCCAGAAAACTGCAGTTCAATCTAAAGGACTAAAATTGCCATGTTAGTTCTCTAGTCTTAAAAACCAAACCAACTCCCTCAGACAAATAAGCCACGAAATAGAACCCATTCCTCCAACACTTGTGAAAGAGGAAATAGAGATGGAAAAAACAAAATCATCCTTTTGTTGAAGAGAGACGTTTTGAGCTGTGTTTACACCCGATAAGATGGTGAGGAAAACAGCAACTCTGCTACAGTTCCTCTTTAACAGGAAGAATAACTAAGAAAAAAATAACTGCCTGACTGAATAAAGCTGAGGCAAAGAGCAGCAAAGAGCTGGTAGAAGTGCAGCACGAAATTTCTGAGGTGCTTAGCTGTGCTGGTGTCTGTGGGGGTGGCTTGCATCAGAAGACAGCAATTGTTTTGCTGGGTTGTGTTTTCACGTTGCTTGTCATGTCCAGTTGCTGAGGTCTGACTCTGCAGTTCTGAGGCATCAGGACTCTCCTCCAGGTCCTGCTGGAGGAAGAGTCAGGAAGGGGAATGGTGATGTGTGAACTTGGTTGACCTTGAACGTGGCAGACCTGTGGTTGGCCTTTAGGATTCTTATTACAGGGGTGGGAGCCCTTCAGTGTGATATCCCATCCCTGTCCCAGGACCTCTCCTGTCTCCACAGTATGGAGAGTTGTCTGGACATATGTTATCTGGTCCCTTGCGGGCTGGTGAAACTGCAGAATCACAGAATGGCGGGGGTTGGAAGAGACCTCCAGAGATCATCCAGTCCAATTCCTCTGCTAAAGCAGGTTCCTCTTGATCAGGTCACACAGGAACGTGTCCAGGTGGGTTTGGAAACCTCCAGAGAAGGAGCCTCCACTCCCTCCCTGGGCAGCCTGTGCCAGGGCTCTCTCACCTCAACACTAAGGAATTTTTTCCTGGTATTTAAGTGAAACTTTTTGTGTTGCAGCTTATGTCCATTACCTCTTGTCCTGTTACTGGGCACTACAGAACAAAGACTGGCCCCAACCTCTCCACATCCACCCATTAGGTATTTCTCGGCATCGATAAGTTCCCCCTTCAGTCTTCTGTTCTTCAGGCTAAACAGCCCCAGGTCCCACAGCCTTTCCTCATTAAATGCTCTGGTCCCCTTATCATCTTTGTAGCCTTCTGCCGAACTCTCTCCAGAAGTTCTCTATCACTCTTGAACTGAGAAGCCCAAAGCTGGACACAGGACTCCAGATGTGGCCTTACCAGGGCGGAGTTGAGGGAGAGGAGAATCTCCCTTGACTTGCTGGCTGTGCTCTTCTTAAGGCACCCTAGGATGCAATAACTGAGAGGTCACTGCGGGAGAGCAGGAGACAACTTACCTACATCACATCAACATTTTTTAACTTGATCACTTTTATCTTCAAAGCTGTTATAGGCTTGCTTTGTTTTTCCTCTGTAAAGCAGTTCTGCTCTTCTTTTATTTTCTGGCCCATCTTGCCAGGTTTGCCTGTCCTGTCCTGGTAGCGAGGGGCTGATGGGAGATGCTGCCATTTGACTGGGACTTGGGTGGTGGTATCTAACTGCTCCTGTCCTGGGCAGGTGTGCTGCAGACAGAAGGATTACTGGCAGTTTGTGAAGGACATTCGTTGGCTGAGCCCAGGCTCTGCTCATCACCTGGAGAAGGTGAGTTCTGGTGGGGTGATCTTGTGTACCCAGCAGCGAGGGGAGAGGGCAGCTGGGCTTTGAGCCTCACCGGTGGGATAGCGGCACCTAGACTGTTGGCCTGCAGTGGGTGAAGTGGCTTCATGGCATGTGGAGGCTGAAGCAGCTGTGTGTTTGTGTACAAGCCACATCCAGGAACTCAGTGTAGCTTGGGCTGAGACAATTGTGTGTTTATTTCTCCCAAGCCAGTCTCCAGCTCGGCTGAGCCGTGTGCAGCGGGCGTCACCAAGGGAACGGGCACAAGCAGCGCTTGTGTGGCTGCAGAGGTGATTCATGCCTCTGTGCAAATCTCTGATGGTCTGGGCTGTCCCATTTCTGGGTTGTGGCTCCACTGTGCATTTGAGTCTCCTGTTTCTGGCTTGTGCAGACCACTGGTATGTGGGGATGCTCCTGGTCTTCGCTTGCCTTTTACAGACATCCCTGGTTCCCCCCATGGAGTGGTGCGAGGGGCTGACCACTGGTGATCTCAGTGTCCAGCCCACTGCTGGGGGGACATGAGATGTGACTCCGTTCTCTGTGCAGCTCTTGAAGCTGCAGCAGCTCAGGTGTTGCTATAACCTTTCCCAGTTAACGTGTCAGCAAGAGCATGACTGTTACCACTGGGGTCAGGTTGATTTGGGAGCGTGGGGTTCCTCTGGGTCGGCGGCAAGGCACATGAGTGAGAGAGTACAAGATAAATTCATTGTGCTGGTGGCAGTCTGAGGACTTCAGTCACTGTCTGACCTTTGAAGCATTGTTCCTGCCTGGTGCTTTTACCTCCCTGGTGGCTGGGGAGCTGCTGGGATATGTCTTCCTTCCTGCTGACAGGGACCAGTGCTGGAAAGCTGCTGTTATCAGGGGAACCAAAGCCGGGTGGTGGAACAACCCCTGGTCCCCTGCTGGCCTCTGCATGCTTTAATCTGTCCGTGGTGTCCCTTTGCAGTTCATCAGCCTACAGGAGAGCAGCCAGCCTGACCCTGAGGGCCTGGGGGACCAGGCTATTGCGCAGCTGTGGCTGCAGCACAGCCTGCAGTGCCACTGCCTGTCTGTGCAGCTCAGACCGCTCCTGGGCAACCGGCAGTACATCAGGAAGTTCTACACAGGTAACACTGGCCTTTTCCGTATTAGAAAAATAACAGTGGCATTTCCAAGCTGTGTGGGAGTGAGAGGGAACGACAGAAAAGGTGGTTTGCATGTGAGCAGCTGGCACTGTCACACCATGCTGGTGAGAGGGAGCCCCCTGAGCAAGAGTTTTCTCTCCCCAGATACTGCCTTCCTGCTCAGTGATGCCCATGTCACAGCCATGCTGCAGTGCTTGGAGGCTGTCGAGCAGAACAATCCCAGGCTTCTGGCTCAGATTGACACCTCCATGGTGAGTTGAGGTCCTGGCTTTTCTGTCTGGCTCTCCTCAGATGCCATCTGGCTGCAGCTGTTCACACGAGGTCTTGTTCAGGGCATATGGAACCCTTGGATGGGGCTTTGGACTTGGAAGTAGTAAAAGGAGTTCTGACAGAGGAGGAGAGTAGTAAACTGGTCTCTGCTCTGCCTGCACAAGCCTGACAGGGATTGAGGAGCCTGTAGTGAGGTACCTCACTTCTAGCTGACATTGAGGATTATGAGTATGAGGACCTAAGGACCTGTTCTTTGTAAGAGGCACCTCTAAAGTCCTCTCCAATAGTCCCAGGCTTTGGGGCTAGCAAGCAGAGCTTTCTGGTAATGAGGGATAGCCACTTTCCAAGGGATGGGTAGCACCCCAGGACACCTGGATGCCCAGTCTTTCTGGTGATGCCAGGGAATCCCTGTGCAGCCCTGTGACAGCTGCTTCCTCCCAAGAGGAGGAGAACAGCGGCTGCTTTCTTTGCACAAAGCTCCCCAGAGGACAGCAGTTAATGAGGCTTCGTTAAATGGGGGCTGTGTTCTTTCAGCTGGCTGGCACGTCACTGCCATCCATGTGCACGTCAGGTCCTGCTGGGACAGGAGACATGTGTGACCATGGTGCTGAAGGACAGGAGAGCCACCTGCCTGGGGCACTGGGCTGCCTGGACCATTTCGCTGGGAGCCTGGTAATCTCCCAATGGGAGCCTGCCATGTAGCTGTGATCAAAGAGCCACTTCCCTTCTGTGTTGCATGTTCTTCCCTCCCCCTCCTCCTGCCCCTAGGGCTGCTGCATCCTTTGCTGGCTGATGACCAGGTGCTTGCAGCTCTCTTCCTTTCCATTGCTGCTTCTTTGACACCTAGCACCATAAATGCTGCTTTATTAATGATGCCACCTCTCTTCAGCTTAACAGGAAGAGTGACAGCCCTCCTCCAGTGACCAAGAGTCAGAGCCTGACTGCCCTTCCAGCGTCCCCATACGTCCCCACTGCAGGCTGCACGCAGCAGCGCTGCTTTGGCTCCTTCTCCAGCCTGCACCATCCAGTATCCTCCAGCCTCGCAGGTAACGAGGGTGGGCTGGAAAGCTCAGGATAGACCCAGAAAAGACTCTACCCACAATGGGAGGGAGATCCCTGGCCTTTGTCCTTGGTGGATGGGCATGCCAGTGGGAAACCCCAAGCTTATTGCCACAGAGTGTTCTGCTTGTGCCAAGGTGTGTGACATCCTGCTCCTGCCTCTGTCCAGACAGGAGACCAGTGAGTTCCTCCATCAGCTCGAGTACCAGCCAGTCCCAGGAACACTGCCCATCCACCCGATCCTCTTCCTTCAGTGAGGGCAAGTCACCTCTGGAGCAGCCTGACTCTGTGACCCACTTCCACACACCCTCACCCAAAGACCCCTTCTCTCTGGCCAGTGAGATGAGCTCCAGTACCACCAGCCAGAGCGAGGACACCTGGACAGGGAGTCAGGATGACCCACAGAGTGATGTGAATGATGGGCCGGAGTACCTGGCCATCGGGAACCTGGGACGCCGAGGCCGGGCATGCAGCAGCACCAGCACCAGCAGCACCAAGAGCAGCAGCTCCAAACTCTTCTCCTCCAGCAGCTCCCAGAAGCTGGACTCAGTCTCATCCCTGGGGGAACAGGGAGCAAGTGGAGGTGGCAGCAGGGGCCTGAGCCTGTTGCGCCGGTCTAGCTTCTCGGAGGGCCAGTCAGCAGCTCCGCAGGGCATCCTCAAGAAGAGCCACGTGCGCTCACACTCTGACACCAATGTGGCCTCGGGGAAGTTGCACGGTAATGGGACAGCTTTGCTGGGATGGCTTTGGGATGTGGGAGTCCCTGGTACTGGGAGGCTTAATGCTGGCCAACCCATGGGTCAGGTTGGTGAGGGGAACAGTGAGCAAGCAGTTGGGAAGCTTGGTCTTTGCCCCTAGCTTTCTTGCTCTGCACTGAAGTGATGGGCTGACATCTTGCTTCCCAGAACGTCCTCGGCTGTTCTGTTGTTAGAAAATGACAGCGGTGCTGGGGCATTTGCCAGCCTGCTGACCCACTGGCCTTGCTCAGCTGGGGCATGGGCTTGGACTCATCCTACTGGTAGGATTGTCATCCTACTGGTAATCTACTGGGTCCTCCTGTGTTCTTGAGTGGGTGGATGCATGGGCTGTGGGGACTGGGATACGAGAGGACAGCAGAACTGTGGGAGTCTGTCCCACAGGTGCTGCCTTCATGGGAGAAGTGGAGTTCCTTGCTGAGTTGTAACCAGTCTATCTCTGTTTTCTCTCCCTTAATGCTGCCCTTTTCCTCCTCTGTCTGCCCAGGAGGCCTCAGGGATATCACCATTATAATAGAAGATCCAGTGGCAGGTTTGGGAGCCAGTGTAACAGCCCTTCATTAGTGATCATTGCATCGAGTTCAGGATTTCCATCAACCCATTAGTGTCCATTAAGAAAACCACCCAAAATTCTTTCTTCTCTGAGTTCCAGCTGGTGCTTTGAAGTGTGGTCAGATTTTATGCATGCACCCTGACTGAAGATTCCAGCTTGGTTTTTGGGAGCAGTGGACCAGGCCCAGAAGGGCACCCAGCTCCCCTGCATGGCGTTAAGGAGCATTGGCCACTGAGTCCTTGAGCTCTGTTCCCTGCCCTTCCCTCCATCCTGCTGCCTCAAGATCCATGAGGGGTTTCACCTCTCACCTAGCAAATAACGACTGGCAGTTAAACAGACATAGGCTTGAACAGTTTTGGTTTTATTTAGTGGATCTGTGACACGGGGAGGTTTGATGTTGGCTGAGTTCATCTGCATCCCAGCCAGCTGTGTGTGCACCCACAGCCCAGACTCGTGTGCTTTTCTGGACTTGGGGCAGATTCCCCTGTGAGAACTGGGAGCAAAGAGGAGTAGGAGGTTCAGAGGATGGGATTGCCTGTCTGTTGTGCTCGACATGTCAGGATATCACCTGGTACCTGCCCCATGTCCAGCACTGTGTGCTGCTGTCCCACTCCAGTCAGGGTGTTCTCGGTCTCTCAGCAGCCTCTGTCACACAGGCGCCCTGGCCAGGTGCTCCACAGGGACACAGCTCTCTGCAGGGCTCTGGTCAGGGCAGCTCCTGGCAGTCCCCACCAGCTCAGCCTGCCAGAGACTTACACCTGCTCACAGCCTGTGTAGGTCACCTTGAGCACTACAGCCTCGGCTCCGAGGTTGTGTGCAGAGAATCCTGGCTTCTAGTTGGGCAAGAGCATGTCCTTCAAATGCCTCCTTCTGCTGTTGGCTGAGCTGTTTTGCAGGACTGGGAGTCCCACAGATCCCTCAACTGCTCAGGTTTTCCCTTGTCTCCTGACTCTCTTGCCCTGTGTGATAACTCTTCCCTTGGAGATGTTCCAGCAGGCAAAAAGGAGCTGGCAGAAGCACTTGATGGAGCCTGTTGCATCCCCCAGTGCTGTGAGGGGATAGAGAGAGGCTTAGGACTTCACTGCTCCATGGCTCTTGAGCTTCTCTCCTTTACCCTTCTCTCCTGCCTGAGATGCCCTTTTAGTTTTGTCTTCTCCTGGGTTTGTCCTCAGTTGTGGCAGGGAGCAGGAAGATGTCCCTCCTTGCTTCCCATCCATTTGTGCTTGCCTGTGTGATGCTGAGCCCCTTTCATTTCACACTGTGCAACAGCTGGGCACCTCCAGGATATTAATGTATGCCTGATGTCATCTTCCCTTCCAGAGTCCCATGGTGATCCAGGTGGGGGGAGAGGGCCAGTCTCTGCTTCCACCCAGAGCAGTGAGCTGAGCACACCCAGCTCCCTCTACATGGAGTATGGTGAGTACAGCCAGCCCCAGCCCACATGCTCGCTCCTGGGTGGGCTTCCCCATCGGCTCCAGTGACCTCAGCTTCTGGCATCTGTTTGTGGGACTCTGCTTGGGCACTGGTAGGGCTTGTTAGCACGGGGATAGCGGCAGGTCACTCCCTCATAGGTTTGTTTCTTGCTTTTCTAGACTCTGGACAGTACCTGAGTTCAGGGGAAGGGATGTTCAGAAGACCCTCAGAAGGGCAGTCTCTCATCAGTTACCTCTCTGAGCAGGACTTTGGCAGCTGTGCAGACCTGGAGAAGGTGAGGGAGGCAGCAGCAACCTGTGTGTGTTGGAGAAGGTATCTTACTGCAGGTTCAGTGATACTTTGTAGGCTGCTCTTTGTGTTCTGTGAGTATTTTGTTGCCTAAGAAGGCCTTAGTTTCTAGGTCCTCATAGAAGAGACAGGTTCTATGGTGTTGACGGGGATTAAAGTCTTTCTGTTACCTTTCATGAATAATAAGCTCTTTCCTGTCATAGGTGGGGAACAAGGCTTTACCAAGTCTTCAGATGTATTTTGCATGCATTTGCTTGTGCCTTGCAGGAGAATGCCCACTTCAGCATCTCGGAGTCCCTGATCGCTGCCATTGAGCTGATGAAATGCAACATGATGAGCCGGCAGCTGGAGGAGGAGGAGGAGGAAGACAGCGACAGGGAGATCCAGGAGCTGAAACAAAAGATTCGCATTCGCCGGCAGCAGATCCGCACCAGGCACATGTTCCCTACCTGCCAGGAGATGGGCTCAGACAGTGAGTGATGTGGTTCAGGCTCATCAGCTAACAGGATGTGGGTTTTCTGTCTGTTGTCTGTCTTGATAGCATCCTGCCTTCCTGCCCGTTCATGGCAAACAATCTTACAGCTCCCAAGGTGCTGCAGAGATCTGGGAAACTCAGCTGCTGTTGGAGGCCATAATGGGACTGACACTGATAACACTTGTGCGCTGCTGGTGCTGAGTTGTGGAATAGGATTTCATTCTGAACCCGTAGTGTTTTCCATCCTTGATATCCAGCCCTCCCTGCCCCAGCCATACCTGGCTATCAGCTTCTCCTTTAGCTGCCAGTGACCCTTCAGACCGCTTCCACTGATGGCTTGGCTGTGTTGTGTTTCTCCCAGGTGTTGTGGTGACAGACAGTGGGTCCCAGTTCAGCTCCCATGGCTCCCTGCGACTCTCTGACTCTGGCTCCGCGGAGGATGTGGAAGAGTATGAGATCCGAGGTAGGAGGGAATGGTTCTGTTGATCTCTTGCATAGACACAGACTTTATGGTTTGGTTGTGTTGAGGTCAGTGCCACTGAAGAAGAGTGTGTCTCTCTGACCTTCAGGATGGCTTTTCCCAAACAAATGGCTGAACTCAGAGCATGAGCAGAGCAACAGCTTCCCTCATGTGCTGGCATGACTTTCCCTCAAAATCCTTTGTAACCTTCTAGCGTTCAGTGCCTCTGGCTAGTAGGTGGTTTCCATTTCATTGCCTGGTCCACATGGTGGCTGTCAAGCTGGAGAGAGGTGGGAAAGCTGCCATCCTGCTCTCCTCCTCTCCAGGCAGAAGAAGCTGTAGCTCTGACCACTTATCTTTTGGGTGGTGGTGGCGGTGGGTGCTGGTCACATCCAGACTTGTAATACCTGTAGTCTGTGCCCTGGGCAGCTTGTGTGGCTGAGCTTATCGACCACAGGAGACTTGTGTGGGTCCCTGGGTGTTCCTTTCCTTCAGAGCTTTGTTCATCCTCTGAGGTGGGTGACTGACTTCTCAGCAGTACCTCCATCTCGCTGACTTTGAGAAGGAGATGGACCAGTCCAGTCTCCAGCTATAAACTTCTCATCTCTTGACCACTGACAGCAGAGCTCTCCTTTCAGTCCCTGAGCAATAGACTTTGGGCTCAGGTTTGAAGCCCACATTGGGGTGTGTGAATCCACTTCTGGGCCTCTTTCATATGAGTGCTGCTCTTGTATTGTGCCCTTTCTCTTTGACCTGGCCAAAGGACTGAAGTCAACTGTTTTATCATCACCGTGTTATACAGATGGTAACGATGGATCTAACCTGATTCAAATGTCCAACAACGGCCTCTCATTGTCAATGGCTTCCTTGTTCTCAGGTAGTACCCTGCAGTGTGTGTGTGCAAGGTGTGTGTGTCTGTGCACGTGCACACTTCTCAGAAATCTGCCTGACTTGGGAACTGTGAACAGTTGTCCAGATGTCAGCATGAAAAGCTGTGGCGGGATGAAGCAGAGAGGAGGCAGAGGAGCTATGTCCTGGGCTCCATCCCCCAGGGCATTTTGCCCTGTGGTGGAAGATACCTGCTGTAGTGAAGGCTTGTCTTGCCTGGAGTAGGGCTTAGCAGGCCTGTGGCATGGTTTTGTGGCTCCATAGCTGTTGAAGGCTGAGCCTGGGCTGGAAGAGAGCAGAGTCCTCTACAGCGTGGGACTAGGTCTCCATCCCAGGTGCTCTGGGGAATGTCTTCCTCCTTGACTTGGCAGAGCTGACATACTGTAGCTCTGATCTGAAGTACAGCCAGCCCTTCCTATCCTGCTCAGACTTGACTAGGAGAAGAATCCTTCCAGAAAGAAGTCCTAGAGGGAGAAGTAGCAAGAGAGAGCAGACAGGGCACAGGCAGTTTGTTGACGCTAGAGGCCCTGGACACCAGGATTACTTGCAGCCAGGTCTTGCTTAGTGGGTTTTTTTGTTTACAGTACTACTAGATAATCCTTCTGGTCTGCTGGCTGCCTTTAAATGACCTTCATGTGCTCTCTATTTGCTTTAGCTCAGGAACAGCCTACATGGGCTGTTGCTGTTCTCTCCTGTCAGGTGTTTGGCACCAGCACATGCCTCCTGTTAGAGGTGCTGGTGCTCAGAGCAGGAGTCTGTACAGCATGAGTCTGTACATTCACAGGCAGGACTGGGACTTGCTCCCCTTGCCAACAGCCTGGGGATGGTACTCAGCCAGGCTGTGATTCCTGTGGCCTCAGTGTGCAATTGGTGCCTGGCCAGGATCAGATGGGCTCTGTGTGGGTCTGTGTAGCTTATCTGTGTGGGGTAGGGGAGCAGAGAACCTGAGCTGTTCCTCTCCCAGCCAGGCTGTGGGCCACTGTGTCAGGGGAAGATGCAAGCCTGTGTCTGGGAGTGGTGTGGTTACTGCAAACCCCATTCCTAGAACTCCCCTGAGGTACAAAACAGGAGACTGACTGGGCTGAAGGTTGTGGCCTCTCTTCTGTCCTGAGCTGTTGTGCTTTCCTCCTGCACGCTCTCCTTACCTTTTCTGGGACTCTGTTTGCAATGGAGCAGGGTTTCCACACAGCCACGTACTACTGGAAGAATCTCAAGAGTCTCCCTGTCAGGGCTTAACCTGCTGGAGTGAAAGAAAGATGAGTGATGAAGTGCCACTGGGTACTGGCTGGTACCCAAGGCTGGCACCAAGGGTAGCTGACAGAAGGGACAGGACCCCAGTGTCCTGCACCTTATTTTGGTCCCCTCCTTCCTCAGGAGATAAGTCTGTGGCCTCTGCAAAGGGCTGGTCCTCATGAGTACTGGCCTGCTCTCTGCATAGATGCTGATATGTCTTGGGAGTGCTGGGCTCAGGCTGCAAGCCCCAGTTGTGCAGTTGCTGACAAGTTGCTGACATGGCCACAGTCTGATCTTACAGGCTGTGGTCAAGTAGAGAGAAGAGCTCTGCATCCCATTGCTGATTCCCTGCAGCATCTGTGCTGCATGTAGAGAGCTATTAAACCTTCATGCTAACTTTGCTGTCCTGCCCTCCTAGCTCCTGTATGTGTACTGCTTCAGGCCATATCAATCCTAGGACTTGGTGTGTGACCTCTACCAGCAACCACTTACCTCCTCTGAACCCCGAGGCTCCCTGTTTCCACAGCATCCCACCATGCACTTCCCCTGTAACTCCCACAGGTGACTGATCAGACTGCACCTCTCCTTGCTGCTCGATGCCACTGGCAGAAGCTGATGCTATAGTTATGTGCCTTTGAACAGATTGATGAGTTTTACAGTGAAACTTTGGTTTGAAATTAGTGTGTGATTCTGCCCTGCCCCACCTTCTCCACCTTGTGTGTTTGTGATTCAGATGCAGACATCAAGAGGAACCCAGACTGCAGCAGGAAGTCCTTTCTCTCCTCAGAGTCCATGTACGTCTTTGACGTTTGGCAAGACATCTTGGTACTGAGTTCCCCTTGTGCCCAACTCTGCTCTTCCACGTGCATTAGCTGTTTTGCACTGGAGTGGACATCCCACTCTTCCTTTATTTAGCAGTTGGGCATTGGGTCCTAGACCCAGCATCTGGGATGATCAGGATATTCACATGAGGAAGATACAATATGGACTAGTGTCAGGAGAGATGCCCATGCCTCCTACTATGTCAGAGGCTGGGGAAAGGACTTGGCACAACTTGGAGCATCTGGAATTGGCTGCTGGCTCTGAGCATCCCCATGTCCCTCCTCTCAGCTGGGATGGCCTGCTAGACTACATGGTGTGCCACCTTCTCTCCAGCCCTCACTGCTGCGCTCTGACGTAGAGGTGGAACTGCTGGCACACAGGAGTGCTCACAGACTGTCTGTACATTGCAGCACCAGCTTAAACGTGAAGGGCTTGGTCTTTTCCTGGTACTGCCCTGGGGTGGAGAGGCGGGGGCTGTGGGGAGGTGAATCACAACCTGTTTTGAGCACAGCTGCTGTGCTAATTCTCTGAAAGCAAAACACCTTTGGGACCCCTCAGCCTGTTGGGTGAGATACAAAGCTGTGCCTGTGCTTGCCAGCTTCTTATGTAGGCTCATACTGAGAGAGCAGTTCCTTCTGGCTTGTACAGACACTTGCTCTCACTTTGCAGCTTCCCCTGCAAACAGACTCGGGTTTTTCTAAGAAAGATATGTTTCACTAACCTTTCTAAACAGTTGTTGCTGTGCTAACTAGCCAGCTTTGCTTGGGGACAGCTGCAAAGACAGATATCAGTCACATATATCAATTTTAAGCCCGTGTAGCAGTGCAGACATAAGGTCCCAGAGTTGAAGGGAGCGTCTTTGGCTGGAGCTGGGACTGGCATCAGGTTGTGAGGAGGGCACAGCTGTGAGACCTGGTACTAACCACTCCCTTCTTGTCTAGATCCCATTCCTTCCTCAGTTCCAACTCAGCAGATGCCGTGGCCATGGGCTTGCTGAAGCAGTTTGAGGGCATGCAGCTCCCAGCTGCCTCTGAGTTGGAGTGGCTGGTCCCTGAGCACGACGCCCCGCAGAAGGTAGGAGTGTGAGTCCTCATCCAGCTTGCATTTGATCTTTCCTGCCAATGAGATTTGCTGGTCGTGATGGTACCTCTGTGAAGCTGAAGGGAGGTGTCTTGTCTGGGCTTTGGGGGTTGGTGCAGCTGAGTGGGGCTCTGCTACTGCAGAGTGCCCGGATGCCTGGGGACATTCCCTGGCAGGCAGTGGCAGGTTTCTGGCAAACCAGCCAGATGCATTGCCTTTCTGGTACCAGGAAAGGCTCTGACCCTCTTGCCTGCCTCTTCCAGCTCCTGCCCATCCCCGACTCTCTGCCCATCTCTCCTGATGATGGTGAGCACGCCGACATCTACAAGCTGAGGATTCGGGTGCGCGGAAACCTGGAGTGGGCCCCACCACGGCCACAGATCATCTTCAACATCCACCCAGCCCCAACGTAAGGACCCCCACAGCCCAGGGCTCTCTGGGGACCTGCCCTTTCCAACCCTATTCCATCAACACATCCCCCATCCCACCTCACTGCCAGGGCTTCCCTGGCTTTATGCCTGGTAGGTCCACGGTGGTCGCCAGCGGCAGCTGGTGCTTCGAGATGGAGCCAGTGCCTGTGATCAGTGCCTTTGGTGTGCACAACAGGGCTTTTGCCCTTGGATTTGTTGCTCACATTTAAGTGGCAAAGCAGGTGGCCATCTCTGCCATCCAGACCTGTGCCAGTGCCTGTCCTCTGGTGCCACGTGCCATCAGGGCTGGCCTCAGGTATGTTGTTTTCTGTCTCTGGGCAGGAGGAAGGTGGCTGTGGCCAAGCAGAACTACCGGTGTGCAGGCTGTGGCATCCGGACTGATCCTGGTGAGTGCTGGAACCCTGACCCAGAGTGCATGGATGGTGGCAGAGCTCAGCACAAGGTCCCTGGGGATGTGGTACAGTGCCTTTGCCAGCTCTGCCTCCTTCTCCAGAAGGTCACAGGGCTGGTGGAGGGAAAGAGCAGCCAGCCTGTCCTTTGGAGAGCATTTGAGATGTCTACTCTTCTAAGGCAAAGTCATGTGTTGGGCTCCTAAAGCTGCCAGCAGGTTCTGCTTTGGGTACAGCTGCAGAGCTCTTTGACCAGCCCTCTTTTTTGATTGTGTAGATATGACTGCATGAGACTGAGCTGTGTTCCCAAATGCTTTTTTCAGTTGTCAAGGGTGTTTGCAGACCCCATTGTTGAGTGCTCTGGGGCTTGAGGGGATACCAGCAAGGCAGACTGTCTTATTTGTTGGAAGGGCAGCACTGAGTGTCCAATATGTGTCTGGGCAGAGCCCGTGGCTCAGCTGACCTCCCTGTCTGCCTGGCTTTGGGCAGATTATATCAAGCGGCTGCGCTACTGTGAGTACCTGGGGAAGTACTTCTGCCAGTGCTGCCACGAGAACGCCCAGACCATCATCCCCAGCCGCATCCTGCGCAAGTGGGACTTCAGCAAGTACTACGTGAGCAACTTCTCCAAAGACCTGCTGAGCAAGATCTGGAGTGACCCACTTTTCAACGTGCAGGATATCAATCCTGCCCTGTACCGCAAAGTGAAGTCTCTCAACCAAGTGTGGGTATGACCCTTTTCCATGCCTTCCTGAGTGGGGTGAGCTGGGGGGCTGCCAATTGTAAACTGTTCCAGGGAAGCTGGAGAGAAGTGGCTGTTTCAGTTCTTGAAGTTTAAAACCTCAGTACTGTGGGTTTCCATTTGCCTCTTGTCCTTTTTCTGGTAATGCAGGACTTTCAAAAGGAATTTGTGCCTGGTGTCCAGCTGGGCTTTGCTTTATTTCCTGCAGCACATGATGACAATGATTGTGCCTGCTTTGCCCTGCGTGATGTAAACACTTCAGTAGCAGGGGAGCAGCAGCTGAGAAAACAGTGGTCGTTTCAGCAGGGGCAGACCTGCTTGGCCAAGGACCATACTCTGTTTACTGATTCTTGTGTCCCCCCCTTCCCCTCCAGCTGCTGCGAATCCAGCTTTTCCACATGAAGAACATGTTTAAGACGTGCCGGCTGGCGAAAGAGTGAGTCCATGGGCTGTGAGATGGAGCTGGTTTGTTGTCCTGGATCAGTTCCACAGCAATTTGCACTAAGGATCTGTGCAGCCTGTGCAATTAGCTATGGGGAGAGGGAAGTGGAGAGGAAGAGAAAGCAGAAGCAGCGGAAGTAGGGGACTTAGTGGAGTTGCTTTGCTCTGAGCTCTGGTTTCTCTCTCCTTGCAGCCTCCTAGACTCCTTTGATGCAGTGCCTGGCCACCTGACGGAGGATTTGCACCTCTACTCACTGAACGACCTCAGTGCCATCAAGAAAGGGGACCTGGTGCCTCGCCTCACAGAGCTCTTGAAAGCAGGCAGCTTGCATGTTGAGAAGTGTATGGTAAGGCCTCCTAGCCTGCCTCCTGCATGGCTTCACAGCCTTGGGAACAGGCTTTGCTGCAAAGCTAACTGATGGGGACGCCTTTGATGCATAGAGTGGCCACCAAATTAACTGATTCAATGTTAACTACTTCTGCCTGCTCAACAGAGCTCCTACCCAACATGTATGGAATGGTTATTACCCCATTTTGAGTCTCCCTGACCCCTGAAGCACGTTGATTCTGCTTTGCTATTCTTCATGCTGGGGAAGGGCTGTCCCACATGGTTAGAGTAAGGCACCATGTCCTGCTGCCCTGCTCTGCTCTGTCTCCTGTCCTGTTTGCCAGGGAGATGAAAAGCATTTAGCTACTTTTTCTTCACCTTTTCTTCTTTCAGCTGTGCCAAGCCAAGGGCTTCATCTGTGAGTTCTGCCAGAATGAGGATGACATCATCTTCCCCTTTGAGCTCAACAAGTGCAGGACATGTGAAGGTGAGATGCTGGGGAGAAACAGGGAAGGGACAGACTCTGCAACCACCAAGATCCTCCTCCAGTTTGAGTGACATTTGGAGTAGTGAGAGGTGCAGAGCCAGAGCCAGCCAGACCAGAGTATCAGTGCGTGGCTTGTGTCTCTGCACCATGTTATCACAGCAGCAGAGCAGCATTTTGATGGTGTTTGGTAAGAGCTGCTGGCATGGTGGAACGTGTAGCTCCCCTCCTGACCACGCTATGTGCTGCCTGCCCCAGCAGCAGTGGGCAGGTGTCTAGGGGCCATGGCTTCACTTCTGCTGTGGTTACAGGACATGCAGCTCCCCTGCTTGTGTGTCTGGAACTGACCTTGTAGTGCAGAGTGAGCCTGAAGGCACTGTCTGTGTGCCCTTCCTACCTGCCAAGAAATCCCTGGGCCCTTTCAGGCATCATCCTCGATAATGCCCAGTACTAATGGCCAAGCAGACCTTGTCCCTGCAGCTTGGGACCAACCTCTGAACTGGCTTGAAATGGCTACTTGGTTGCCAGAGAAAACTTGGGACAGTCACTGTTTCCTTGAGGAAACAGGAAAGTTTAGGGAAGGACACTGTGTGGTGCAGGAAACCTCCTGCCAGTGATCCCAAAGGCTTTGCAAGCTGGTGCAGGGACCCTGCAGTGTGACTTCTTGCTGCTCCAGAACAGTGCTGGAGTTCTGCTTGTGGTGCTTGTTCTGTCACTGCTTTGGTTTGAAATGTCCTCCTGCACAAGCCTGGAGCATCCTTCCCCAGGGTTCAGAGAGTCAGGCAGTCTGTGTCAGCCTCTGCCAGCTCTCAGCCGTGCTCTCTCCCGCAGAGTGCAAAGCCTGCTACCACAAGTCCTGCTTCAAATCCAGCCGCTGTCCCCGCTGCGAGCGGCTTCAGGCCCGGAGGGAGCTGCTGGCCAAGCAGAGCATGGAGTCCTACATCTCAGACTACGAAGATGAGCTGGAGGAGCCGGAGGTGGTGGCAGCCACATGAGACATTGCAGCGGAGGAGCAGATCGTGGGTTCATTTACATGTGTGGCCTTTGTCACCAGAGACTGAGCCACACAGACTGGAGATGAGGGCTGCCAGGAGCACCGTCCCCAAGGGATATTTTCCCCCCATGCTTAGTGCAGGGCTGGGGAAGGGACATCTTCCATCATCTAGGTCTGCTCCAGGTGCTGCTTGCAGTCCCTGATGCCTTTTCTGAGCAGTTGTTCGTGCAAGACCAGGCAGGATTGTGCTGCCAGTCCCCTGCCCTGCTCCTCGGCAGTATCTCGGGGAACTCAGCACTTTCTGCCCATCAGCTGTATACTAGGAAGCTCTGGCCACGTCTGCTCCTTGGAGTGGGGAATCAGCTCTCTGAGTGCTCCGTCCTGCTGCTAGGGGTTGTGTGCATGGAGGGAAGGGTGCAGGGTTGGGCTTGGTTGTACATTTAACAGTTCCATTTCTCACATGTGGCTTGGGACGCTGCCAGAGAGCAGTTGCTCTCACTTGAGGATCAGAGCAGAGGAGATGGTAGTGCTGCCAACACCAGGCTGGTGCCTGTCCTCTTGGTGCCGTCTGTGCTGAGCTGCTCTCCCTGTGCTGCAGAGGGGCTTTGACCCCAGAGCAGCCACACGAGGGGGCTGGTGCCGTGGGGCTTTGGGCAGCAGTGGATCTATGGCTGGAGGATGTGGTAGGCAAAGCTTCCAACCCCCCTTCCTCCTCCTCTGTCCTCCCCGGGGAACATGTCCTCCTCTAAGGGTGACATGGGACCTCACTCTGGTGGCACCAACACCCGCCTTGTGCGCAGCCTTCCACCTGAGACCTAGCGGGATGCGGGGGAAGGCTCAGCCTCCAGCTGCCTCCCTTGAGCCTCTGTCTTGGTTTGTTCTCGTAGGGATTTTGGTTTTTAATCTGCTGGATTTGGTTGTGTCTTTTTTTTAAGGCGGTTGTTCATATTTTTAACTCTGTGTTCTCCCCCCAGGAAGGTGCTGCTTGAAATGCCTCTTTAGGGGACATGTGATCTGCTTGGGACTCACCAGGCTGTCCTGCTCCTAGTTCCTCACCCCTGGACAGGGCTGCCATTTGCCAGGTGTCTCCTTTCCCAGCAGATTTCTAGCTCCCCTTGAGAGAGGGGTCCCTGAGCCAGGCAAAGCCTTGAGGCATCCCAGCTGCAGTGAAGCAGGGTGGCCAGGCAGCTTGTGCAATATGGAGGCTTGCACAGGAGAGAGGAATTTGGCACTGTGGCACTGTAGAGGATTAGTCCCTCCCCAGTGCAGAGCTGCCTGCCCCAACAGATGGCTCTGCAGGGTAGGACCCAACGGAACAAGCTGAGCTCTCTGGTCGGTTGAGGAGGTGCCTGTGCATGGCAGAGGGATGCTTTAGCCCATGGCACAGGTGAATATCCCCATCACCCTAGCATGGGTGGAATGGGGGTGGCAGAGTGGTGTTTGGAAGGATGGTGTGGCCTGTGTATGTGCAAGAAGGGTGTTGAAGGACTGGGAGCAATCAACATCCAGGGCCAATGGCTCCTGCCATGCCTGCCATGGCTTGAGGCTGGGATGTGACCCCTCCTGGGCTGTCCCAGTGGGGGTGGCAGGGGCAGAAGGAGAGACTTGGGACCAAGAGAGGTGGTGATGGGACTTGGTTGGGGTGGGTGGCTGCAAGCCCTGCTGCTGGAGGCCAGGCTGCTGCATGGCAGCATCTCTCCCCTGCCTGCAGCATCCTGACAAAGTCAGGTCTAGCCCAGGAAAGGAAATTCAGCTCCCTACTTGCACCCCTGGTGTTTTTGCAGCCCCCCGTCTTGCTTCTGCTTGTTTTCCCTGGGGGAGCAGCTGCTCTTCTGCTCACTCTCCATCTCTGCACTGACACCTCTGGCACCGGTCCACCTTGGCCTTGTGTGTCCCCAACTCCAAGCTGAGCCCTCCCGCTGCTGCCTGGAGCTGACACCTCTTTCCCTGGAGCTGCTTCAGCAGCACACTTCCATCCACCCTTGTTTTGTTTGAAGCACTTTAATGTCATGGACAGCAGATGAGAGGCTGCTCACATCCCTTTCTAGAAGCACTGAGTACATTTAGAGAAGAGGGAAGGGATTTTGGCTTATTTTGTGGTTTCTACCCTCCGCCATGGACTTTGGCAGCAGTGAGACTTGCAAAGCCAGCGGAGGTCTCCAGGGCAGAGTGGTGCCCAGCACTGACCCTGCTGCCCAGCACTGACTGCTACAAGTGACACTGGAACTGGCTGAGGCAGTGGGCTATTTGTAAGGGAGAGCAAGGCTCTGCCTGGCCATCAATTGGAGCCCCCCCCCCGGGACTACTGCACAGTGTAGCAACAAAAATGCCGTCCCTAATAAACTACCTTAATAAGGGGCCTGGTTGTGTTGTGGCATTGTTTCAGGAGGGGTGATTGTGTGTATCTTCCCCTTGGGGTTAGTGCTGCAGTGCCTCTTGGCCCCAGGGGCAGGGAAGGAGCGGGATCCACAACCTGAGGGCAGTGGGGGGAACAGCTTGTGCAACGGGCAGATGTCAGGGTGAGGGGGTTATTGTCACCACCCCTTGACTAAGCTTTCTAGTTGGCCTCTCCCTGCAAACTGCCCACTGGAGGGGCAGCAGGTACAAGCCACTGCGTAAGGGGCTCTCTGTAGTGCCTGTCCTCTTCCTGAGTCTGCTTTTGCTGCTAGCAGAGGGGCCCAGGGGCATGGCCTTGGCTGCCCATCCGTGCTTACATCCCTGTCCCATGCAGCCCAGCTCTCCCCTCACAGCAGTGTCCTGCATTCCCCCCATAGACACCAGAGACACGGGAGGTACAAACTGCAAACTTTAACGCAGGCTCTGTGTGGAGCAGGTCACGGCTTCCCTGGGGGCAGCACAGCAGGAGTTTCAATGGCCACTTGGGCTTAGTCCCAGGGAGTTGTAGAAAAGGTTTGTGGCAGGTACAGGAACGCTGAGGATGGGCTCGTGCAGCTGCCAACGAACGCACAGGGCCCCAGCAGCAGCCCCAGCGCAGCAGCTCGAGTGGGGAGCGATGGCAGAGAAGAAACTTGCAGAACTGTGGCGCTTGTCATGGCTACAGTGAGCCCTGCAACAGCACCCAGGGCCAACCCTGGGCAGAAGGTGCAAGCAGGCACCTTGGCAAAGGCCCCCATGCCCCCAGCAGTAGAGAGGCACGAGCAATCTCAAGGCACGCTGTGTCCATCACTGGGAGAGCGTTTGTGGGGCGTAGCGACGCTCAAACTGATCCACGTTGAACTTGCGCTTGCAGCCGGCGTAGTTCATGTAGCGGATCTTCCCGAAGACAGCCCGCTCCGTCCAGCCATGGTCGTGGATGCCACAGATGGACCAGAGGCAGCCTGCCGGGTGTGGGGACACAGCGTCAGCTCTTCCCCTGTGCTCGGAGGCAGCCCGAGAGCAGGGGGGATGTGGGTGCAAAGCAGGAGAGGCTCTGCAGAGCCTTCCTCCCCCCACCACAGCCCTGGCCATCAGAGATAAGAACTCCCCACCCCGTGCCCCCATCCTGCAGCTTACCTACGTATCCATTGGGGTCCCTCCCGTCCAGCTCGTAGCGGTCATTGAGGTAGATGGCAAACTGCAGGGCCTCCTCGGGGGACTGGGTCCACTCTAAGATCTTCTTGGCCCAGTACATCCGCAGGAAGCCGTGCATCTTGCCCTCCCGGACCATTTGGAGCTAGGGAGAAAGGGATGGCTTCAAGGGGTCAGTCCATGCCAGCTCACCTCTGCCTCTTGGGCAAAGGCTCCACTTTTTGAGAGAGGGAGATGCAAGGCACTACCTGGGCAGCATTCCAGAGCGGGTCATGCGTGGTCCCCTGCTCCAGCTCTTGCAGCTTATAGAGAAAAGGCCTCTTGTCTTTGGCATGGAGCTTCAGGGTGGTTTGTGCCCAGCTGTAGGCACCTGTGAGCAAGACAGATGAGGAACACCACTGAGCAACCTGCTCCTGCAGGGCCCCAAGGAAGGGATGGAGAACTAGGCTACTGAGGGCACCACGCCTTGGAGGCACCAGCCTTGAAGAGGCCACCCGCCAGCTCCTGTCCTACCTCCAGAAGGTACCACATGATGGCACATTAGTGCCCTCACGGCCCCTCTCCTAGCAGAAACAGGACTGCCAAGCTGGGATGACCAGCTGGGTACCAGCCTGGCCCCCAGCACTGCCCACCCAACCCAGGCTGGTACCTTGCACGCTGTCATACTTGTCGTTGTAGTAGCAAAAGTTTTCAGACAGCTCCCGCCGCACCACGGCCTCCTCCACAAACACATCCACCGACTCTTTGTACTTGTTCCGCTGCTTCTGCACCTCCAGGATGGCTCGTTGGGTGGAAACCTGGCCTGGGGATGTGGGGAGGGTTGAGCAAGTCAGGGTCCAAGCCACTGTGCTGGGTCCTGTAGCAGAGTGGGAAGCCTGGGACGCTCACCGAAGTGGAACCACGGGGACAGGTTGCTGAGAGCCTCCTTGTTGGGGTTGTTGCGATGGGCGCCGAAGGATTTCAGCCTCTGGGAGATGAAGGACTGGAGCACAGCCAGCCCTGCGGCCGTGCCGGGGGTCGCCCACTCCACCTCCTTCACGGTGTGGTCCACCTGCAAGCTGGAATAACAGGCCTCCCAGTCGATGGGCTGGGTGGCCACCAAGAAGCGTGAGTGCATTGGCAGCTGCTTTTCAGCCCTTGGGTGTATTGTCTCCTGGATGTCCCTCAACTAACAAGTCCTCAGCTCATGTCAGCCTCCTCCTTCAGGGGAGAGATGTGGGAACTGAATGAATGAGGTGAGAAGCTCCCTCCCCCAGGGCATCCCCATCTCCTCAACACCTGCAAGTGACCTCAGGCAGTTCCCTGCCCCCATCCCCTGCTGTCTTCTCCCAGGATCACAAAGCAGCTGTGAATATCATCCAGGGTGGCCATGAGTGGGTGTGGAGGGTGGTACCTCTGCAGGGCGGGAGGGTGGATATGGGTGATGAATGACAGGTGGAAACTCTGTGAGGAACTCCGGGAGCTGAGTTTGGATCTTGCCACGGAAGGTCCAGGCGCTGTACTCCTGCTTGGAGGAGGCCACCCAACAAGGCACAATGTTGTGGGCATCAACCTGGGAAGCAAACCCATAGAGGTGAGTGTGAGCAGAAGCAAACAGTCCTGAGACGACAACACACGCTCCCAAATCAGGTTACTCCAGCACACCTCTGCAGGCACGAAATGCAGGAGACAACTTTCTCCCACGTCTCACCAGCCAGAGCTTTCCCCTCCCAGAGCGTGGGCACTCACCTGTGCAAATGGCACATCCTCTGGCAACCGCTGCCTGACGTCTTCCACCCACTGCCGGGGCAGGCGGAGTGGGCAGAAGTCTGTCACCAGCCCTCCTACGCCGTGCTCCACCACAAACGTGGGCAGCACGTCCTTGGCATAGCCCAGCAGCATGTGGAAGGGGATGTTCAGCTCTTCACACTCCTGCAGCGAGGAGGAAAGGGCTATGGGATGGTCCATGCCTCTGCAGGAGGATGGATCTGCCTCTCCCCCTTTCCCAAGGAGCCCAGTCCCACCCAGCACGGGCATCCCCACGGCTGCTGTACCTTGGCCACCTCCTGCAGGCCCCTCAGCATGAAGCCGTAGTGGCGGATGGTGGCATCCAGGAATTTGGGCGCCAGGCAGAAGCAGACGTGCAGAGGCAGCTCCTGTTTGAGGGCCAGGCGCTGGGCGTAGAGGAAAGCCCAGTTATCTGGAGGAGAAAGCAGCACATGGGGCAGTGCCGGGAGGCCGCTTTGCTGAGGGGGATGGGGTTTCCCAAGAGGAATCCCCCCCAGTCCCCTCTGCAGAGCAAGGACCAGCTCCCAGGCCTGTGGAGGGAAGGGACCAAGGCTTTTGCCACCCGTGGGAGCTCTGCCTCCCGGCTGCCACGCACCTTGCACCCGCTGGTCCCGGAACATCCAGTAAAGGATGCACCGAGCATCCTCCTTCAGATCGTCGCCCTGTGAGACGAGGCGAACCCGCTTCTTGTTGTACTTGAACTCTCGCACGGACGGCGCCGTCCTCCGCCGGGCTTCACGCACCAGCTCATGCACCAGCTCCTTTTCTCCCTCCTCCTTGTCTCCCTTCTCCTTTTCTCCCTTCTCCTTCCTCCGAGACGCGCGTGGCGGCTCCGCGGCCTCAGCCTTTCTCTTCCTTTGCCCCCGCCACATCTTTATCACCGCCCTTGCCCGGAGGAGCAGCGTGGTTGCTGTCCCAAAAAAAAAAAAAAAACAACCCAAAACAGAACCGTATTGAGCTCCCGGTGAGCATCCAGATCCCTCCCCCAGAGCCCGGGGGGATGCTGGTACCCAACCCGACCCGGTCCCCGGGGGTCCCGGTCCCTACCCAGCGACCATGCGGCCCTCCCAGCGTTACACAAGAGGAGGGGTGTGTTCAAAGGCGTGGTGTTTTGGGGAAGGGGTGTGTTATTTTGGCCAAGAGGCGTGGTGTCAGCGCTGGGTTCCGCCTCCTCCATTCACACGGGGGCCGGTGCTGCGACGATGTTCCCGGCGCGCCCGTGGGCGCAGAACCGGCCCCCGGGGAACAAGGAAACAGCTCACATCACCTTCAGCCATCACTCAGCAGCGTAATTCCCCGCTGGCATCATCCCTCTGGGTGCAAGGGACCTGTGTCCCCACACGGAGAATGGGGATGCTGGCTCTGGTTGGGCAGAGAGAAGGGCTATCCTTGACCAGGCTGCTGCTGCTGCTGCTGCTGCTGAGCCTCGATGTGCTGGATCTCACGCTGGGTAAGGGCTGAGCTGGGTGTGGGGAGGGATCGTTCTCCCGGCTGGTCTCAGGGTGGTTTCACCTGCGGAGGTGTAACACTCTGGGATGCCGTTTGCTCTCTGGCATCTCAACCCCGTCCCAGTGAGCAAACTGGGCTGTGCTTTGCGACACAGGACAGACATGTTGGGTTTTGTTTCTTTTGCTTCTCGTCTGTGTCTATCCAGGCAGAGATGACTTTGGTCCCAGCTGGACCTCCTTGCTGACCCTTGGGTCCTGCTGGGCTCATTGCCTCTGCTGCAACCAAACAGTTCTGCCCTGGTGGTGGCATCACTGGGATATCACAGACTGGGAAAACTGCAAAAGCCATCCCTATGTTTGTACTTGACACAAAGCAAGAGCATTGTTGAGCACGGGGAATAAACCCTTGCAAGCCTTGAGCTACAGCCATAGATCTCCTCCTCCTGTGTCCTTCAGCCACCTTGCAGAGCTTTCGTGTGTCCCTGCACGTCTCTAACAACTCTCTCCTCAGCTGCAAATGGGTTTGTTCCTCTGTGCCCCCCTCTGTGAGGCTGGTTCCCTGTTGCCATTATTTACATCCAACACTATCAGTTCCTGACTATCTACAGCAGAGGGCTTTGTGTAAACTCCACTGTTGCAGTACCAGCCCGTCTCACGGTCACCAGTTCCTGCACCCCTCTTCCCGTCAGACGGGTTTGTCTGATTGTCTGACTTCCTTCAGAGATGAGGGAAGGTGGTGGAACGAGTCTTAGCACTGGTGTCTGCAGGAGTTTCTGCCCCGAGACCAGGGATATCCATGGCTTGTTCTGGCCTCACCAGGCTGGGGGATTTACATGGTGTGCAAGGCCGATGCCCACTCAGGGGATTCATGAGTTTGATCCATGCAGGATGGTGAATCCCCACTCCTGATGACCCACGGCTGATCCATAGCTCAGGTCTCTTGGGGAGCTCATGCTGGTGGTGGTGCTGCTGCACTGTTCCCAGCACAGCCATGGCCTCAGCCTTTCACCACCGGCCCTTCCATGCCTCATTCTGCCTCCTTGCAGGGACCACTACTATGAATGTGACAGTCACTGTGTCCCCGACTCTCCCTACCTCCCTGGAGAGCTCAACGCTGCTGCCCACCACCGACTGCACCACCACAGCCACTCTCCTTACCTCCAGCCCTGAAACTTCCACCCCAGAAGTGGTAACAGATGCAACTACAGGGCTACCTGACCCAATCCCAACAGGGCTGGGGCTCACCACCAGCACTTCAACTGCAGTCTCAATGGCCACAACATCCAGGCGTGCCGAGACACCCATTGTCACGTCTGTGGGGACCAGCATAGCCCTGCCTGCCAGCTCGACTGGAGTTGAAAGAAGCACGCTGCCTCCCTCCACCTCCACTCTTCTCTCCTCCACCTGGGTGGGCACCGTGCTTAGCACCAGCACCCAAGGGCCAGCAGTGACCACGGTGCATGGCAGCACAACCCCAGCGACCAGCACCCAAAGGCCAGCCATGACCACGGTGCTTGGCAGCACAGCCCCAGCAACCAGCACCCAAGGGCCAGCAGTGACCAGCATGTTTGCCAGCACAGCCCCAGCGACCAGCACCCAAGGGCCAGCCGTGACCACGGTGCCTGGCAGCACAGCCCCAGCAACGAGCACCCAAGGGCCAGCAGTGACCAGCATGTTTGCCAGCACAGCCCCAGCGACCAGCAGTGCCTCTTTTCCCACGGCACCAGCACCAACAGCTGCTTCGGACCAGCCCTCGACAGCCTCACTGGACACCACGGCGACCCTTGGCACCAGCACAGGGGTGTCTGGGAGCCCCGCTGCCCGCAGCCAGCCATCTGTGACTGCTGCCGGTTCCTGCAGTACCGCCGCGGGTGAGTGCAGCCGCTGTCAGCGGGCACCGGGTGACAAACCGCCGGTGGCATCTCCTGCGGGGCGGGCTGAGGGGTCCCCCGCCACCTGTGGGGATGGAGCTTTCCCTCACAACCCCCAATCCCCACTGCACCGGGATTGGCACGGAGAGCGGAGCGGGGTCTGTGGGGAGGGGCTTGGGGACACGCTGCTGTGCCGCGGGACTGCGGGGTGCGTCTGTACCAGCGAGTGGGGCTGTACCTGCGAGTGGGGCTGTACCCCAGAAGTGAGACTGTACCAGAGAGTGTGGCTGTACCTGAGAGTGGGGCTGTATCAGCAAATGGGACTGTACCAGAGAATGGGGCTGTACTCTGGGAGTGCAGCTCTATCCTGGAGTGGGACTGTGCCCTAGCAATGAGACTGTACCCCAGAGTGTGACTGTACTCTGTGTGACTATACCGCAGGAGTGTGACCGCACTCCAGTGGTATGACCATACCCAAGCAGTGTGACTGTGCCCCAAGAGTGAGATGGTGTTGCAGGAGTGTGACTGTACCCTGCCTGTTCCATGACTGTGCCACAGCAGTATGACCATACACCAGGAGTGGGACTGTACCCTGACAGTACCCCCAGACAGCTATACCCTGGTAGTGTCCGTCCCTTAGTTCCTGTGTCCCAGCAGTGTGACTGCATCCTGGTGCTGTTTCCAGAAGTCTTTACCCTGCAGCTACACCTGTACCTTGGCAACATCCAGCTCTGTGCACCTGAATCTGGCAGTGAGATTGTGGTGCCCCTGCTGTGCACATATCCCTCAGCAGTGTCCCTGGTGTCCTTGCACCCCAGCAGAGCAGCTGTATCCTGACAGAGTACCTGTACCCTGGCCTAGTGCCTACAGCGTGAGGCATCACAGCAGAGCTCCATACCCCAGCGATGGTCAGCGTGCCTGTGCCCTGGCAGTGCCCTGCCGTAGCCATACTGCCGCACAGTGGCTGTGCCCCGGCAGCCCTCCAGCACACCTGTCCCTTGCAGAGCCTGTACCCTGGCCCAGTGCTTGCAGGCGCCTCCGACTGCTCTTGTCCCTGACCCTGACAAGAAGGAAGTGGCTCTGGCTGTCAGCACTGTGCTTGAGCTGTGACACGCTGTGACACAGGGAAGTGATGCCTGTACAGACAGCCCAGGGGACAAACCCTCAGCCTGGAGCACGCCCTTCCTGAGCAGCGCCTGTTCTCTCGGCCAGTTCCTCGCGCTCAGACAGTGGGCTGTTGTCTCCTGAGGGCGTTGGTGGCAGCCACCACCAAGCATCACCCCTGTGGTGGAGCGCAGAGACGATCCCAGGCAGCTCAGCTGCTTCCTCGGGCTTCTTCCCGTCGTCCCTGTCCCCTCAGCGGGCAGAGCACGGCACAGTCCTCAGTGCAGGTACTCTCTCTGCCTCAGTGGTGGCCTTGCCCTGCTGTGGCTGCTCTGGCTCCAGCCGTGCAGCTGATGCTTACTTGGCATCGCACTCGTCCCTGGGAGCATCTGTGTCGGGTGGAAACCCCCACTTCACTGCCAGCTCCTGGGGAGTAAACGGACCCACCTGGATGCTTCACTGCTGGGCAGAGGAGACCTGGAATTGCTAGTGCCAGTGCCTGCGGGAGGGCATCAGCTCCTGCCCCCCTGGACATGGCTGGGCAGAGAGGGCGGCTGCCCTGGCCCCTACTGCTGCTGAGCCTCACGCTGGGTAAGGGCTGATGCTCCCCATGGGGAGGGGGGAAGGTCGTTCTTGGGGCGGTGGGGTCACAGTGGGTGCTGGTGGGGTGCAGGGCAGTGACAGGCTGTGGGTGCTGTTTGCTGAAGGGGAAGCAGCAGTGGAGTACTGCTCCTCGTCTATGTAGGGATGAGGCCCTCTAGTGCAGACACCCCCTGGCAGGGCTGGGATCAGACCTTTGCCCTTCTCTACATTACTGTTTAACCAGCTGCTGCCTGCAGCAGCTCGGAGAGGCAGCGGCTGCAGCAAGGTTTGGAAGTTTCTGGGGGGGCTGGCTGACAGCAGTCAATGGCTTGTGGCTTGGTTCCCCATCCCTGTGTGAGCAGAGCCCCAGACTCACCAGGTTTGTGCTGGGATCACCAGGAAATCCAGCCTGGCATCACAGAGCTGTCACCTCGCAGGCACTGCTTAACAGAGCCCTGGGCAGCCAGGCTGTCTTGTGCATCCCTGTGGAGAGGGATACAGGAGCCTGGGCTGCCCCAGGGACATGGGGCTGCCCCTACACGGGGTCCCTGTGGGCAGAGAGGACAAGCCCTGCCACATCCATCAATGCCTTGCAGAGCTTTCGTGGGTCCCTGCACGTCTCTAACAACTCTCTCCTCAGCTGCAAATGGGTTTGTTCCTCTGTGCCCCCCTCTGTGAGGCTGGTTCCCTGTTGCCATTATTTACATCCAACACTATCAGTTCCTGACTATCTGCAGCAGAGGGCTTTGTGTAAACTGCTGCAGCTGCAGTTCCAGCTGTCTCACGGTCACCAGTTCCTGCACCCCTCTTCCCGTCAGACGGGTTTGTCTGATTGTCTGACTTCCTTCAGAGATGAGGGAAGGTGGTGGAACGAGTCTTAGCACTGGTGTCTACAGAGTTTCTGCCCCGAGACCAGGGATATCCATGGCTTGTTCTGGCCTCACCAGGCTGGGGGATTTACATGGTGTGCAAGGCTGATGCCCGCTCAGGGGGTTCATGAGTTTGATCCATGCAGGATGGTGAATCCCCACTCCTGATGACCCACGGCTGATCCATAGCTCAGGTCTCTTGGGGAGCTCATGCTGGTGGTGGTGCTGCTGCACTGTTCCCAGCACAGCCATGGCCTCAGCCTTTCACCACCAGCCCTTCCGTGCCTCATTCTACCACCTCTTTGCAGAGACCACCACTACGGATGTGACAGTCACTGTGTCCCCGACTCTCCCTACCTCCCTGACACCTACAGACACCTCAACACTGCTGCCCACCACTGACTCCACCACTACAGCCACCCTTCCTACCTCCAGCCCTGAAATGGGTGCCTCCACCTCGGGAAGTTCCAGCCCATCCCCTGGGACTGGCAGCTCCTCAGCTCCCACCGTGCCTCCTTCCACCACACCAGCACCGACAACCCTGGCAGACACCACGGTCACTCCTGCTGTCAGCACAGAGAGCTCTGGGAGCACCTCTATGCCCAGCCAACCAGCTGGGACCACCCTTGGCACCTCCACCCTGACTGTGGGGTCGAGCCCAGGTACTCTGACAGTGCCTGGGGTTGCCAGTGCAGCCACAGGTGGGTGCAGCGGTGGGATGCCGGGAAGGCAGGGGCATGGTCAGGGTGGCAGATCCCCCAGGGGGTGCTGGGCATGGGCTTAGCTGGTTTCACTTGGGCTCTGTCAGTCTGCTGCTGGAGGAGCATCCTGCACCTATCTGTAGACAGCACTAACCTATTCTTGCTTTGCCCAGGGATGGAGCACTCTTCCCCCACCGCTGACTCAACCCAGGCCCCAGAGGTTTCCTTCAGCACCCCTGCAGACCTGCCAACAACGCTGCCTGTGTGCCCCACTGCCGTGTCCAATACCAGTAAGTGCAATGCCTCATGGGCATTGCCACCCCCCAGCACCAGTGGCTTTGGGCTTCCAGGGTCCTGGAGACCCACTGCTTTTACTGTGCTTTCAACACAGGGGCATTGATGCTCTGTGAGATGTGGTTTGCTGCACAAGTGAAGGGTTGTTCTGATGGTGGAGGGTGTCCATGACACGATTAACCTGGGAGGAGGTCCTGTGTCTGTGCCAGAGATTCTGGGGAGCGACCCTCAGATCCTTCAGCACAGTTCAAGGGCAGTAACCAGAGGCATGTTTTCTGTCCCTAGGTACATCTCACCTCTTTCTGTCGCTGCGGCTAACGATCCCCCTGGACCTGGGGAACACCACGGTGCAGGAGCTGCTGTTGTCCAAGGTGAGGTGTGCCTGGACTGGATTCCCCTTGGCATCTGCCAGCCAGAAAAGGGGTCTGGCAGCCAGTGGGAGGGGAGCAGCCAGGTTGCACACTGAATGTCACCTGGAGCTCTTTCAGATACAGCCTCTTTTGGCCAGCATGGTCCAGGCTCAGGTCCCTCCTGGGTGGGGATCAGGTGTCTGAGACCTCTCTGGCACTGTTTAATGTCTGCCCTCTCCCCTCAGCTGCGTGGAGACCTGCAGACGACGTTCCCATGCGCCGGTGTGGCGGTGGAGTGGCGAGGGAAGAGGAGGACGTGATGGCTGCTCCTCACCCAGCTGCCACCCTCCTGGGCTGGCAGGCCTTCTGCTCCCAGCTCCTTCCTCCATGGTGCTCCAGCCCTTTGTGGTAATCCTTACAGCTCCCCTTGAACCTAGGACAGCCCCCTCCTTCTCCGTGCACCTGCAGAAGACCCTCCTTTGCCCTCCGTGGATGGGGGTGCCCCTGCCCATCCCACCACAGCCTCTGTGTAGAGCCCAAATTCTCCCACCACCCTGCACCAGACCTGGCTCCCATGGTGGGACTCCCCCAGTGCTGCTGGGGCACTGGGAGGAGACAACCCTGCAAGGGCTGGGCTTTTACAGCTGGGACTGAGATAGCTCAGCCGCAAAAGTCAGCCTGGGGACTGATGGATGTGAGAAAGGGAAGCTGGAGCCCCCAGCACTGCTGTGCCCAGGGCACTCAGGGGCTCAGTGCTGGTGACTTCAACCTGGGGAAGCTTCAGTACCTTCAAGAGATGCTCCATGGCTGCTTCACATGAAGAGTGGGACAAAATAGAGCCTGAGGTGGCTCTGAGAAGGAGGCAGGAGAGGAAAAGAGCTTCTCTCATCCATCTGAGCTCTGTTCTAGAGCCAGCTGAGCTCCTTCAGTCTGGCAGCACAGAGGACAAGTGAAGCCAGAGCCTGGCACCCTGGCTCTCACTTGCTCACCTGTGATACTGCTGACAGAGGAGCACACCCATGCCACCACGGGCCAGGCACTAAAGGGAAATCCCGCGTTTTCCATGGCAAAGGTGATGACTTCTTTATTTCCCAAGTTGCTTTCCGCAGTCTTCCGCTTCTCCATCCAACAGAGGTACTGGCAAGGAAAACCAGCTGAGTCCCAAAGGCTTCACAGCGGGGCTCAGGGCTGTCCCCCATGGCGGGGGGCATTTCAGACATTCCTGAGAACGGCTCAGCACCCTGACAGGCTGAGGGTCCTCGCTTTGGTGCTCACTGCCCCGTGACACCTCGCAGCTGTGTGCACTGTGGAGCTGTGGAAATCCCGTGGGTTGTTCTCCTTCCCTGTTTTTTTCCAGTCCCAAGCTAAGGAGACAGCCACAGAGTCTGTCTCCCTGCAGCAAAGTCATTTATTAACTGATTAATTACCCAGATAAAATCCAACTGAAGCAATTACTAGCCGAAGCAAGTCACCTCTCTGGGAGATTAAAAACTGAAATGATTAGCAAAATAGCTGTGTTGCTCGTCAGGGGTTGTTTTCAGCTGATCCCTGCTCCTGGCTGGCAGAGAGGACTGGGAGGGGGTGTGTGGGGCTGTGGGATGCCAAACCTGGGGATGCTTCTGGGCTCCCTGGCTTGTCACCCAGCTGGGAATGAGCCAGCAGCTGCATAGGATGGGGAAGGCATCCTGAGATCACTCAGCTGCCTGCCAGCTTGCGGGGCCTGGGAGATGCTGGGCTGGGGCTGGAGGCTGAGCCCACGCAGCCCATCAGGATGCTCCCATTTGGGATGCCTCTGACTCCACAGGGTTGCTCCTTTGCTCTCTAGGATACTACCTGGCTCTGGGGATTTGTTGCAGCCATTGGCACCAAGAGAGATCTCTCAGCACATGGGCAGGGAGCCAGGGAGCAGGGCAAAGCCTGCTGGAAGGGGTCCTTGCACTGGATGCCTGGTGGGGTGCTGGGAAAGAAATCCTCGTGCTCTGCCTACGCCGTGGAGCCGAGCCAAGAGTCCTCCCACACCACGTCCCACCGGGCTGCTTTCTCCGGCTGTTGAATCCATAACTTCAGACCCCAGGACATGGCCGGGGGCCAAGGCCAGGGTAATGGAGCCAAACTGCGTCACAAAGGGAGGAAAAGGTCCTGAAGTACCGGGATGAGAAGGTGACCGGGGCACTCGCTGTCCCCTGCCGGCATGGCTGCCTTCCTCCCCTAGTGTGGTCAGGGGGCGGCAGGGCAAGGAGATGCGCTGGTCCCACTGAGCCCTCCAGGCTGGGGATGGTGGGCACTGACCAGATGTTGGGGACATATTGCTCTGAGAAGCTCCTGGCACTGTCCCTGCTCTCCATCCCTGCCACCTTTGAGGGTACTGGCTGCCACCTGCACCCCACAGCTGCTTGTCTGCCACGGAACCCTGACCAGAGGGGCCTTGGGATCTGGGTCGGGTCTGTGATCTGGGTCCCGCTGCTTTCCCAGCCCATCAGTCATTTCTCATTCTCTTCGCTCTAACATGCTCTCATCTATCAGCACTGTCCAAAGGAGCAGCCCCTTCAGAGAGCTCAGCAGCATCATAGGGTGCGTGTCTCAAGTCCTTTGTGACTCTGATGTCCCTTCCAGTGTCCCTCTCTCCTGCACCCCTGTGGGTGCCTGCAGCCCGTCCCCTGCTGTCTGGCAGGAGGGTGTTGCAAAATGCCCAGCCTGCTAAGTCACCCAGAACCTGCAGGGTTGATGGATAACCCGGTTCCACCTCCCATCACTCCTGAGCCCTCTCAGAATGCCCTTGCCAGGAGGCCAGCCCGGTGCCAGTGGGCGATGCCGGGATCTCTGCAGAGCTGGAACAAGCAGCCCATTAATTCCAGGAAGGCTGATAAGGCACCTTTCTGGGCCATGCTGTGACGTGCTGGATGCTGCAAAGCCCTCCAGGCACCGGATTTGTAGCATTGCTCCCTAGCTGTGGGGGTCCTGAAGGGCTCAGTGCTCATACAATGCTCTGGTCCCCCATAACTCTGGATGACAGTTATCCTTGCAGGAGCTGGAGGCTGGCCAGGACCTTGGCTTCAGGCATAGCAGAAGGATCAATGAAAAAGCACTTTCCAGGGTAGAAACAGGGCACCATCCTTGAGACAAGGGCTGGCTCTCGGTGGCTGCAGGCTTTCCTGGGAGCATGTGCCCCAATGCCAGAGCAGAGAGGCAAGTTTGGTTAGTCACCCCCATGACTCTGCTGGGGGAGCAGCAAGGGAAACAGGGATTTTTGGGAACAGCATGGGCAGGTGCAAGCATGAGTGTCTCTGAATGGTGCTGGTCCCAGCATACCATGGGCAGGAGCCTCCAGGTGGGCTGAGGACAAGAGGGGCTGGGAGCATCTGATGAGGAAAGGCTGCAGGACCTGGGGCTGTTTGCCTGGAGAAGAGAAGACTGGAGGGGGACCTCATCAGCACCGATAAGTACCTAAGGGGTGGGTGTCAGGAGGACAGAGAAACACTTTTTTTCTGCAGTGCCCAGTGACAGGTCAAGGGGAAATGGACATAAGCGGGAACACAAACAGTTCCACTTAAAACTCAGGAAAAACTATCTTTCTCTTCAGGTGAGGGAACCCTGACACAGGCTGCCCAGGGAGGGTGTGCAGGCTCCTTCTCTGGAGGTTTCCAAACCCACCTGGACATGTTGCTGTGTGATCTGATCGAGGGGAACTTGCTTTAGCAGGAGGGGTAGACTGGATGAGCTCTGGAGGTCCCTTCTAACCCCCGCCATTCTGTGATCCTATGATCTTATTTTATCTGAGTTCTTTTCCCCTATGCTGAGCAGCAAGTTTGCAACCAAACCCTGTGGTTCCCAGCACGTTTTGCACCTCAAACACCCGCTGGAGCAACTCTCTCCAGTGTCAGCACATCTTCCCCATTGAGGTGACTTTCAAAAGCAGTACGGCACCGTCAGCACAGGCAGCAACAACGTTCCCACGGCAGGTTGCATCCCTCTAATTCACCACGGGCCCAGATGTGGTGGCTGCCGGGGTGGCCAGTGGCTGGGAGGTCACCCTGTCATCTGCAGTGCTGGTTGCTGGGCTGCAACGTGCCAGCCTCCCCCCGGCTTCTCCCCGCGCTGGCATTTCCCTGGGTCGGCAGGCGTCCGTTCCAGCTGAGTGCTGCTCTCCCCTGGTTTATGGTCTGTGCCCTGTTTGTTCCTGCTGCCAGGGGGAATGTGTGGGTTTACAGGATGGGGTTTCATCGGCCGTGACTTGCCTCCCCCCCCCCCAGCATTTCCCTGGCTGGTGGGTGCTGCCTGGTGTGCCCACGGGAGGCTGGTCCCGGCGGGACACCGTGTTCTGCCCGACACCCCTAACGACACTCTGCAGGAGTTGCCTGGGGGACATTGCTGGTTAAGAAGCATTTAATTGATTACAAAACTGTGTAGAGGTGGGAGTTTGCATAATGCTGTTCCCCAGAGAGCTGGCAGCAGCTTTCAGAAGGGGAGAGGGTATTGCTGCTCCAGGGTAGGGGGAAAGGGAACACGTAGGAGTGAGGTGAGCCAGAGGATCAGGGTGATGACCCACAGGGTCCCCATAGCATGGGAGAGGATCTAGAGCTGTACCTTTTCCTGCTCCAGCCTCTGGGGATGTTGGTCCCACCTTGCAGAGGAGCTTCCCTGACTCAATCACTCCCTCCTGGTGCCCTGCACTGCTGTGCCCATGCTGAGGTGCAGTTTAAAACCCCTCTGGGTGACACTGGGGCTCTGAATGGGGATCTCCAGTGCTCCCTGTTGCAACTGAGTGCTGGGGGTCTCAGCTGGCAAACCACGGCCTGCCCTTAACCATACACCTCCCTAATTTATAACCTGTCTCTGCTCCTGGGGAAGACTTAAGCCAAGTGGGGTCTTGCATTCTGCTTTTCCCTGGGCTCATACACACCTCAGCTGCTGGTTTTGATGCCCACAATGTCTTAATGGCGTGATGGCACCAGATGGCATTGCCCCATTGCCACCACTTGTTGCTCTGTGGCCCCCTCCTCTGCATGGAAACGAGGTGCAGTGAGGTCTGTGGGGTGGCTGATGTGGGGAGCGAGTTCCATGGGGTCAGTGGAGTGGCTGCCATGCCACCCTTGGCAGTGCCACGCACCGCTCTGGGCTTTGACATCTGGTGTTGGTGCCCCAGAGAGCTGTACTGAGATGTGCCCATGTCCCTGGGGACATTGGATCCCTGTAGGGTTGCCTTTGGGTAACCCCCAACCCATACCTCAGCTGAACAGGGTGTCCAGACCTTGGAAAGGGGAGGGAAAGTCACAATGACAGGGACAGTGGAGGGAAAGCAGCGGGGGCGGGAGTGGATAGTGGCTGCAACCTGCCTCCTTCTGCCATCCCTATAAATAGGAGAGAGCAGGAGCTGGGTTGTACCTGTGGGACTCCAGCTCTGCAGGAGAGGCAGGGACAGACAGAGCTGCTCCCAGCTGCTCTCACCTCCCTTTGAGCTTCCCAGTCCTCTGCCTACTTGGAGGCCAGAGGCAATGGGGACCAGGGGATGGAGGCTGTCCCCCTTCGTGGGATGCTGCATATGGATTCTACACGGTATGTCTAATCTATTTTTTACCAGCACATGTGCTCCCTGAACCCTTGCAGGGCACGGCACATGCTTGTGAGATGCTTTTCCCTCCTGTCTGCCCTGGAAACTCCACTTATGAACAATATTTGCAATAAATTGCAGCCAAAGAGCTAGAAAAGTGTTTTCTGGGGCAGGCATCACCCTGAGGGGCTGGTTGCAGGTGTGGACCCGTGGGAGAGGCAAGAGCCCAGCCCAGGAGGCTGCGTGCAGCCGTGTACCCCTCCAGCAAGGGAGCCAAGGGAAGGCAGCCAGCACAGCGGGGCTCCAGGGATGCTCCCATCCCTCCCACGTCCTGAGGAAGAGCAAATGCTGGTGCTCAGTGCTGGGGCCCCTCTTGCACAAGCTTCCCATGAATGGGCGGCGTGGGGTAGATGGCGTTTCCTGCGCTGCACGGAAGGATTAAGATAAACCACAGATTTACTGGGCTGGAGTGTGCCAAACTAACGTGGGGGGACTTGACTGATGGGCTTTGTTTTCCTGGAGATGGGGAGGGAAGCAATACAGATCCTTTGGCTGAGGGGGGTTGCTGCAAAGAGCTGATTTCAGCCAAGGGAAGCAGCCTGCTGGGAGGGGGAATGGGGGACTGGAGGAGGATGCACTCCTTGAGGACTGGTCTGGCATAGGAGATAATGTTCATTAATGACTCCAGCACAAGCTATCCACAAGCTAATGAGCTGAGCCGGCTGTGATGTTTGAGGCACCTCTGCTGCAGGGAGATCTGGCTGCCTGGCAGGGGTAACCTGATGAACCGGAGCTTCAGGGTGGGGAACAGGCTCCGGCTGTCGGGCTGCAACGAAGCCCTGCCGGGTCTCACCTCGGGGTGCCCTTCATCTCCCCTAATTGCAGCTGCCTAAAGCCAAGCGTCAGCAGATCTGCCTGGCTCGTCCTGGAGCCACAGTGGCAGCTTGGTCTCCTCAGAGCCTGCATCCCTGTCCTGAAAATGAGAATGGGTGAATTTATTACACTTCAGTGCCAGTGGGTGCTGGGAGGAACAACTGGGATGTGGGGTGATGCCTCTTTCTCCTTTCAGTGTAGCTCCTGGACGTGGGGTAGGATTTGGACAGCAGGAGGAGGGAACTGTCAGCAGGGCTTGGTTCTGGGAACTCAGAAATATTCCCTCCACTGGAAGGGAATGGAGGCAGGAACAGGCAGACTTATACCTTGGGATAAGTTTAAGGAACCTGCTTTGACTGCAGCAAGTCAGAAGCCATTTGCAGTCAGGGAATGTTTCAATAAGCCAAAGAGCTTGGGGTAAAGTGCATTTAAATGTCCCTCAGACACCTGAAAGGTGAAAAAATTCAAGAGCTCCCCCCAGGCTCTGCAGAAGTGACTGCCCTCACGGCTGTCCCTGTGGGGAGGCAAAGAGGGCTGAGGGCTGTCTTCAGGGGGTGAGCATCCCAGACACCCCTGGGGCTATGAACAAGATGTACTGGCCCCCAGCTCTTCCCAGTGGCCAGACAATACCAACCCCAGTGTAAGTGGGCTGCGCTGCAGCAGCTGCCTTCTCCGTGCTTGCAACATCGTCTCTCCCTGACTTGTGGTGAGTCTCGGGTGGTGGCTGCTGAGGTTGGGGATGTAGAAGGTGCTGTGCCTAAGGCAGCCCAAGCTGTCTTGTAAGGCTGTGAGATGAGGCAGTTAAGGTTTAAGACAGTGCGGGAGTTTCTGATGGGAGAGATGTGTGACTGGGCCCCAACATAATGCTCTGCTTCGTGTTTCTCTGCAGGGCTCGGGGCTGCTACTGCCATTCCTGTCACCACCGAGGGGCTGTTTGCCACAGGCACAGCTTCTCCCATCACAGCAGAGAGTGAAGGACCCCGTGCCGTGGTGACAGGCACTGCAGAGACAACCACAGATGCTGAGATAGCCGAGAGCATCCTCGCAGGTAGCCCGTCAAGCCCGTCCTTCCCTCCTGGGGCCGAGCCAGATGCTTTCGTGACAGCACCGAGCAAGTACAGCTCTGAAGTAGCAACGTTGAGGAACGTGACTGAGCCTCCTAACACATCTCAGGGCACTGAGACGGCTTCTGCTGCTCCTGCTGTGGCCACGACCGCTGCTGCCATCTCTGCACAGCACCCTGCTGTCACCCCAGAAGCAGAGCTAGATGTAACGGCAGCCGTTCCAGACATCATCCTGGGGACCACCCCTCTCTCTGCAGATGTGGAGAACACCGTTACAGCTGTGGCCAGGGAAGGAGCAGAAGCTCTGGATGCCACCACCAATGCTGTGTCTCTTCCCACCAGCCCTGCCCCAGCAGCAGCCTGGCGGGCAGAGTCAACAGCGGGCAGCCTCGTGGGTGCCAGTGCCACCGTGCTGCCAAGCCAAGAGCTGACCACAACCACAGCAGCAGCTGAGGAAGGTGTAACCCTGCCTGTGGATATCCAAAGTGAAGCCAGTGCCAACTTCTCGAGCGCCAGTGCCGGGGAGCTGCTTACAGCCCAGCAGGATGGAGTGGTGAGTGCGGCCACAGGCACCTCTCCTGAGCCAGCAGCAGAAGCAGCCACAGCTGCAGAGGGAAGTCCCTCGGCTTCAGTGCCTGGAGATGTGGGAAATGCAGTAAATGGTGAATTCAGCACAGATGGCTCGTCTCACCTGCCTCTGGAGACCCCAACAGTATCAGAAGCAGCAGGAGACCCAGGAGAGCCTTCCCTCCTCCCCAGCCAGGCACTGCCGAGTCCAGCTGCTTCGCTGGCACCGGCTGACATTGGGGATGGGGAAGGCCAGGAAGCTCCTGGAGTGCCATTGGAAGCTCCTGGTTCAGCCCTGTCACCTGAAGCCAGCGAGGCACCCACAGTGTCTGAGGCAACAGAGAACCCTGCCACCTCACTGCTGGCCCCAAGGATTCCCACTGATGCACAGAGTGACTTGAATCCTCCAGTCCCAGGCACTGTGCTGCCCAGAGGGGATGTAGGGGCTGTGGGTCTGGCCAAACCATCTCTGCAGCCTGCCCCGGGGCAGATCCCCACTGGAGAACAGTCACAATTGCTTGCTGGTGCTCTGCCATCCTCCCTGGACACAAATACCCAGAGTGACACAGACATCCAGAGTGACAAGAGTCCCTCAGGCCCTGCTGGAGAGCTGCCGGCTGGAGAAGCAGAAGCTTTGGCAAATGGCGAACTTTCCCCTCCATCAGCTCTCGGGGATGGAGCAGGAGCAGTGCCAGCCCTGGCACAATTGTCCCCACCTGGTCCTGCATCTCCTGGCAGTGCTGGACTGGAGCCTGATGTCTCTGGGGCTGCAGGGCCAGAGCTCCTGCCTGGTGAATTCCCTGGTGCTCCTGGGGCTGCTCACCCACCCCCCGGAGCTGCAGCTGAACCTGAGTCTGGAGCAGAGGCACCAGTGAGCCCCGACCCTGCTGCTGCCCCAGGAGCACCCGTGTCTCCATCCTTTGGAGGGTCACAGTCATGGGGGATGGCAGCTGGAGCTCCCCAGGGAGGCGATGGAGCTGGAGCCAATGGACCAGACAACAGCTTGACTCCACCATTGGATGTCCCCAGCTCAGCAGCTTATGGACCTGCAGGACCCTCATCATCCGTCCCTGGGGACCAGGCTGGCACACAGCCAGGGCTGCCAACGGCAGGGGAACATGGAGCTGGCACAGCAGAGCAGGCTCTGGGAGCAGTGGGCCACGGGACTGGAGCTGAGCCACCCCTGAGCTCTGCTGTGGGCAGTGGGACAGCAGCTGGGGTGGATCAACTGCCAGGTGCAGGTTCCTCCTCCGGTGCTGCCTCTCCCAGCGATGTAGTCGCAGCTGTTTCAGAGGGTGATGAATTAGGACCCATCCCACCTGCAGCTCCTGGCTCTGACAGCCTGTCCTCAGCCTCTCTGGACGGTGAAACTGGCGCAAATCTTGCTCAAGTGCAGGGAACTGCAAGTGCAGGAGATGCAGTACAGGCAGGAAATGTAGAGAGTGAAAGTCCCCACAAGGAGAAAAGTCCTTCGGCTTTCAGCACTCAGCAGGATCCTGCTAACGCTGGAGAGCTGCTGGCTGGAGGAGCAGGAGCTTTGGCAAATGGTGAACTTTCCCCTCCATCAGCTCTCGGGGATGGAGCAGGAGCAGTGCCAGCCCTGGCACAATTGTCCCCACCTGGTCCTGCATCTCCTGGCAGTGCTGGACTGGAGCCTGATGTCTCTGGGGCTGCAGGGCCAGAGCTCCTGCCTGGTGAATTCCCTGGTGCTGCTCACCCACTCCCAGGAGCTGCAGCTGAACCTGAGTCTGGAGCAGAGGCACCAGTGAGCCCCGACCCTGCTGCTGTCCCAGGAGCACCCCTGTCTTCGTCCTTTGGAGAGTCACAGCCATGGGGGACAGCAGCTGGAGCTCCCCAGGGAGCTGATGGAGCTGGAGCCGATGGAGCTGGAGCCAATGGACCTGGAGTTGACTTGAATGCAGATTCAAATGCCCCTAACCCAACATCTTCTGTACCTGATGGACTGGCAAGACCTGATGCTGGGGCTCAAGGTGCAGGGGACACAGCACAGGCAGGAGGTGCTGGAAAGGGCAGTCCCTACGCAGGTAGCCAGAGTGACACGAGTCCCTCAGGCCCCAGTGGGGAGCTGCCGGCTGGAGGAGCAGGAGCTTTATCAAATGATGAACTTTCCCCTCCATCAGCTCTCGGGGATGGAGCAGGAGCAGTGCCAGCCCTGGCACAATTGTCCCCACCTGGTCCTGCATCTCCTGGCAGTGCTGGACTGGAGCCTGATGTCTCTGGGGCTGCAGGGCCAGAGCTCCTGCCTGGTGAATTCCCTGGTGCTCCTGGGGCTGCTCACCCACCCCCCGGAGCTGCAGCTGAACCTGAGTCTGGAGCAGAGGCACCAGTGAGCCCCGACCCTGCTGCTGCCCCAGGAGCACCCGTGTCTCCATCCTTTGGAGGGTCACAGTCGTGGGGGACGGCAGCTGGAGCTCCCCAGGGAGGCGATGGAGCTGGAGCCAATGGACCAGACAACAGCTTGACTCCACCATTGGATGTCCCCAGCTCAGCAGCTTATGGACCTGCAGGACCCTCATCATCCGTCCCTGGGGACCAGGCTGGCACACAGCCAGGGCTGCCAGCGGCAGGGGAACATGGAGCTGGCACAGCAGAGCAGGCTCTGGGAGCAGTGGGCCACGGGACTGGAGCTGAGCCACCCCTGAGCTCTGCTGTGGGCAGTGGGACAGCAGCTGGGGTGGATCAACTGCCAGGTGCAGGTTCCTCCTCCGGTGCTGCCTCTCCCAGCGATGTGGTTGCAGATTCCTCTGTTTCTGATCCAGGCAGCGTGAGTGCTCTGGGAGGAGCAGGCAGTGCTGTTGGAGCTCTGCAGCCTTCCCTGGGTGCTGGGCCTGAGGTCCCTGCTGCTGCAGGAGAAGGGAAAGCTGAAGCTACTGGTGATGGAGCATCCCTGGTGCAGTCCCTGGCTCCTGCTGGAGAAGGACTAACTGGTTCAGGATCTCATGATGGAGAAATTGGAGCTGTGTTGCAGTCTGCAGCTTCTTCCCCATCTACGGAGAGGTCTTCATCACCTGGAACAGCTGGCGAGACTGACAATGGAGGAAACCTTCCTGGAGCTGCTGGAGTCAGTGGTGACTCGAGCACAGGCGTGGAGGCTGCTGGCCCCAAGGAACCTGCTGTGTCTGCCCCTGGCATCCAGAGTGGTGCTGAACTTGGACAACCTGTTGCAAAACTGAGCCAAGTCAATGTGGTGAAGCTGCCTGGAGGAGCCACAGTGAACAGGGGAGCTTCCCCTGGTGCCAGCCTGGGAGAGGGTGCAGAAACCATTGTACAGATTGCATCGGGAGCGCTGGCCCCGTTTGCCCTCACCTCTCCCGGGGAGAGGCAGCCTCTTGTCCCTGTGGCTCCAGATGGCAGTGGTGTGTCTGACGGCACAGCCACCTCACTGGCTGCTTCTCTGCCTCTTCTCGGGCACGGCCTGGGCTCGGGGCTGGCACCCAACTCTGTCCCTGATGCCCAGAGTGGGAGCAGACCCCCAGTGCCAGGGGCAGCAGGTGGGCGGGCAGGAGATGCTGGAAGCATTCAGACGTGGGCTTTAGAAGACGAGGCGGCCCCAGGGATACCATCACCTTCTGGAGAAGCATCCCCCCATGCCCAGGCATCCCCCAACGCTGCCCCAGCTCTGCCTTCTGCTCCACAAAGTGCTGCAGAGGGGATCCCCGCCAGCCCTGGGCTTCCCGCTCCACTGCCCGCACGTGAGTCCATCGTGGGGTCCCCCGTGGAGGGAAGGGGTGAGCTGGGGGCTGCCACACTGTCGGGGGCTGCCCTGCTCCAGCCTCCTCACCAGCCAGGAAGCCCCAGGGCCCCCTCTGTGGATGCTGGTAGCCCTGCACCCGGGGAAGCGAGTCCTGTGCTCCCTGCAGCAATAGCAGGGCGAGGGGACGTGGCTCAGCTCCTTCCCAGCACGACGGGAGCAGGGGCAAGTTTGGAGGCTCTTCCTCGCTCCCCACCAGTGGGGACCCCAGGGCTCCATGGCCTTCCTCCCGCTGGGATTGCTGCTGGCAGCCCCGGATCAAAGACCTCAGAGCCAGGACCTGCCGGTGGCCCCTCACCCGCTGCCCGGCAGCCGTTCTTGGGTGGTGAGCTGACTACCAGTCTGGCAAACAAAGCCCCTGCTGCCGGTGGGTCGAGCCTCCCTGTAGCCTTTGCAGGCCAGGGGGTAAGCCAGAGGGGTTCCCCAGCTGCCACATACCCAGCCACATCCTGCAGCCCAGCTACTGTGAGTCCGACCCCATCAGCCCCGCTTCCCAAGGGCAAAGAGGCAGTCCTCAGGCCAGGAGCAGCCACTGTCACCTCTCATGCGTCGTCCCCTGTGTTTCCAGCTCTGCCAGGAGGGCCAGCTGCTGCCCCGAACCCACTGCCTGGCCCCACAGGTACGTGACGCTCATGGGGCAGCACGGGCAGGAGGAGGAGGACCTCTGGCCTCCTGATGGACTTTCCTGGGGAATATTCAGTGCCCAGTGGTCAAGGGGGTTATTTGGGACCAGGACTCCTAAGGTAGATGCACGGTGAAGAGCTCCTGCACATGAGCTCACGTTTTTGGCAGGCTGAAGCTGCCTTCAAGCATGGTCCCGTCAGCTGGAAAACCCATCCCCTCCTAAAGCTTTGTTTTATTTAACAGACACAGAATTGGAGCTGGAGGCTGTAAACATCTCTAGAAAGAGCTGTGGGTGTTTAATTCCCTGCTGTCCTGTACAATGTTTTTCCCTTCCTTCAGCGTGGTGCCCCAACGGGGCTGGAGCAGGAGGGGACGGTGACCACAAAGACCATCACAAAGGTTTAGGGCAGCTGTGTATGTGCAAGGCAATGAAAGGGGTGGGAGCGAGCTCCTGCATGTGACATGCAGGGTGTCCCACGAGGCTGTTGGGCTCCTTCTGCCCACGCTGTGTCCCTTTGGAAGGAAAATCGTTTCAGCCCTTTGAGTTTTTGGCACAGACCAAAGGCTTTGCTGTAAGTGTTTTGGGTTGTTTTGTTTTCTTTTCCAGTTCCAGTTGTGCCCCTCTACGCATACGGACCGAGGGAAAACGATCGAGAGTATGTGGAAAGGAGAGTGGATTTTAACTCCCCCCTTTTCAAGCCAGAGACTGGATTCCCCTTTGGGAGAGCCCTGCGGGACTATCTCTACGTGAGTTTACCTTGGCTTGACTTGCCGCTGGGCAAGTGGCTACCCCTCAAAACCCAGAGGGAGGCACCAGGGGCTGGATGCCTAGGATGGGAGCTTTGCTAGGCCAAATCAGTTGGGATGCTGCTGGGTCTGTTTGCAGCAGGAGGTGACACTGTGGCCACTTCGGTGGAGGAGGGTGGTGGCCTTCCTTGGGCATTGCTCAAAGTGGGCTTGGAAATGGGAGAGCTGTCATGTCACCCCCATGTCAGGGGGTCCCGCTGGTCCTGACCTCACCTGATGGAGAGATCCCTCTGCTCAGTTTACAGACAATGGACAAATCATTTTCCCAGACTCGGACAGCAGCATCTTCACGTACCCCAACCCTCCTCCCGGAGGCTTCAACGGCCGCGAGGAGGTTCCCATGATCGCTGTGTTCTGGGACAATGCCGACTTCTCCAGAGGTGTTGGCACCACCTTTTACCAGGTGAGTGAAGCCACCTGGGTACATGATTGGGTGAAACACCTTTTGATGATAAACTCATCAGCTATTCTGTGGATGCCCCTTGAGACTGATGGAGACCATGAGAGACTTTTTTTCTGGACCATATCTGAGAGCTGTTGGTCCTGTGCGTGTCACCTCTTGAGCCATCCAAACCTCATCCAGACCCTTAGCCACAGTGCTCTGTGCATGACCCCAGTCTAGACCTGCCTTTACTCTCCCGGGAGCTAACGCAGCCATGGCTGTACCCAACCTGCAGGAGTTTCTCACCCTCAACACGGCCAAACCTCCCTTCATCCGTGACGTGGAAGCGAAGGTTCGTCGCTACGTGAAGTCCTCCTACTCCGCTGCCTGGACCCTGAAGATCACCTGGGTGAAGGCACCTGCCTACACAGCACGGACGGACACCCGGAGGGTAAGGGGCTGATGGAGCTCAAGGGCTCGTTGAGTTCTCAAAAGAGCCCCCAAGGTTCATGGGTGATCATGGGCCTAAAACTAAGAGCCAGTTTTCTGGGAAAAAAAAAGACAGTTTTGAAGACTTAAGCCCAAAAGGACTGGGCTGTACCCATGTTTTGGTTGTTTTCTGGTTTTTTTTTGGGGGTGGGATATCTTTACTTGAAGCCCCCTTGCTTTGTGAAATCTTTAATGTGGTGGGATTTATTGTGCACCAGCCACACCATTCTTCAGGAGCGTAACAATGGGTGAATTTGAAGCTTCTCATGGAGAAGTATCAAAGCAAAACCACCACATTTCCCATGTGAAACACAGACCAGCCCAGGCTGTGTTTGTCTCACACATCACGGCCTCAGCCCAGCCGTTCCCCAGAGAGCACTGACCCACATCCCCTAATTTCAAGCCCAGCAGCTTTCCTCACTTACCTGTCGGCACCACTCTTCCCCAGACGATCACGTACCAGGCTGTGCTGACCACCGATGGCTTCAGGTCCTACGTCCTGATGCTGTACCAGGAGGGAGGCATGCAATGGGATTACACCAGGCTCACTGCCACCAACGTGCTCATCGGCTACACCAGGTACAGCAGCTCCAAACCCAACCCCTTCCTCCCTGGAGCATCCCACCAGGCTGCAGCCCACCCCTAGCACCAGCTGGTTCAATCCTTCCAACCTTGTCCCATGAATTGCCCTGCAAGGGTGAGGACAGCCCAGCTGGGATCTACATGCCCATAGAGCCTAACATATGGGGGTCTCACAACCAAATTTGCCCTCTTAGTATCTGCATGATGCTGTAGCGTGCCAACCTGCCTGGCTGTGCTTGCTGTAAGAGTCACACATGCCTCTGGAGTCCTGAGCCTGCAGCATCCTGGTGGTTTGGGTGGAAGGAGTGGGGAATAGGGGATGTTTACTGAATTTTGTGCCTGTTGAGGGAAGGGATTTCCGCTGCTTGGCTGGAGCAGTTGCTTCCTGCCTCCTCACATTCAGTCCCTCCCTGTGCACGCTGTCCCCAGGGCTTGCTCGTGAGCTGCTTGTTGCAGCTGAGTAAGGAAAAGGTGGCTGGGATGGGAAGCGCGGGCGGCACAGGCGTGTGTGTGTGTGTGTGTGTGTGTGTGTGTGTGTGCTGCCTGTCCACAACCAACCATGGGTTTCCACTCCATATCACCCTACAAGATGCTGGAAACCACAAAAGCCGCTTGTTGGAGTCCTGAGATCAGGACTCCAACATCAGGAGCATTTGCAGCACCCAAAACTAGCCGTGCCCCGTAGAGAGGGAGCAGTGGGCAGGGGGAGATGATGCCTTTGCCCTCCTGTCCTTGGAGCTCCAATTTGGGTGCTGTGGGGTCCCACCAGCTCAGGATCAGAGTGGCCAAAGGGCAGGGGGAGGCTGGAATAAATCCAACTGGGAAGAGCAACCCCTGATTTCCGCCCTTTCCTCTGCACGCAGCGGGGATGGCTTTTACCGCAACGACGACCTGACCCAGAGACCTCCGGCAGCCAAATATCGCCCTGACCAGTTTAGGGGCTACAACACAGGTAATGCCATGCAGCCCCTTATCGGGCAGAGGAAGGGCTGCATGGGGAGGTGGACAGACCTTCCCAGGGGATAAAACCCAGCCTGCTGCTGTGGTGAGGCTCCCACAGAGCCCACCGAGGTCAGGCTTTCCCCCACATGTAAAATGCTTCCCCTGGGTACCGGCTATGCCCTGAGTCCTTCATGGGTTCATGGACCTTTTTTGTTGCGATGGCTCTGTCCCAAGGCTTTCTTGATGATGAAGGGACTTGTACATTTCTCTCACGAGAAAAGGCTGTGAGGCCTGGGACTGTTTAGCCTGGAGAAGTCTGAGGGGAGACCTCATCAATGCTGAGAAACACCTACAGGGTGGATGTGGAGAGGATGGGGCCTGTCCTTGTTCTATAGTGCCCAGTGACAGGACAAGGGGTAATGGACATAAGCTGGGACACAAGAAGTTCCACTTGAACATGAGGAGCAACTTCTCTGGTGTTGAGTTGAGGGATCCCTGGCACAGGGAGGGTGTGGAGGCTCCTCTGGAGGTTTCCAAACCCTCCTGGACACATCCCTGTGTGACCTGACTGAGGGGAACCTGCTTTAGCAGAGGGTTGGGCTGGATGATCTCTAGAGGTCCATTCCACCCCCCCATTCTGTGATTCTTCGGCAAGAGCCTCTCTCCCTGCCATTGGGTGGCTGTTAACACGGAGTCTCGTGGCTGAGAGTCAGCATGGGCTTAGCTTCCAACATCAGCCTCCCTTGGCTCTCACCTCAAGCCAAAACTGTCCCTGTTGTCCTCCTGGCAGGAGGTGACAGCTCATGGTTTCTCTTTTCTGCTCAGACCTTCGTGGGGTGTGGATTTACAAGCTGGAGGGCCGTGTGGGCTTCAACTACAGGGTGAAGTGCCTGGCGTGGACAGGACGGCAACAAGAGCCACAGGCATGGAGCCAGGGCCTGCCCTCCTGCCCCTGCACCCTGCAGCAAGGGCAGCAGGACCCACGCTTCAAGAGCAGCCGCAGAGGCAAGTGAATACACTGCTTCCCTACCCTCCCTGTCACTGGGACATCCCTCCCCAAGGGTGACTGGGTTCCATTAGACTGGAAGATTAGGAAAAACTCCTTCGCTAAAAGAGTGGTTAGACCCTGTCCCAGGCTGTCCAAGGAGGTGGTGGGGTCCCCATCCCTGGAGATATTTAAAAGACAAGTAGCTGAGGTGCTGAGGGCCATGGGTTAGTGATGGGCTTGGCAGTGTGAGGTGAGTGGTTGGACTTGATGATCTTAGCAGTTCTTTTCGAACCAAAACAATTCTATGATTCGGGCCAGATGGGCAGGTGACTTCAAGAAAAATGGTTTTGGAGCTGACCTATCCCTGTCTTGTTAAACCGGCTAGAGACAGTTCAAGCTATGTGGGGACAGACCCTCCCCATCACCAGGCTCTCACCCTGGGAAAGGACTACTTAGATCATCTCCATCAGACCCTCCAAACACCCACAGGAGTGTGGGGGGAGTGGTAGCAGTGATGGGTAACACAGAGGCAGCCCTGGCCCTGCTCCGTGCCCTAAGGGAGGTCTGCTGGCCGGGGAGGGCTGTGCTGAGGCTCACTGCCACCCCATTGCAGGCTGGTGGGCTGCCCGGGTCTCCATGCTGCACTCTGCCTCCCCCAACCAGCGTGGGGCCGGCGTCCGCTGCTTGTACGACAGCCAGGGCCAGCTCAGCGAGGGGCGGCAGGAGAGGTACTGGAAGGCCTCCAGGCTGGCATCTCCCTACCGTGGTAAGCACAGCCAGCCCTGGCGTCCCCCGGCCAAGGCTGGCACCGCCGTAGGCTGTAAATCATTTTAATCTTTATGTCATCCCATTTCCTGACACACTGTTGTCCTTGGAGAGAGCGTGGACCTGCCAAAACTGAGGCGAGCGTCCTGCCTGTCCGGCACCAGCCCCTCTCCCCTTTAGCCCCTCACTCTCCTTTTTGCTTCCAGACCAGGAGCTGAAGTTCTATGACTGGTGCTGTAACCAGGCAGGCAGTGCCCACCTCTGCGCCCGCTACAATGCGAAGAGACCGAAGATTGGCTGTGACAGCTACCAGCCACTTGACACGGGTGGGTTTGCAGCCCTGGGGCAATGCCATCTTGGCATCCAGGGCTGAGGGAAGACGGCCCAGCCACTCCATGGTTGAGGCAGCAAGATCCCTGGACAGACAAGGGATGGGTTCTGGGTGCCCACATTCAAGCTGTGTGTGTCCTGGGCTGTGTGGGGTCGCAGGGGGCATCTCCCTTAGCACATAAGCATCAGAGCTGTCAGCACCGGGAGGGGAGGAGGACTGCAGTTAACATGGTTACCAGTGTAAGCTGATGCGGGGTTTTCTTGCAACTCCCAGCAGCTTCGGAGGAGGAGGAGGTAGAGAGTGACTCTGACTCAGAGGAGCAGAGAGGTGAGTGGGATTCTCCTGGAATCAGTGATGGGGTCTTCTCTTTACCAGCCCCTTCCTTCTGTCCCTGACACCCCACACGGAAACTCCCCTGGAGCTCCCAACTGGCCCCAGGCTCCCTGGGAGGAGATAGATGAGCAATTCTCATTTCTTTTTCTTTGCAGATGAAGAGGACGAGTAACTGCGGGGCTGCACATGTGCAGCAAGGTCTGAGCCACAGCTGATCCTCCAAGCCCTTTGTTCTTGCTCATCCTGTGTTCCTCACTCCCTCCAGCACCCCTGCCCTGACACAGGGCAGCTCACTTGGCCAGTGCCTATGATTCCCTTCTCTGGCACAAGTTCACGTTTCTAATCCAGAATCATCCTGAGGAGTCAGTAGCTTTGGTAGCTCTTCCCCAGCTGCAGATTAGAGGGTACCTGTAGGCACCTCCTTTGCTGGGAGGGAGATGGGCAGGTATCCCCCAATGCATCCACCACCCCTTCCTCCCTGCATCCTGCTGTGCCTCCCATGCTGAGGGATGAGGCTGGCACTTAGGCATTGGTTTTTTGCACTGTGCATGGATTGACTGTGGCTGAGCCCCTGTGTGCACCAGCCTCACCCCATCAGCTGGTTGTGTCTTGTCCCCTGTTCTGTCCTCCAGCCACCCTTCCCTGAGCCAACCCCAGACCCTGTGCCCAGGAGTCGGGGCAATTCTCTGGATCAAGCCCGAGTTGCTTTGACACATCTGCTCAGTGTGTGAGGGCAAAACGCAACCCCATGATCAGAAATGTTAGGAGAAGAATTATTTTTGTGTGCCTTTCTTAAAAAACAAACAAACAAAGTCTTTGTCAAATCTTGTTTGTTCAATAAAGCCTCTGGGGGCTCTGAGCATCACTGATCCTGGGGCAGCCATGTCCTCTGCTGAACTGGGATGGGAGATGGTGGTGGGGTCAGGCTCAGAGCAGTATGACAGAATGCTGCCTACTTCTGAGCTGGGGATAGGGCTGGGAGAATCTGGGCTGCAGCTGAGCCAGGTTTTGGGGCTGTGAGGCTAACGCCTCCTCCTTGAGCACAGCATCTCCCCTCAGCAGGGGTGAAGGGCCACGAGGGCTTTACAGGGCTACAGCGCAGCCTACGTGATCTCAGCCCTGATGAGGGGAGATTTGTAGCTTTGGAAGGAAAATGAGGGGATGGAGCAACACAAGAAGCTACAGCCATCTTCTCTTTGGCCCCGTGCTGGGCCCAGCAGCAAGCAGGACTTGAGAGCTCGGCACCAGGGAAGCAGGGCTGGCATCACAGGGCGCAGACAACTTACTCAGCAGCATGCTATAAGCTTTGGTTTATTCTATTTTGTTGCTAACAGGTTATAATCAGCATTGCCCCATCTAAGCCTGACCAGGGGCTCTGCTGGGTCCAGTTATTTTATTCTAGGGCTCACCCCAATGCAGATACTCAAGGACTCTCCTGGTTGCCTCTGTGGATCCTCAGGGGAAGGTGAAATCCTCTCACTTGGGCCATCCAACAGGAAACATTTTTCGTTAAAAAAAAAAAAATCCAACAAAAAAACCACCTCTTCCACAAAGAGTAGACTCCAAATGGCAGCTGCCCAACCTCTGCCTCCCTGAGAGGAGACTGTGCCTCCAGGAGACCCTGAGAGTGATCCGGTGAGCCCACAGGCACTGGGGTAGGACCAGTGTCAGACTAGGGCTGCTGGGGAGGCTGCCTCGGCCTCACGTGGGACCTCTGGAGCCTTATCTGTAAGGAGGGACAGGTCATTGCTGTGCTGTTTGTTGGCACTGCATGGGCTCTGCTCTTTGCTACCAGCTCAGACAGCCACACGGACCCCAATGCCAGCCAAAGCATCCCTGGTGCTCCAGGACAAGGCATGGCTCCCCAGCATCTTTGAGGCACAGGGCTGAGACATCAGTCCTCAGCCCACAGCCCCCAACCCTGACCCCCGTGGGGACAATAACCCTGGAGCAGACCTGGATTGAGGGGTCGATGGTCTGGAGATGAGGTTTCCAGAAGCTTTCTGTGGAGTGGGAGATGGTGGGCTCTGCTCCCTCTCCTGCCGTTGTCAGAGCTGGAGTGTAGAAGATGAGCAGAACTTGAAGAAGACTGACGTGATGCAGAGCAGGGATGGGGGGTTGCAGGGATGTACTCACAGGAGAAGGGCCGTGAAGTCCAGAAGGTTTCTTTGGCCCTGGGAAGGAGAGAGAAGAAAGGGGATGGCATGTCAGTGGGGACTGGGAGAGCCCCTGACTGGTCCCAGTACCCCAGTCAGATGGCAGAAGGGAGCACTGATGGAGTGTGAGATGGGGCTGTCAGAGCAGAAAAAGCCCCATTTGCTGTTCACACAAAGTTCTTGCCACAAACACAAACAGAAGTGCTTCCCAGGGAAGCTGAGATTCCCCTGAGCGTGGAGGCCATGCTTGGGATCAAGGACTAAGAAGGAGGGAAGGAGAAGTTGACATTTCCACCCCAACCTTACAGCCGGTCAGCTGACTGCCTGCTCTGCAGGAGAGCAAGGTCCAATCCTGCTACCACCCTTTTCCTTCTCTGGACCAACTCTTTCCAGACCAACGTGAATTGCAGTGGAAATCATTTGGATGGTATTCAAATTAAAATCAAACAGAAAGCCCGTGGGTGGGATGAGGAAGAAATGCAAATATCCCCTAACACGGAGGTTGAAGGGGAGATAATGTTCAACCCAGTGATGTTATCACAGCCCTGAGCAGCAAACAACAGCGAAAAGAGGTGGAAGATGCTAAAAGACCACCCAGCCCAAGTGCCTTCCCCAGGACAGGTCAGACGGGTCCCATCAGCGGTGGATCTCCTGGAGATGGATTTCCCACCAGTTTGTCTTCCCAACGCCCAACCCCGTTCCCCAGTGCCCCCACAGTGCCCGGGCCCTGGCTCACCCCTGGTGCCGGTGGCCCATGCGCAGGGCCAGGCAGGCTGCGGCCAGCAGCAGGCAGAGCACGGCCAGGGTTGCCAGCAGGATACCGAGGAAGGCGGCGAGGCTGACGGCCAACCGCTCACACCGTGGGCCGGCCGGGGAGAAGATGGAGAAGGGGACACAGCTGCGGATGGGAAGGAAGGAGCGGTGATGCCGCGGGCAGAAAGGGCCGTGAGGAGTGGCCTCGTCCAACCCGGCACTGCTGTTACCTGCACGTGGGCCCCTCAGGCAGGTGCTGGCACTGGCTGCCGTGCTGGCAGTAGCCCATCTTGCAAGGGGAGATGCAGACGAAACCGATGGTCCCCAAGTAGTGGAGCTGGTAGCCTTTGTAGCCATACAGACTGCAGGGGAAATAGCCCTTCAGCTCAGCCACGGTCACTGGGGAGGGAAGGCCATGTTCAGCCATGTATTGGTGTAGAATCATAGTATCACAGAGTTATTCCAGTTGGAAAAGACCTTTAAAAACATCAAGTCCAACCACTTTCCTGTCACTGCCAGGCCCATCACTAAACCATGGCTCGCAGCACCTCAGCTACAAGGCTTTGCAATATATGCAGGGATGGGGACTCCACCTCCCTGGGCAGCCTGGGACAGTGTCTGATAACCCTCTCAGGGAAAAGGTTCTTCCTAATTTCCAATCTAAACCTCCCCTGGTGCAACTTGACACGATTTCCTCTTGTCCTATCATTCATTACTGGAGAGAAGAGACTGACCTTCACCCCACTACAACCCTACCCTCAGTTAGTTGTAGCTAGTGATCCTGTTTACCCTCAGCCTCCTCCATGCTAAACTTCCCCGTTTCCTTCAGCCACTCTTCATAACACTTGATCTCCTGACCCTTCAGCAGATCTAATGCCTGTCTCTTGGTGACATTACCTCTTTATGCTTCCCCAGGTCTCCCTGGGCTGGATCTGTGCCTGGAGTGGGGCCAGTTGCCCACCCACCTTCCCCATGGGCATTACCATGACCCCAGAGCACTCAGGGTGATGGGGACAGCAGGGAGAGGGGATGCTCCTCCAAGCTCCCCTACTCAGCACCAGGAGCAACTCACACTTGACCAGGTCGGTGATGTTGTCTGGGTGCAGGTTCTGGAAGAGGAGGTGGGTGCCTGCCTCCCGCCGCCCCCGCTGCCTGTTGAAGGCACTGATGATGGCCCCCTGCAGCTCATCATTCAGGAACCTGATGACGGTGCCACGGCTGTTGTAGGCAAATTCAGACTCCACCACGAATGTGAAGCCATCGTTGTCTGTCCTGTGAGGAGAAGACAGGGCTCCTGGCAGAGTCACAGCTGCATAACAGAGTGACCGAGCCTCACTATGCCTCAGCTTCCCCATTTGTGGGGAGTGCTAAAGGAAGGATGAGGCAGGAGATGGAAGGTGCCATGAGGCCTGTGTCTCCAAGGGCTTATCAGCATCAGGGCTAGAAAAACAGATCAGGGTGAAAGGAAAATGCCCTTTGTGTCCCAAATACTGTGGCCCCATGTGTGGTGCTGCCCTGACAGCTCCCTGGGGTGGGCATGGGGCCACCCCACAGCTGACTCACGTCTGGGTGATGTTGGTGTTGCTCTGGAAAGCCTTTACTTTCAGGGAGCCCAGGATAGCTGAGACCTGTAGTGAGGCAAGTAGGAGGGTGTTAGGGGAGGGCAGGATGCCACTGGCAAAAGAGCTGCTCTGGCCTTCCATTCAGGCACTGCTGGGGACCTGGCATGTGCCTACAGCTGCAGTGAGTGGCTGGCACTGCCTCCCTCCATCACTGTGGATCTACTGGATCCCCAGGGATCCCGTGGGAGGCGAGAGCACAGAGGCACAAGCGCCCCAAGCTGCCCCACTGCCTGCTGTCCTGGTGTGTTCCCCTCCCTGAGTCCAGCTCATCCAGCCACCTACAGTGCTGTTGACTTCCCCAACGGTGACATTTTGCAGTGTCCTGACTCGCAGCTGGACGCTTCTCAGGGGAAGATCTGCAGGGGGAAATCCACAGGGGTGGCTCTGGCATGCCAGGACTGGGCTCAGTGGGGTTGGGGTTCACCTGCCCCCGGGCATGGGCACCCACCTGGACTGGGCAGCGGCCGAAAGTCGCCCCCAGCTATGAGGCAGCGCTGGTCAGTGAATGCTGGCGGGCAGGTACAGGTTGGGGCGCAGCTGATGGGGTGCAGGTGGCAGTGTCCCCCATTGCTGCAGTAGCCCTCGGGGCAGGAGTGGGAGCCACAGGCCAAGCCACAGCCTAGCTCTTCACCTGCGGGACAGGGAGCCCAGGTCAGGTGGAGGCATGAGCCTGGCTGCAGGGATAGAGCCCCAGCGCACCGAGCCATCCTCAGCCGCTATGAAATGCCTTTCTGGCAAGTTTTGGCAGGTTTTTTTTGATGTGTTAGGACTTTCAGCATAAATCCAGATGCACATAGAAAAGCCCTGCACTCCCTTCTCCCAGCTGTAGCCTTTTGCCCTTGTGAAATGCCAGCCTGCTGCATTAGAACAGGAGCAAAACTCATCAACCCAACCCACCACAGCCATCTGAAAACACGATTCAATTTGAGCCCCCCAGCAGGACTAGGGGACATAAGCTGGAATACAAAATCTTCTACTTAAGGGAAAACTTCTTTGGTGCTGAGGTGAGGGAGCCCTGGCACAGGCTGCCCGGGGAGGGTGTGGAAACTCCTTCTCTGGAGGTTTCCAAACCCACCTGGACACGTTCCTGTGTGACCTGATCAAGGAGAACCTGCTTTAGCAGAGGAGTTGGGCTGGATAAACTCTAGAGATCACTTCCAGCTCCTACCATTCTGGGATTCTGTGATGCACATTTGAACTTTGATGATAGGAGATTTTTTGTTTTCTCAAAGAGAAAAATTGCATGGCAAAATTTCCCCTTCTTAGTGGATTAGTGAGATCTACAGACTGAGAGCACAAGGGGCAGCTGGACTTTGGTCCCTCTGTTGAAGACACCAAAGGGCTTGGGTACAGAGCTTAGCCATTTCCCTCTCCTCTCTTCTCTGGCCAGTTTGGCTCCCACAGGAGCCCTTTGCCACGGAGGCCCAGGGGTAATGGGGACAAGGACCGTTGCTGCCCATACTCACCCTCCTCACCGGCTGGGCAGGAACAGGAGTAGCTGCCCACCGTGTTGGTGCAGGTGGCATTCCCCGGGCATGCTGTCCCCTGTGCACACTCGTCGATATCTGCTGGGGCAAAGCAGCATGGCACCGAGAGCAAGAGCTGACCCGAGGTCCTGCGGGTTCCCTTGGCCATGGGGAGCCCTGGTCACCTGAGCAGTGCCGTCCGTCACCGGTCAGACCAGCAGGGCAGGGGCCGCAGCCGGCGCGCGGGGCGCAGGCTACGCCGGGGAAGCAGCCCTGGGCACAAGGGTCCGGAGGGTCCTGGCAGAAGGCACCCAAGTAGCCACCCTCACACCTGCAGGCTGCCAGCTGGGAACGGGATGGTGACACTGGCTTAGAGGACACAGGAGGGGTAGGCAGAGAGGACAGCCGATGCGGCTGGCATGGGGACGGGCACCATGTGGCACCGGAGCAGCTTTCTGGCATGCTACCTGCAGGGAGGAGTCCTCGAGGGTGACAGTATCGTTGTAGTCACACTCCCTGCTCCTGCTGCAGCTGCAAAGGGTGAAGCGGAGCTGGAGGAGGGCGGAGAGGTTGTTGGAGCCGACAGCCTCCAGGCTGAGGGTAAGCGGGGCTGTCCTGCGTGGCTCCCAGGTCAGGGTGCCGCTCTCTGTGGGGGCAGAGGTGAGATTACAGAAGGGAGTAGAGGAAAGAGACTGGGTGGTCAGTATCCCCCCATCCCATCCCGTCACCCAATCTCTTCCTCACCTGATAAATTGAGGTCTGGCGAGAGGAGAGGAACAAAGCGTGCACCCACTCCCACGACGTTGTACTGCCTCTTGACCCTTTCTGTCCTGAAGGCCGTGATTGATGTGTCACCCATGATGACAGGAGGGAAGGTAGCTGAGGAAAGACCAGCCCAGCACACAGTTTGTTGTTTGCTACGTGGCCTTGGCACTCCTTGGCTCCGAGTCCCTCCTGGTGAGCCTGGGATCCCAGGCAGATGCTGCCATGACTGCCCACTGACAAGGCCTTCATGTTGCACAGCATGGTGGCATCTCCCAGGCTTGGAGATCAGCCAGATAGATAATGCAACCCTAAGACCTCAGTGACTTCTCTCCTGTCTCACATGGAGCAAGAGAGCCCAAGGTGGGAGGAAGGCACTGCCCTATTACCCAAACTGTGCCCTCTCAGAGGTGAGGATCTGCTCCACTTACTGAGCATTGCCTTCTTCTGCTGGAAGTCAGCTGTGAGGCTCTGGGTGGCCAAGCCCAGGGCCATATCACCTGTGCTCAGAGAATCATAGATGCACTCTTTGCTGCCGTGGCACTGTGAAGCTGCCAGCTGGTACTGGCTTTCGTTCTCCTGCTGCAGCCCAGACAAGAAGATGGGTGTGAAGTTCGTAACTGGTGAGTCCAGAGGCTGAGAAAACAGCCTGTGCTCTCCAACAGCCCCTGCAAGAGAGCACACCATGGGCACGGCCTTGGGTTTTTAAGGTTTGCTACATTTTAAGGCACATTCCCATGGAGCAGTAAGGAGGGCAAAGGCCTTCCCTGACATCACTTTTGCTTGGGTGATTTTAAGTGTCTCCAGTCAAAGCATGGACAGAATGTAGAGGAGTGAGGGGATCATCAAGATAGATCCCAAGCCTGGACTTACATGTCATCCCGTAGTTGTAGATCTCCTCCTCGCTGCTGTTCACAGGGATGCTGGTACCATTTGGCATCTGGAAGTCATCTGTGGGGTCGTGGTCCCACGTACCTGGTGGAGAATCACCAGAGGACTGGAGGTCCTCCATAGAACCATTTTGGTTGGAAAAGACCTTTAAGGTCATCGAGTCCAACCACTGCCCTCACACTGCCATCACTAACCCACGTCCCTCAGCATCTCAGCACAGGGATGGGGACTCCACCACCAACTAACAGCCCCAGGTCCTTTTCCACCAGACAGTCTTCCAGCCACACATCCCCAAGCCTGTGCTGGGGTTGACCTCCACTCTGGTGCTGGCCAGTGTTACATTCAGACTTGGGGGTCCTTGCCCTCACAAGCACCTTGCCCCAGTGTTTCCCAGCCTGCTTTAGGGTGGGAAGGGCACTTTGCTCTGCAGCAGTGCCAGAAGTCCTCACCCAAGAGGCCCTTGGTCCTGTTGAGGTAGCCATCAGGCAGGCTGCAGACCACATTAAGGATCCTGGAGGTGGCTGAGATGGAGACGGCGGTGGCCCCATCGAAGACAGCCGTGAGGGAGGAGGCATTGACCAGCAGGACACCAGGGCTGTAGTACACATCAGCATCCATGTCTGCAAGAGAAAGAGAGCACACAGAGAGTCCATGCAAGGCTGGGGTCTGAAACAACGAGTTCCCCCTGAATTTGGGGAGGGGAACACCCCATCCATCCCATCTAAGTCTGAAGCGGGGAGGTGGGAGGTGTTTGATGGAGCTCAGGATGGCTGCCCTTGAGCTGGACAGGGCTGGCCCCCATCAGATGAGGATACCCCTCACAGAGACATTTCCCAATTAACAGCACACCATGCTCACCTTGAGAATAGGAAAACTGGATGGTTTTGTTGTTCAGGAGGACTTGGATGTCACCCTGGCTCCTCAAGGTCCACTCAACCTGCAGATTATAGCAGTTGGCCCAGTCAGCTCCTCTGACTGTCCTTTCCTCCCATTCCCATGTGCTGGAGACATGCTAAACCCTGTCCTCCTCCGGCCCCAGGAGCTGTGTTGGTGTGCTCTTTCCCCAGCAAATACCCAATAAAGCAGCTATGATAAAGCAGCCCAGAAGAGGACAGCGAGTTGCCTGCCATCACTGCTGCCGTGGGGCACACACTGTCCACCACCACTGCTCAGCTGACCATGGCAGCATGGAGACGTGTGCTGGTGGGCTCCAGGCTCTGAGCCCCCTCCTCGCATTGCTCCATGGCTGCTTCTGGTGACATCAAGAGGTTTTGCTTACTGAAATGGGTGTGGGGAGCAGTTCTGCAAAGCAAGGAGGAGCACGTGCTTGTGCTGATGAGTGTGGGGGAGAGTAGGGGTCAGGGTGAAGGGTGCATAATGAAGAGGGTGGATCAGACTGTGTTCTCAGAAAGCTCTAGGCCCTTGCTGCTCAGCTTGCAAGAGGTTAGAGTTGTGTCTCATTAGTCTTAGTCCAACCCACCACTATCAGCACTTTGTTGGGGTCATGGGAGGTGGCAGGAAGAGGAGAGAGGATGCTCCTCGGGTCCAGACACTTGTAGGCGATGCAGAGGTGATGCCCAAGCTGCCAGAGGGATCTGTCCCGTTAGAGCTCAGACTGATAAGCAGATTGATCCTACTCACTGTTGTGGTGGTGGCAGAGATGTACTGGGCAGCAAAGGCCACAAAGTTGGTGGCCTGGGCCATGCCAGTCCGGGCTGTGCGCCCGTGCAGCACGAAGCTGGCCTGGGCATCGCTGGCCAGCAGAAGGACAAAGTCCCCCAGCCCATTGAAGGTGTAGGTGAGTCCATCCAGGGTGGTGATGTGGGGGTCCCCAAAGGCACCAGCTAGGGTCAGGCAGAGACAAAGATGTTTCGAGGGCAGGAAGAGAAGCAAATGCTGGTGTTGTTGCACAAAGGAGAACAGCCTCTGGTGTTATGTGGGGCTCAGCAGTCCCCATTGGGATGGTGCAAAGCTTGGCTAATGCTTGAGGGCTGCATGTGGCTGTGCCACCCGCCCAGAGCCCTGGCACAGAGGAGGCAAAGCTCTGGGGACTCACCTGGGGTGGGTGGCACGTATCCCTCACAGCCAATCCTCGGTCTCTTCTCAGCAAACCTGTCGCAGAACAGGGGCTTCTTCACACGCCGGCAGCACCAGTCGAACGCCTCCAGCTCCCCATCTGTGAAGGAGGGTGGCCAGGCACCGGTCAGTGTTGGGGTGCCTCCGGCCCCACACAGCCCTTGGGGCTTGGGGGGTTTAGAGCAAGAGTGCTGGTTCTTGGAGCGTTTTAGGGCAAGGGTGTAGGTGTGCTTGGGGTGTTTTAGGGCAAGGAAGCACCAGTGCCCCCTTACCAGCCGCAGGGCGCATGGGGGGGCTCCATGTTCTCTCCTGCCAGCCCTCGAGCAAGCTCTGGCCTCGGTACAGACACCGCACCCCGGCTCCAGCTGTGCTGGGGGACACGGTGCGAAACATCTTCACTGAGGAGTCCGTGGAGCCTGAAACGGTGTGGCGGGGATCACAGCCATCCCCAGTGCAGGAGGGCACCCCATGCCATCCCCACACCCCACAGCTGACCCCGGGGGGCTGCGCTTGGCACCTCTGCTCCGTCGGTAGCGGGGGTCCAGCTTTGCCTGCTGCCGGGAGCAGGGGCACGGTGGGAGCTGGCCATTCCAGGAGGCTGGAGTGGGCTCTGTCTCCAGCCACGCCAGGCACTGCAGCCTGTAGTTCACCCGGGAGCGAGTGTCCAGCCTGTACAGCCACAGCCCACGCACGTCTGGGGAGGCAAGCAGAGAAAAGCACGGCGGGGGATCCCATGGGACAACCGTCCCCAGCCACTGACCTCACACGAGGTCTCCAGGCTCCCTCTAGAGCCAGCGTGACAGTGACAAGTGGCAGCAGGACACGGGACGCCCATGCACTGCCCTCGGTAGTCAGCCCTTGCCAGGTGCCTTTGCTGGTCCATCGCCTCGCAGGGGTGCCTGTGGGGACATGCTCCTGGTGCAGAGCACACGGGTCCTCCCAACCCCACCAGCCCCGAGGGCTCCCCGGTGCCATACCAGTGCCGGTGCTGCTGTGCTGGTCCGGTCGGTACTTCACAGCTCGTGGCTTCCAGGTCAGCTCGTTATTTTGGGCAAAGCCATCACCGCTGTGTGGAAAGAGGAGATGTGGGGTCACCCTCTCAACACCCCTCCCCCCATCCACTCCCCAGCAGGGGTGGGAACTGCTGTGCTTCACAGGAGAGAGGGTTTAAGTGGGACAGGGCTGCTCCAGGCGTAGGGGCTGGGCTCTCCTGGCGCTGATGTCTTATGCTGGGAGAAATTCCCAATGTCCCAAATGACAGGCACACGTATGCAGAGCACCTGGAGAAGCCGATCAGCACGTTGCCTGCAGCCAGCCTGGAGTAGTCCCACTGCATCCCACCATCCTGGTAGAGCAGCAGGGCGAAGGAGCGGGTCCCATCGGTGGTGAGGACAGCCTGGTAGGTGTTCGTCTGGAGAAACCCAGGACACTCCCTTCGCACCCCAAAGCCTCCCCTGCTCTCCCCACAGAGCAGACTGAGGCGGGGAGGGACCTGAAATGCCCACAAGAAGAGACCAGAAGCCCAGCCCTGGCCTGGCCAGTGCTGGTGACAGTCCCCTCCCTCAGCTGGGTTCCCCACTGCTCACTTCAGTGTCATCCTGCCGCGACGGGTACGCCGGAGCCTTCTCCCAGGTCACCTTCAAGGTCCATTTCGCTTCATAGTGGGTTTCCAGGTATTTCTCAATCTTTGCTTCCACATCATGGACCAGAGGGTTTGGGGTAGAGGTGAGGGTGGAGTACTCCTGCAGGTTGTCAAGACAAAGGGTTAGATGGGCAAGCTGGGAGCTGGGCTCTCCCAGGAGAACATCTTTGGTGGTCCCGACCTGGTACCAGGTGGTGCCAACGCCCTGGGAGAAATCTGCGTCGTCCCAAAAGGCAGCAACCATCGGCAAAGCCTCCCGGCCACTGAAGCCCCGGGCAGGGGGGTTGGGGTTGGAGGGGATGTAGTTGTCCGTGGGTGGGAAAATGATCTGCCCGTTATCTGTGAACTAACCAAAATCACTCGTTACTTGCTGAACTGTCAGGAAGCTCCCGGGGCTGTCAGCCTCCAGGGGTGAGCAGAAAGCAGAGTCCCAGAATCACAGGATTGTCTCAGGTGGAAAAGACCTTTAAGATGGAGTCCAACCACTCCCCTCACACTGCCAAGCCCATCACTAGCCCACGTCCCTCAGCACCTCAGCTACACGGCTTTGCAGTATCTCCAGGGATGGGGACTCCACCACCTCCCTGGGCAGCCTGGGACAGGGGCTGACAACTCTCTCAATCAAAAAGTTCTTCCTAATCTCCAATCTAAACCTCCCCTGGTGCAACTTTAGGCCATTTCCTCTTGTCCTATCACTCATTACTGGAGAGAAAAGACCAACTCCCACCTTACTACAGCCCTACAACCAGGTAGCTGTAGAGAGTGATCCTGTCTCCTCTCAGCCTCCCCCAGGCTAAATACCCCCAGCTGCCTCAGCTGCTCCCCATCAGACTTGTGCTTCAGACCCTTTGTCTTAAATTGAAAACAAAAAATTGAACATTTGGATTAAATCTGGTTTCTGCTCCATTTTCTGTTTGTTTTTTTTCCTACCACAGAGGCTGCACATCCCTTACGAGCTCAGCAAGGGGAGAACTCACGTAGAGAGCATCCCGCAGCGACTTCCCGAAGGGGAATCCAATCTCTGGCTTGAACAGGGGAGAATTGAAATCCACTGTCCTCTGGACACACTCTTGGTCCCCTTCCTCTGTGCCAAAGGGGTAGAGCGAGGCTGCTGGCGCTGACACAGACAGGACATTCATCAAAAAGATGCAAACCCATTCATGGCTGCTCCCTCCTTCCCAAAGCTGGGGCAAACCCCCTTCCCCTCCCAGGACCAATGCTCTGATGCCCTGTAATCCAGTTCCTAAGTCAATCTGTCCCTTGGAACAGGATGCCCTCAGATGTCCTGTTGCACCTTTCCCCATGAATCTGGCAGCTCAACGTGCAACTCAGATGAGTCAGCCCGGGCCATAACCCTCAGCCACCACGGTGCTTGGTCAGCTGACAGCCCCTTCCTGCTCTTTGCTTTAGGAAGAAGAAAATCTACTTACTGGTGAGTCCACGGGTGGGCTGGGGCTCAGGAGCAGGGTTTCTGTGGTTAGCAGTGGTGTGGGCAGATGTGCTTGGTGCTATGGCCGGTGCCCTGTGCGTCCCAAAGGCAGAAGTGGTGGTGGCAGGGCTGGTGGGGCCTGGGGGTCTCACCAGTGCTGCAGTGCTGGGCACCGGGACACCTCCTGCCTCCTTGGTCAGGCTCACTGGGGCCAGAGGTGCCGCAGCCACTGTACTGCCTGCAGCGAGGGCTGCAGGGATGGTTGCAGTACTGGCTGCATTCCTGGCTGGGGTGCTGGCTACAGTGCTGCCTGCAGGGACAGCTGCAGGGATGGCTGTGGGGATAGCTGCAGGAATAGCTACAGGGATGGCTTCAGGAATGGTTGCAGTGCTGCCTCTAGTGCTGCCTGTAGTGCTGGCTGCAGGGATGACTGCAGGGATGGCTGCAGTGCTGCCTCTAGTGCTGCCTGTAGTACTGGCTGCAGGGATGGCTACAGGGATGGCTGTAGGAATGATTTCAGTGCTGCCTGTAGTGCTGGCTGCAGGGATGACTGCAGGGATGGCTGCAGTGCTGCCTGTGATGCTGGCTGCTGGGATAGCTGCAGGAATGGTTGCAGTACTGCCTGTAGTGCTAGCTGCAGGGATGGCTGCAGTGCTGGCTGTAGAGATGGCTGCAGGGAAGGCTGCAGTGCTGCCTGCAGGGACGGCTGCAGGGATGGCTGTGGTGCTGGCTGCAGGGATGGCTGCAGTGCTGGCTGTAGGGATGACTGCAGGGATGGTTGCAGTGCTGCCTGTAGTGCTGGCGGCAGGGATGGCTGCAGGAATGACTGTGGGGCTGCCTGCAGGGATGGCTGCAGCATTGGCTGAGGTGCTGGCTGCAGATGGCTGCAGGAATGACTGTGGGGTGCTGCCTGCAGGGACGGCTGCAGGGATGGCTGTAGTGCTGGCTGCAGGGATGGCTGCAGGACTGGCTGTAGGGATGGCTGCAGGGATGGCTGCGGTGCTGCCTGTGATGCTGGCTGCAGGGACAGCTGAGGTGCTGGCTGCAGGGATGGCTGCAGTGCTGGCTGTAGGGATGGCTGCAGGGATGGCTGCAGTGCTGCCTGCAGGGACGGCTGCAGGGATGGCTGTGGTGCTGCCTGCAGGGACGGCTGCAGGGATGGCTGCAGGAATGGCTGTGGTGCTGCCTGCAGGGATGACTGCAGTGCTGGCTGAGGTGCTGGCTGCAGGGATGGCTGCAGTGCTGGCTGTAGGGATGGCTGCAGGGATGGCTGCAGTGCTGCCTGCAGGGACGGCTGCAGGGATGGCTGTGGTGCTGCCTGCAGGGACGGCTGCAGGGATGGCTGTGGTGCTAGCTGCAGGGATGGCTGCAGGAATGGCTGTGGTGCTGGCTGCAGTGCTGGCTGTAGGGATGGCTGCAGGAATGGCTGCAGGGATGGTTGCAATGTTGCCTGCAGGGATGGCTGCGCTGCTAGCTGCTGTCTCCTCCCAGGCAGGTGCCTGCAGAGATGTGTGGAAGCCGGGAGGTGACATGCTCACTGCAGGACCTGTGACACGGCTGCTGATGGCCTTGAGAGAAGCAGCACCCGCTGTCAGCTCAGAGAGAGTCTGTCCAGACGCCGGCTCCCTGGTTGCACTGACATGCCACAGGGATGAAAGGTCTGTTACTGCCTTCTCTGCTGAGCTGGGGACAGGTGAAGCAGGGCTGGGACTGAGGATGCCCCAGGACACAGCAGCAGTCTCCATCGAGGGGGAAGGTGCTGCTGAGGAGAGGCCAAGTCGCCTGCCTCTGCTTGCCTCACTGTGCGGCACAGCGAGGGACGGGGCACTGCTGGTGCTGGTGCCCTTCACTGTGGCAGAGGGCATGGCTGTGGTGGCCCCAGGCACCAGGAAGGTCTTCCCTCTGGGTGGGGTGGCTGGTGGGATGGTGTTGCTGGGGAACACGCTGGTGGCTGGCGTGGCAGCTGGGCTTGTGGCAGCAGGACTGAAGACAGGCACACGGGTGCTGTGGGTGCCAGCTGCGGGTGCTGCACCCTCAGTGCTGCTCTCCAGGGGTATGGTGTCCATCTGGGCAGTGGTACCCCCAGTACCCATCCAGGATGTGGCTGTAGACTCCCACCTGCGTGTCTGGCCAACAGCTGGTGAGGAGATCCGGGCCGTGGGCTTGTCCTCAGTCGCTGGGCTGAAAGCTCTCAAAGCTGGGTCATGGGTGCTATCAGCGGCCTCAGGAGATGGCCTCAGGGTGACATGGGGGCTGTATGGAGCTGAGGCACTGCTGGGGACAGTAGAGGTGGGTGTTGTGACCCTGTCAGGATTGGCATCACCTACTCCTGCTGCTTCATCAGTGATGGTGATGCTGGTGGTGACAGAGGGTGCCACTGCCACTGCAAAGGTGTTCCCAGGGGCAGGAGGGGACATGCTGATGTCTGGCTCTGCAGTGCTGTGAGCGAGGCTGGAGGAAGGTGCCATAGCTGTGTCCAGAGCCGTGGGTGACACTCTGCCCACGATGGCCACTGCTGTAGGGCTTTTGCTGCCAGGCCCAGAGGGTGCTGACAGGCTGGCACTGCTGGTGCCTGGCTCAGCCATCCCAGATGCAGGCGTGGGCAGCCCCAGGGAAAGCCCCACAGCCCCGTTTGCTGTGGTGGGAGAAGCTGTGTCCACATCTGTGTCCGTGTCTGTGCCCACGCCTGTGTCAGGCTCAGCAGTGTGATGGCTGTGGTCTGAGGTAGCCTGGGAGGGGAGAGAGTCCAGGGGGGCTGTGCCCAGGATGCTGCCACCACTGTGAAGGGTCGTGGCAACCACCCTTGTGTTTGCAACCGGGAGAGCCAGATCTGCTGAGGGCTGGGTTCTGGGAACAGGTAGCCTTTGGGCAGATGGCCCTGGCCATGGCCCAGCAGTGAGGATGGCGGGGCTGGGAGCTGGCCCCACTGCGCTGGCACCTGGGCTCTCCTCTGTGCCCATCTCCAGGGGTGCCACGGCCACTCCTTGCCCCATCGTAATGCCACCGGAGTGGGGGTCAGCTGAAGAACCCGTTGCTGGCGGTGAGGTGGCTGGGGATGGTGGGGACATGCCTGCTGTGATCTCTTGGGGGATGCTGGACGGGGACAACCCCAGAACCATCCTTGCAGGGGCACTGCTTTTCAGGAGAGGAGAGACACCAGTGCCAGAGTCACTGGCTGCTCTGGGTGCCCCTGGGGTGCCTGGCACAGCCGTGCCCGTCCCTGGTGCAGCACTGGGTGACCATGTCTCTGCTCGCAGAACTGTCTCCTGTTGGGGTTCACTCCAGAGAACCGTTGGGGCTGGTGCAGGTCCAGTGGTGACACCAGTTCCCGGGGCTGCTGAGGCCACAGCGGGACCAGGCTGGATGAGGCTGGGAGATGCATCTGGCACAAGCGGGATGGCTCTGGTGTCCTGCAGCATTGTGGTGGCACTGCCCCCAGCCAGCGATGCTGTTCCCATCTCTGCTTCACTAACAAGGGAGGATGGAGGGGCAGCAGTCCCAGTCATGATGCCGTACGCAGTGCTGGAAGATGTTGGTGCCGCAGCAGCTCGAAGGGTCCTGCCTGACTTTGCTCCACCAGTGCCCTCGAGGGACAAGGACGTGGCCATGCTGGGGCTGGTTGGAGAAGATCTGCCTGCAGCTGCCTCTGCCGTGGCGGCCTCAGAGCCTGCTGAGGGGGTCTGGGGGAGCAGAGACCCCGTGGAGCTGACAAAGAGTCCTGGAGAGGGACCATCAGTGCTGTCAGGAGTCGCATGGGGGTACAGCCTCCTGCTGAGTGTGGCAGCAGTGCCTCCAGCGCTGGGCTCACTCCTGCTGGACACCAGCTCAGCCAGCTCAGCACCGGTGCGGCCCAGAGCTGGCATGGACGTGGTGGGGACATGCTCCATAGCCTGTGTGCCCAGAGCTAGAGAGGTGCCCTGGGGCTGGCTGGCAGTGTTGGTTCCAGGTAGATCATGGCCAGCAGTGGCAGGGTCCATGCTGGGGCCAGTGGAAGGCATCTCTCCTGTGCCCAGCTGGAGCCAGGGGGCTGGAGGCATCTGAGTGGGGGCCACTGGGGGGTCCTGCAGAGTGTTGTGGCTGGTGCTGGGTAGGGCAAGTGTCCTTGGCTCTGTAGACTTGCCAATGCCAACGGTGGCAGAAGAAAAGGTGACCCTTGCTGAGGATGCACTTGGAGGGTGTGCAGGTGGTGCGGCCACTATCCTGGCTCCCTCGGTGACTGCGTGGTGGGGACCCCCAGGGAGGTCAGCAGCAGGGGTGGCTGAGGCGGCTGCTGGCTTCACGGGGCTGCCTGTGTCCTGAGAGATGCTGGCTGCTGAGGCCAGACGTGAAGTGGCCTCGTCCAGCCCTGGTGTGAGCTCCAGGTATGGGAGCACAGCAGTTGTGTGTGGCTCAGCAGAGCTCTCGCTGATGCTCAGAGATGACAGCCCTGTGCTCTGCTCCTCCCAGGGGAGTGATGGCACCGTGGTCCACCCTGTCACTGGTGTCCCCTCCACAGGGACAGCGTCACCCAGCCACACCAACTCATGGGTATCAGTCCATTTGCCAGAGACTGAGGAAGAGGCTTTTGTTCTTGGCACTGGTTGAGCAGCCAGGGTGTGTGCTCCTGACGGGGACAGACCCCTGCCTGGTGTTTTGGGGACACCTCTCAGTGCACCGGCAGCACTCACAGGGGGCTTGGCCACAGTCCTCTCTCCCACGGGGACAGTTGTTCCCCAAATTTTCTCTGCAGGAACGCTGTCCCCTCTGGACACTTCCACAGCCTGCGTGGGAGCCATGCTGCTGTTGGATGGGGCTCGGCTTGTCCTGATTACAGCAGGGACACCTGGACCTGCGGATGCTGTAGCTGTGTCTGGCCCAGCGCTGCTACCTCTGGTGCCAAGCCCCACGGTGTGCCCCACCAGCTCCAGAGACAGGAGCTGCCCGTGCTGAGCGGTGGTGGGAGCCGGAGGGATGCCAGGAAGGCGGCTGTCAGTGCCTGCAGAGGAGACCTCAGCCCCTGCCCGGGGGCTGCCTCGCGTTGCTGGGCCCTCGGGGAGAGCTGCCTCACCGGGAAGCTTCTCCTGCTCACCACTGGCCCTGGCTGGGACCAGGGCTGTCGCTGTCACCTGCGGCACTGGGCTGCCTGCGGGGTGAGACCAGGCAGCCCCAGCTGGATCAAACCCCCGCTGCAGCCCTGGCCAGCAAGAACCTGCCCGCGGCCAGTTGCCGGCCGGCCTTACCTGAGCCATGGCTGCTGGCGGAGGGGCTGGTCCTGCCCGCGGGAAACGGGGGCTCGGGCCGGGGGGCCGTGGCTGTGGGGAACACCTGGCACATGCTCAGGTCCACAGGCAGCTCAGTGCTGGTGCTGTCAGCCGTGGGGGAGATGCTGCCTGGCTCTGGCAGGGCCGGTGCAGGGGCAAACAGCTGCTCCCCCCCATTCCCTGCTTGTGCTGGCAGCAGAGCTGGTAGGTGAGGGAAGGACGAGGAGAAAAACAATCCAGGGTCCCCATCACCCCCATCCCTCCCCCCCGCTGAAGGAAGAAGGTGCCTCCAGCAACTGGGGCTCATTCCCACCCCAGCACCCAGAGCCAGACCAACGCTGAGTGCGAGACAAGCACCTTCCCTGCGGGTGAGAGCCCCCATTCAACTCACACCCCCCCGTTCCCTTCCCCTGCCACGGTCAGAGGCTCACGCCAAGGCTGTGGCACCAGCGGGCAGACAGAACAACCCCCAGGTGGGCACTCAGGCTCAAACGTGCAGCACAGGAACAGCCAGACAGCTGTTTGCAGCCCATCACCCAGACGGCATCGACCACCCGCTCAGCCCGACACCCGTGTGGGGGTCCCGGCACTTACCTGGCAGCACCCAGAGCCCCCAGAGCGCCCAGCTCCAGAGCGGCCACTGGCTCCAGCACCCCATGGCGCTTCCTCGGCGGCAGGGACAGGGCTGCAGCTCTCCCCCAGCAGCGACGCAGTGGGGTGGCTCCTCTGCTGAGCACTCCCCTGGGTGGGGGACAGGGCCAGCACGTGCCTTGCCTGGGGCAGCGACGGCTCCGTGTCCTGCGTCCCAGGCCTGGGGAACCTGCTGATGCTGGGGGACACACATTTCGCCATGGGAGGATTTAAGAGCCTTCCCAGGGTGACCCCATGCTTCACACATCAAAGTTGGGGTCCCCAACCCGCAGGGAGCACTCGATGAGCTGCAAAGTCACCTGGACCAAGGGCCCTGGGATGGCAAGTGGGGCCGGGGGGTCCCCAGCACCTCTGGGAGGGGTGGGTCAGCCCTCGACTCTGCACTTGTCCATCCACACACCCCCACTCGCCCCGCTTTCTGGCAGGTCCCTGCCACGCTCGGCCACGCAGCCAATAACCCCTGGCAGGGGTTGGCGTGTCACCAAGGAGGAAGGAGGAAGGAGCAGCCTCCCGCTGCCGCCTCGGGGTCCCGCGTCAGCCCTGCCCCGGCCCCCTCCCGCGGCCCTGCGTGCGGCTTATCTGGGCTCTCCATCGCTGCAACTGCCCACGCAGGTCGGGCCAGGCAGGGGGCTGCTGCTGCTCCTGCCCTGCCCCAGCTGCAGAGTCACCTTCCCCTGGGGACAGAGGCTTGGTGCACTCGGCCACACAGGGCTCAGCAGGAAACACACGCTTGGCTTCTTCATTGAGCCCAGCCCAGCCCCGAGACTGCTTCAGGTGAGGCAAACAAGAAGTCAGTGAAGGTGGTGTGCCTTCCTCCCTTCCTCAGCAGCCATCTCCCTCGGCTGCTGCGCCACAGGAGCTGCGCTTTAGATGGGGAAACCGAGGCACAGAGAGCCCGAAGCACCTCTGCATGGCTGTAGCCACAGCAGCAGCAGCAAACCTGCCAATCCCCATGCTCTGGGAGGGCCAAGGGACCAGAGATGAGCAGAGCCATGGGTGGACGTAGCAGGGAAGTGATGTGGCTGGGCAGCATCTGCCACGGGGAGGTACCCACAGTCATGCCCAGGCTGTTTGCCCCACCAGGCCACTCATGATGGGCAGAGTGGTCTGTCTTCTGCAGGCACCGGCTCCGAAGCAGAGAGCATCTTTGGCACAGATACCACAAGTGCCCACAGAACTGGAAGGTCTGGGCACTGAGGTCCTCCTGCACCTGCACAGAGACCCCTTCCTGATGCAGCTGCAAGGTGCTACCTCAGGGAACCGAGCCGAGGGGTCCCGACACCCACTTTTAGGGGTGGGCAGCACTGCCACCTGGCACCCCCCAAGGGCCAGCCCCCTCCCCTCCAGGCCCCAGCTGTGCAGTGGCATCCGGTTGCACAACCCCCTCTGCGTGGGTTGGGGTGCGAGGCAGGGCCGCCGCTCCCTGCCCGGGCATGACTCAGGCGGCAGCCAGCAGCCGCGGCCCGCGCGGCGCCGGGGGGCAAGGGGGGGGCCCTGCGTGGGGCAGCGCCCTGGGCACGCACCCAGGGGCAAAAACACGGCCCAGCCTTCAAGCTTTGGACCTGGGGCTGGGACACCGTGTGATTTGCTCCAGCAGCCCCAGATGGCGAGATCTTTTATCCAAAAAGAGCCTGAGAGCCATCACTGAAGGGGTTTGAGACATGCCCACCTGTGTGTGCCGCCGCTCCCCAGGGCTGCTGGGCACCATGGCACACCGACCATCCCTTCCTGGGCACCACAGCACATGGGCTATCCCCTCCTGGGCACCACAGCACACCGACCTTCCCTTCCTGGGCACCACAGCACATGGGCTATCCCCTCCTGGGCACCACAGCACACCGACCTTCCCCTCCTGGGCATCACAGCACACAGACATCCCCTTCCTGGGCATCCCACACCCACAGATCACAGTCCCAGCTGCCTGCAGAGAGCAATCTGCACCCATGGAGCCATGGCCAAGCCTTGGGCAGGGGCAGCGATGAACCTGGGAGATGGGCACAGGCACCAGACAGCCACAGACACCCTCCTCCTCTCCATAGAATATTTTCTTTATATATATATATAATATATATATTAAAATTACATTTCTCTTTACAAAAACAATTCAACAGGGAGCCAGGGGATGGAGCCCATCGCCAAAAGCCAGAGTGCAGGCCCCGTGGCAGGTCTGGGGCACTGGGCAGGCTCCCTTTTGGGGTGTCCCCCAAGGCAGGGATGCTCAGTCCAGAGTCCAGCAGCAGGTTGCATGGGTGGGGGTGGGCACTGCAGGGGTGGCCCCACGGTGAGATGCTGCTCCGGATCCGACACGGCTCGCCCCGGGCCCACTGTCACCGCCTGGAAGGAGAGGAGAGGACATGAGCTCAGGAGGGGTTGATGGTGCCAGCTGGTCAACAGCAGCGTGGCATGAAGACCTCCCCCTCGCCCCAAAGAAACCATCTGTGCCCCTACTTCTGGCGTGCGGTGCTGTAGGGATCGAGGAGGTGGGAGCTGGCCTGAGCCAGGTTCCAGTCGAACATCTCCAGCACTCGGTGGCACTCGACGCGGGACTTTAGGCCCAGGCAGAAGAGCTGCTCCACCTGCAAAGGGACGGGGCACAGTGAGGGGGACCAGGGGTGCCAGCACTCTCGAGGGAGCCGAGTGGGAAACAGAGGGGGAAGGGGTGGGGGTACCTTCAGGTACTGGATGGCCCGTTGGACGCTCCAGCCGTGGTTCTGCAGGGCTGCCTGGCACTCCTCGGTGGTCACGCCGTGCACCGTGTCCTGCACCTGGTAGGGAGCTCATGGTCAGCAACTGCCACCAGCCCCAGGCAGCGAGGAGCCTGGGGCTGGAGCAGAGGAGCACTGGGGCTGCCCCCAGCCCTGGCTCTGTTCCCAGCAGAGCTGGCACCATTCTCATCCCTGGCACCTTCAGCCTCTCCTGGGCTTGGGTGCAACTCCTGGCCACCACAGACAGACACGGGCCAGAGAGCCCCAGGGGACCACAGTGACAGCCACCTTCCCCCTCACCACCTCCCTGGGGCTGTGGGTAGGGGCTAACTGGGGCTAAAAGGACCTGCAATCCCCATTTTAGAGTTGCAGTGCCACTTACATCCCACGGCACATCTGAGGACCTCCTTGGAGCCAACCCCCCAGGGTTAAACTTGGGGAAACCATGGCACAGGCTGGGGCCTGCTCTTGCCCAAGTGATCCCTGGGCACCGTGTCCCTCTCCTGCCCACAGCCCCCAGGGATGCTGCTCACCAGCCGGATCTTGTCCGCGGGGCGGCAGCCATCCAGCCCGTCATAGACGATCTTCTGCAGGCTGCAGGAGGCTTTCACCAGGCACTTGGGCCCGGGGTTGCTGTTGTTGGAGGAGAAGTTGGCTTTGCAGTCTGGCGGCGGCTGCTGCACCATGGGGCGGACGGTGGCTGTGGTGACCAGACGGGACGTCGGCACCTCCTCGGGGCTTTTGGCCTCCTTGAAAAACTTCTCGTACTTGTCCAGGTAGGCAGGGCGCTCGGGCAGCAGGTAGTAGTGCGTGCTGCTGACCTTCTGCCCGTCCTTCACGATGGGCAGGATACAGGGTCCCTTGGAGCAGTCCTTGCCCTGCGCCTGGATGACTTTGGGGGTGGCGTACTTGGGGTCAAGGGCAAAGCTCTGCGTGGTGGGCATAGGCTTCCCCGGCGAGGTGGAGAGGCAGGAGCAGAGGGTGGCACGCTGCTGGGGAGAGCCCACCTGCAGGGCCATGGGGCTGGGTGTCCGCGAGGTGGGCTGTGACAGTGGGTCTCGGGGGGGAATCTGGGGCGGCCGGTCCTCCTCACCCCCGGAGGCCGGGGAAAGCTCCCCTGACCAGCGCCCAGGCTCGTTGCGGCGCAGGGGCCGGGGTGGGATGGGGACACGGGGTGGGATTTGGGGCTTGTCATCGGTGGGGGCAGCCTGTCCCAAAGGGACGTTAAGCCTCTTCATGCACTCCTGCTGCAGCTCCTCAAAGAGCTCGGTGGTCTGCGTCAGGCTCGGCTGCTTGGTCTCCTTGGGGGGCAGGAAGAGGTTGTCCTCCAGCACCGGTCCCCGCTCGCCCTCATCCACAAAGCCATAGTTGGTCTTGCCCCGCCGGCTCGGGGGGCTGGTGATGGAGCAGACCTCGAAGTCATCCTCGTCCTGTGCCACGTCGTCGTAGGCAGGTGGCGGGGGCAAGGGGCGGGCATCCCAGTCCACCACCGGCGTGGGGTGCAGGGGCCGGGGTAGAGCCCGCGTGGGGCTCTGCGGAGGGGTCTTGTCCAGCAAGGAGAAGGCCTCCATGGCCAGCTTGACCAACGACGGGGCCGTCAGCTCCCCCACTGGCGACGGGCTACCTTGAGGCACCTCCTCCCCGAAATCGATGAGGGTCACCTCGCTGCCTGCCGGTCCCTCGCCCGCTGCCCGGCCGGATTGCCGCTCGCCCACCTTGGTTCCCGGCACCCGTGCTGAGGGCTTGACTGGTCGCAGACCCTTCCCTGTGCCCGGCTTCTTCAGGCAGAGCTTCCGGAGGCCCCCTGGCAGACCCTCCTCCTCCTCACTGACTGGGTCGTAGCAGGGCTCTATGAGGGGACGCAGGGGAACAGTGAGAGTCCAGGCACCTATCCCTGTGGTGCATCCCCAAGCCCCCAAATTGCCCCATAGTTTCAGCCAGCTTTGCCTCCCCTCTTTAGGTGCTGCAATGCACGCCAGGGCAGGGTGTTGGTGGGGCACAAGATGGGGAAGGGCTGAATTACCTCCTCTTCACCCCAAGGCTTCCTGGCACCCTGCACCAGGCTGGCCCCTCTACTCTGCATCTGCATCCCCACAGCAGATGCCATCACCCATAGGAGCACAACAGTACCGGGGAGAGGGGGTAGGGGTGGGGGAGGGCAGAGGAGATGAAAGGAGCTGAGAGAAAAAAGGAGCACAAAAGGAGAGCAGCACCCAACAAAGCCCAACTTACTGGTGAGCAGGACGGAAGGCTGAGGCGGGCGCGGAGGCGGCTGCCCTGCGGGAGAAGAGAGAGCCCGAGAGGAGGGGAGGTGTGGGGCAGGCACGCGGAGCGAGAGGCAGCTGCGAGGCTTGTCAGCGGGGTGCGTGCTCTGTCCTGGCACCGGTGGGGTGCATGGAGGATGGCAGCAGGAAGCCCCCAAGGGTAAATTGCAGGATTAGAGGGGCTGCAGCACAGGCATGGCCTCAGCTGAGATCCCCTGCGCCAGGGTAGCTCCACTGCGGGAGGGACGAGGGAGCCGGACGAAGGGCAGCAGGGCAGAGTCCAGCAGGGCAGAGCCACTGGCCGCCCACGCTGCTGGCAGTTGGACAACGTGCCCTGTCAGCCCAGCTCCCTCCAGGGCTGAGGAAAGCAAGTGGCAGCAGAGAGACGGAAAGGAGAGGGTCCAGCCCATCACCCTGGCATCGGGACATGGGGACCGGGGCTTGGCGCAGCTGACAGGCAGGAGGAAGAGGAAAAGCCACTCACTTTTAGTCCTGCCTGGAAGCTGGGTGGGTCTGGCAGCGCTCGGGTCCACACCTAAAATGTCAGGAGGGTCCATGGGATTTCCCAGGTACAGCCTGTGGGGAGAGAGGAAGCGAGCACCTGGGAGTCAGCAGAGACCACGGGGGACCCCTCGCTCCCACACCACGTCCCTCAGGACCCCACAGCCCCACCGCCACACGCCATGTCCCGGTGAGTACCGCCTCCACAAGCACCGGGACACAGCAGCCCAGAGGCTGCCGGCACTATGGCACAGAGCCCGGTGCCGTGCCGGCATCACCCACTCCTCTCTGGCTCCACGTGCGCGACGTGCTGCACCTAGAGGGCTGCGCACAGGGTGCCGTGCCCAGGGGCGCCGCCGCACGACGCTGCACCCGGGGCACAGCCCCCCAGCACGGCAGGTCGGGGAGGGGCTGGGAGGCCCGGGCGAGCTGTCGCAAGCCAGGCACGGAGAGGCAGCTCCAAGCTCTGGGCGTGTGCGGCGCTCGGCGCGCTCTCGGCGGCCCGGGCGGCACGTACCCAGCGCCGTGCCCACGCAGCGGGGCGCGGGGAGGCCTGCCGGGGCACGAGCCGCCCTCGCTCGCTCGCGTGCGTGCCGCCCCGCAGCAGCGCAGCACAGCACAGCACAGCCCGAGGCCGGGGGCACCGCGACGGGGCCAGGCCAGGACTGAGAGCACCGGCACAGCTGTGGGGATCGTGATCCAGGGGGAGGAGCCGGCTCTGCCCAGCAGCAGCTTTCCAGGCTTTCGAATCCTGCCCTACCCGCCTCCTCCTCCAGTCCTCCTAGGTCCCTCCAAGCCCAGCACGCTGAAAGGTGAAGGTTTAGCAGTCCTACGAGACCCCAAAAGCGTTGGAGTAACGTGGCCACCTCTGAGGTGGTGCTTACCGACGTGTCCCCCCCCACCACAGGACAGCCACGAGGGGCTGCAGGGCTGGGAGAAGGTGCTCCCCCCCACCTCCAAAAGCACAGCAGGCCCTCGTGTCCCTGACCCCGTTAGTAAGAAGAAGCAAGAGAGTTAGTCCAGCCACGGGGACCCTAACTGGGGCCACCCGTTCCCCAGAAGAGCGGGGAGTGGGGAAAGAGATGCTGCAAGGTGTGGGGTGGCAGCCAAGCCGCAGCTCGCTCCCGTGCCCGGCGGGCTGTGGGGAAGGCGGGGAGCAGGCAGGGGATGCAGAGAAGACAAAAAGGTTCTTACTCATCAATTTTATCGGGAAACCCCCAGCAGTGCTGCGGGTTGGTGTCTCCATGGCCTGTGTGGATGAAGCTGTTTTTAAGCGGCTGGCTGATGTCGTGGGCCGACAGCCCTGCCACCGAGGTCACCGTGTTTCGGGGGAACTGGCCCACTTTTAGGGTCCGTTTGTTCTGACCCCGCCACCAGTAAATCTCAGCCCTAAGGAATAAAAAGGACCTCGTTACCGACGAGGGGGTGGGAGGAGGACGACCCGTGGGGTGACTCGCCCAAGGCCACGCAGGCAAGCGGAGGGGAACCAGGCGCCCAGGATCCCAACCCTGCAGCACACTCTGCCTCCCACCCTGCACAGCCCCTGTACAAGGATGGACTGGGGACATGGGCAGTGGGGAACAAAGCTCCCCAGATGCACCTAAAAAGATGTGCCCCTTCCTCCTCCTCTCAGCTGCCTCAAATTACGCAGGAGCCTCAGGGTGATGCCTGCACTGAGCTGCTCACTACTAATCCCCCTGTACCTCACACCGTACAGCACAAAGGATGTACACACAGTGAGTGCTGATGAGCCTCACAAATATCCCAGTCCTGCAGTGAGGGGGGCACAGTGGGGAACAAGGGGCTGGGAGAGCTCGCTCGCCCCCTTCCTTACTGGTGAGCCCTGTGTGGGCTGGCGTGGGCAGGGGCAGAGGGGCAGGCAGGCTGGGGCATTCACTACAAAACCTCCCGTGATCATGTGAGTCGGGTGGCCAGGGTCGTGGTCCCCCAGTGAGCGGGCAAGCAGCCACCCGCCCCAAGATGCAGCCACCTCCAGGGTGGGATACAGCCTTCACCCAGCCCAGAGGGACTGCAGAGGCGGCAGATGGGGACGGGTAGGATGCAGGGAAGGGCCCTGTGCCAAATCAACACAGGGAGGGCTCCAACCCTTAACCCTCCCACCTTGCTCCCACCTCGTCCCCGTCCGGCGGGCAGGGGGTGTGTGTGTTGCGGGGTGCCAGCCCGGCCAGGCTGGCACACGGCCGCACGGTTTCCTGGCGTCACCTGTGAGTCACCCCGGGCCACCAGCTCAGCCCTTTTCCTGTTTACCTTCCCTCGCGCCAGCCAGCCGCCTCGCTCGGCGCCGGGACCCCTCTGCGGAGCGGCGGCCGAGCCCAGCCGGCACCGGACACCTCCTCCCGCCCCGTCCCGTCCCGTCCCGTCCCGTCCCGTCCCGTCCCGTCCCTCACGGCGGGCCGAGGGCAGCGGTTCCCTGCCGCGCAGGTCCCCCGCGTTCGCCCTCCCCGCATCCCGCCGGAGGGATGCTGCGGGCCGGCTCCTCCGCTCCTCCTCGTCCCCCCCCAGGATCCGGGCTCGGATCCCCCTGCATGAAGCCGCTCCGGCTCTGCCCCGGCCTCCCCCCAGAGCCCCCTCCCGCCGCCGATTGGGNGTTCCCCGGGGGGGAGGGGGGGGGGGCTTTCAGGTAGGTCCCTGCTCCTGCCCACACACACGTACGCACACCCGCCGAACCACGGGCGGGGGCTTGGAAAGGGCTGGCGGGTGTTTACGGTGCCGCAGGCGCTCTCTGCGGAGCGGGATGCGGCCCCCGGGAGCAGCAACTCCCCCCCGACACTTCCCCGTACCCTCCCCGGGCACCCCCGTCGGCAGCCGGCCCGGGGGAAACTGGGGTGCACGAGAAGGGGCTTTTCCTCCGTCCCCTCGGGCAGACCCTCCCTCCCCCCCGCCCAGACCCAGCATCCCCGAAACGTGCCCACCAGGGCCGGCTGAGGACCGGCGTGTGTCTCTTCCCCCCCAGGGAAACTGAGGC
>WBNH01008625.1:0-39934 GCA_013401255.1 Urocolius indicus | reverse complement strand
GGGTTTGTGTTGAGGTTTGTTGGAGTTTGGGAGGGTTTGGTGGGGTTTGGGACTTGGGCTTGGGTTTGGGGGGGTTTATGCTGGGGTTTTGGGGAGTTTGAGGGAGTTTATGTTGGGACTTGTTGGGGTTTAGGGGGGTTTGTGTTGGGGTTTGAGGGGGTTTGAGGTTTGGGCTTGGGTTTGGAGGGTTTGTGTTGGGGTTTGGGGTTTGGGCTTGGCTTTTATGTTGGGGTTTGTTGGGATTTGGGTTTGGGTTTGGGGGGGTTTGTGTTGGGGTTTGGGGTTTGGGCTTGGGTTTGGGGGTTTATGTTGGGGTTTGTTGAAGTTTGGGGTTTTTTCAGTTTTCAGTTTTTTGTGGTGGTTTGGTGGGATTTTGGGGGGTTTTTTTTGTTGTTATTTCTTTCCAGAAGTGGGGGGGAATTGCACAAAGGAAAGGGTGATGGTTTCCCCACCCCAAGCAAAGGGGTGATGGTGGCTGTGGCAAAAGCAAACAGCACTGTCAGGAGAAAAATGCAACCCCTCAAAAAGCAGCTTTTGCTCTGGAGACCCTCAAAGTGGTTTTTTCCCCACTCTCCTTCTCATGTACACAAGAGAAGGAGCTACTGCAGCAGCTGCCCCAAGCCTTGGGAGCATCTTGAGGCCAGACCCTTCCTCTGGCAAGTCAAGGGTTAGCAGCGCTGGGAAGTGCTGAACTCGCTGCTACCAGACACCTCGAGAGAAGCTGAAATGACTTTAAATGCCTAAACATTTTAAAACAAACCCGGGAACAATTGAGCTCCCAACTCCTCTCCTGCTTTCTCTCCCTCCTCACACACTCTCTCTCTCTCTCTCTCTCTCTCCCATTTTTACAGCTTCCAGAGCTGTTTTACGCCTCATTACCTGCACACTGTGAGTGATGTCTGTCGGTCCTAGAGCTGTAAATACCTTAAATCATGCTTCATTAAGAATATCTATGGTGCTATTAAAGAGCTATAATAGACAACGAGTTAACAGATGATTAAATATGAACTCCATTTGTGTCAGTCACCAGCGTGCAAGGAAGAAGGCTTCAAGTTTTTTTTTCAACTTGCTCTCATTATCTGGGGAAGTGGGGCTGCAGGGATGAGGAGGGGGATGGAGCTATGAGTGGGGGTGAAAGATGCTCAGGTGGGGATGGAGGGATGCTAGGGTAGGGATTAAGGATGCTCCTGCATGTGGGACACCTGAAGCTCAGCTTCTCCGCTTGGTAACACTGAGCTGACAAGTCTGGGGATGTTCCCAGCTGTTCAGGACCTGGTGACACATGCAGTAGATTGAACTTTGGGGTCTCATAACCAAAGACAGTAAAGGAGGAGGAGGAGGACAATGAGGAGATTTGGGATGGAGAGATGGACACACACCTGGAAGGAGGGTGCAGGGAATGAAGAGATGGATGGGTACCTGGGAGGAAGGGCTGGAGGATAGCAGGATGGATGGATGGAAGGATGATGATGCAAAAGGGGCCTAAGCATTGCTGTCTTTCCAGGGAAATAATAGCTCAGCACAAATGAATTGCCAAAGCACAAATTAAATAACAATTAATATCATTACAATCCCATGAGCACAGGAAAACACTGGGGGGAAATGAAATAATGAGTGTTTTCTTATTTTCTGGATCAGATTTGCCTCTAGAAATCAAGAGCAGCTGCAGGGGCAGCTCCAGCACAAGTGGATGATCCCTCTGTTACAATCTCACCTCCCTGCTGGGGCTCTGGGCTGTGGACGATGCTCAACACCAGCACATATCCCACTGCCAAACTGGCCACAGATCAAGGGCTGAGGGGCAGGAGGATGTGGGGACAAGGACAGATCCTGACTGTAGGAAAGGCAGCTGAGCTATTATCCTACTTTAGCAGCGTTGCCATCCCCACAGCCTTTGCAAGGAGGAATTAGGGCTCTTTACCGCTACAGCAGGTCCAGCCCCTCCCAATCCCCCCTCCAGTCCCTTCCTCCACTGGAACCAACCCTCAAACCCATCCAGGCATGGCTAAGGCTGGTGTGGGGACCTGCCCAGCATTGCTCTCACTCCCTTTTGGATGCCACTCACCTCTATGCAGAGAGGGAGATGCAGGATGATGCTGAGCAACCCCAACACCCCCTTCACAGTCACTAAACCACAAGGCTGCCTCCATTTCCCCATCTCCAAGAGGGAAATCGCCACCTTTATAGGACCAACACCACAAGTTCACTTCGTTCCAAACTCCCGGCGCTCTGCAGCCTCCCCGTTTATCATTCCCAACCACTCCTCCAGCACATGGACCCGCAGAGGCCGTTGCAGGAGGATGAGGGTCCCGGGGGGAGGGTGACAGTGTGGGATGGTGGTTCTTGCAGTTGGAGGTGGAGGTGGGACACGAACAGCCACTGACACGTCGCTCCCCGGGGACCGCGCCGGTGGGAGCCGGTAATTGAATCTCGGCGCTGAGAGCGAACAGGAGCTGGTGTGGTGATTAAGTTAACTGGAAATGCCATTTCCGTCTTGTTCAAACTCTTAAGTGCCCCAAGCTGCTTCTTATTTGCTGCTGGGCCCCTCTTGCTCCTTCGCTCTGACCTCACCTCCCCTCCGGCCCCGGGGTCAGGTTGCAGCAGCCCCCAAGGTCACCGAAAGAAATTAATCCCCGAATCCCTGGGGAGATGGAGCTGAAGCCTCGGGTCGCTGAGATTGCAAAGGCTGGGAGGGAAGAAGAGCTTTCCTCCTCATTTAGGGGAGAAATAAAAGCGTTTCGGGAGCAGCCCGAGCTGCTCTGCCCATCTCCATCCTCAGAGAAGGAAGGTTCTGCCCATCCACTCCCTGCATTTACCTGCCAGGAGTCACCCCCAGCATTGTCTCAAGGATCCCAAAGTGCAGCCAAAGCTTTTCCCCTTTCCCTAACATCCCCTAAAACCAACTGATCTCCACTGAGAAACTTGGCAAAACAACCTAGAAATAACCCACCCCACTACACAAACTGCTCATGCCAGGAACAGGAGGGAAAAGATGCTCAAGCTCAGAACTTCCCTCCCTAGTCAAATATTTAATAATAAACTCAGAGGAGAAGCCAACTGTCTCCTTTGGATCTGGGGCTCTTTTTTTTTTTGGGTGTCAGTTGGAAGTTAACAGCATTTGTATTCCCATCCAAAATCTCTCTGTCTTGTGTGTTTTTCTCTAATGTATCTCTTAATCCTAATACATCCATCTTGTCCTAAAGAGAATCCAAATGGTACTGAAGTCACCCAAGGGGCAGCAATGAGGCTCTGTTTGCCCCTAGCCCACAGCCTCCCCTCTCCCAAGGCTCCCAGCCCTTATCACTTGGTTAATCGATACAAGGCAAAAGCTTGAAACAAGGTTTTAAAGACCCCTGAGTGAGAAAAGGGCCACGTTAACGTGTTCATTTCCACTCCTGGCTGCCTCCTTGCTTTGAAATCCCTCAGCAAAAGAGAAAAAAAAATTAAAATGGGATGCTGAAATGAGTCCTATGAAAAGGAAACAAGGGGCATCATTAACGCAGCCAGACCCATATCACACACGGCAGCAATTACCAACCAGCGAAACACTGCAAGCTGTGAAGAGCTTTCATTACCCAGGGTTTTACAGGTCATCCACCTCTGGCCGATCTTAACTCTAAAACAAGCCTTTTCTGCCCCACGGATTCCAGCTTCATTTAAATCCATAATTGCTTTGATTTGGGTACACAACGGAGCCCGGGGAACTTCATGACTAAGAAATCTATTAGTCAATAAGTTTGTTACTTGGATGGACCTTTCAGTCATCTTGCTTCAATTTCTTCCCAGGTTGGGTGATGGATGGAGATGCTGATTTCCACCGTGGGTGCCATCTGCCCCAGCTGCAATTACCTCCCTGGGTCACCGAAGGGGGAATTCAATCAGGGAGCTGGGATGCTGCTTCAGCCTCTCAAACACAATTCCCTGTTGCCAGCAAATCGCCCTTCCCCAACCTCCAACCAACATTTGATGGCTTTTCATTATTCCTCCCCACCCCCAGCCCTTGCAAGAAGGGGTTTGGTACAGGGATGCTCAGGTGGGATCCCTCCCCTTGGTATTTCTCCCCTCCTCCACATCAAACAGCCCTTTGGGGAAGCTGCAGATGAACCCAAAGTGGCTTTTAATGGCTTTTTGAAGTGGGGGGGGGATGTATTTGTATGAAAATGAGTGTATTCACCAGGCACAGACTGAAAAACTCCCTGGTTCCTTTCACCTCAAAGCCTGGGTGAGCTGTGTATCACACAGGGTTTATCTGTTCCTCCGTGGGTGCTGGGGGAATAACGAGAGACAATAGGCTTTTCTCCTCCGTAGGGGTTCCTGCACAGCCCCTGTATCCAAGTGCCTTCCAGGAGCGCATTAAATGATGCGATTAACGTGTGTCACGTGCACTTCAGTCTCTCTTTCAGTCTCTCCCGGGGGAAGGAGCTGCACGTGCAGGGGAAGGGTTTGTTTTGGTAGGTTTTTTACTCCTTTCCTTTCTCTCCGAGCTTGTGGCACATGGGGTGAAAGGCACCTCTGTGGGTAAAGGGTCCTCTGGTGCTGGCTGGAGCAAGGAGGGATTGGCATCTGGCAGCCAAACCCGTGTTATTTAGAGAGGTTAGTCTGAGCAAAAAGCTGGTCCTAAAGTGTGAAAAGGTGCTAAGGAGCCCACAGCAGCAGCCTGAAGCAAAACCTCAGCTTTTTGCATACCCACAGCCACAGCTCCTTTGCTTGCTGATGCCCAAAATGCTGACAATCCTCTTTGAAATAAGCCACATCTCCCTCACCTTGCAGGAGCTGAGCCCAGTAGATTCAACAACCCAACCACCTTGCTGCTCCTGCTCCAAGCCCCCAAAACAAACCTAAATCCCTCCATGGTGGGAGTGTAGGGTTATTGCCTCTGCTCCCTGTCCTGGCAGCACCAAGAACAAACCCTCAGCTACCTAAAACTAATCAGTTCCATCAGCAGGCAGCGATGCTATGACACCCCTGGGCAGGGATGCTCCAGCATTTGGGCACTTTGGAGAGTCCACCCTGCTGCATTTTTGGGCTGTGGAGAGGAGATAGGATGAAGCAAGATGTGGTTGTGTCTTCCTGCATCTTAGCAGGCCAGACAAGAGGAGGGGATGCTGTTCCCACAGCAGCCAGGATGGTGGCTTAATTGATTTCTGGTGGTTTATTGTCTCCTGGCTTTAATTGCAATACAAATGTTTGCCGATGCAATTATGGTGCAGACGCGATAAAGCTGTGGCAGGGTGTCATTAGCTCCTGTTCCTTCAGTTGTTTCAGTGTGTGAGAGGAAAAGGGAAAGAGAGAAGTAGAGGGAAAGGGAGAAGTGTCCTTCCTGCTCCCATTTCTGGCCATAAAACCTAAGGCTGAGGTGGGAGGTTTTTTTGGGGGGAGATGGGTTTTATTTGCTTCCATACACTGAAAGGGAACAAAAATTTCCCTTAGAGCAGCTCATCTGGGGATGAAATAATCCCCTCGACATCCAGATTATCAGCTAATGCACATTTGCATTAGAATAGGTTAAAAGAGCTCCCAGGATGGGGGTGAGATCCCTCTGGATTAGCCTCTGCCCTTACACAAACCAGCAAAACACCTTCACCTTGACACCAAACCCCTCACGGACAAAGGGGAGGATTCCCTGGGAAGGGAACCTTGCCCTGGGAGGGGGTTGTTACCAAATGTTTCCATTTAGGATTAAAAAGGGGAAGAAGAAAAGCAGAATTGGTGCCAAACACTGGAGCTGTGCCAAAGGCTCAGCTGTGCCCCACACTGGGCTGCCCAGGGATGCAACACCAGCAGCATCCCCTCACTGCCCAGCTCAGCTCTGCAACCACCAGCAAAAGTGGGAGCAGTGGCCAAATCCTGGGTGAAAAGAAATGACCCAAAATGCAACAACTCCCATAGGGAGGGCCAAATCCTGCCTGGGGAGCAGCTGGAGCCCAGGCAGGCACCACAAAACCTGACGCTGCACCTTTGGCAGCGGCAGCTGTCAAAATGAAGCTGTGGCAGTGACGGCTTCCTCGGAGCCTCGTTACAAATGTGACGGTTCCCTAAGGCTACCAGGGGAGACATGGCCAAGTTAATGAGGATGTGACAAGAGTTTATGGCTCGGATTAGACTCCTCTGCCCATAGTCGTGCTCAGCATCAACCTGCAAATTGAGTGAAGAGAAGGGAAGGCGAGGGTGAGGGAGCACGAGGGGGTTTGGGGAGCATGTGAGCTCACCAAAAGAGCAATCCTGTACTTGTCATAATTAATCAGGCACATGGTAGATGAGCTGAAAGGGCTCATCCGCCCTTGGGAAGGGAAAGGAATGAAACCCTCACCTCCTCGCCCTAAGGATTCAGCCTCCCTGGGATGCACCGTGGAGGGAGCAGGTTGCCAAACACATTCCCCCCCCCAGCTCTCCTGCTTCATTTCCCCAATTAAAACCAAACAAGCACAACTGATTTCTTTCTTTTTTCTCTTTCCCTCCCTCTTCTCTTCCTTTACCCAAGCTGGACAGTAATCCACTTCCAGCAAGACTCTGTGACAGCTTGGAGATGTCATCAGTGAGACCTCACGTGCTCGACAGGGATGGGTTTGCACCCCATAAAATGTGTGGTGCTGGTGCAGGCAGCTCCCTAAAACCATAAAGCATCCACCAGCCCAGCTCAACTAACAGGGGCTTGGTACCTCTTGGAGACAGGGACAGCATCCAGACAGCCACGCTGGAAACATCCAGAGGTAGCAGCCACTTCTGAGGGGCTTCTAGAGCAGCCCCTCTAGCAGCCTGTATAGAGCCTGTACCCATCAGCAGCTCCCAGGGGGACTGAGGAGCTTGGGGAAGCACTACAAGGGTCTCATTTGAGGGCAGTTATTTAATCTCAAGCCCTTATAACAGAAAGAAAAGCTCGAAACAATCCTGAACCAACCCCTCGAGCCCAAACAGCAGCGAGATTTGGGAGCCAGTCCAAGCTCTGCAGCTTAGGCCCATCTCCAAATATCTCCCAACAAGTTTATTTATGGAAAATAAAATCAGTCCAAGATGTTCACAGCTCAGGAATATTTAATGCTATTTGGTGAGAAAGTATTTCCAGCAAGGAGGGAAGTGCACAGCTCCCCGAGCCCAGCTCCTGGGCATCACATCGGGGATGATGCTGGCACAGACTCACACCAGTCACCCTGAGAGCTTGGAACTGGTCTAACTGGATCAAATGCTTCCTTAATTTAGTTCATACGCATCCTGCTTAATTAATTGGGTCTGGAGACATAGCGCTGGGCTGTGTCTGCTAAGGTGAGCCGTGGGAAGAGCTGGCTGCTGAGGCATCTCTGAGAGGGAGCAGCAGCCCTGGGTGCCCACCACAGCACCCACCAGCTAACACTTGAGGATGTGCTGCCCGATGGCCTGACAAATGGACACGCTGGGAATGGGAAGGACAACTCCCCTGGTTGAGATGGGGAGGAAAGAGTGGCAGAGGGATAACCCAGATGATGCTCAGACACAGAAACACCCCCTCGTGCTGCCCCTGTCATGGGTGGTGATGCCACACAAAGCTTCAACCATGAAAAAAAGCCACGTTTGCACCCAAAATGCTGGGAAAGGGGATGAACCATCTGTCCCCAAGAGGCAGAGCAGCAGGAGCCCAGGGTGGGCAAGCTGCTGCCCCTCTGCTTGCCCCAGTGCTGAGGTTACACAGCCGACATGGAGCTGTCTGCCCCAAGTCAAGGGCAGGCCAGAGGCAGCGGTGATGGGAGTCACTTTAATAGAGCCCTGCCACCTGATGGAGAGCATTAATGCATTCCCCCTGCTCCCACTGGGCACTGACAACATCCTCAGCCCTTGCAACCACATCCTTGATGCCACTTCACTACGAGCTGTCACCTTGGCAAGGAGAAGCAGGGGGGATCACACACACACACACACAACCCAGCTGGGGAGAGGGGAAGAGTTCCAGGGCAAGGCCCTGGCTTTTACAAACAGCTCTAATATCCCTGGAAGACATCTCCAAGTCATGCACCGGGTTGGAAATGTCTCCCATTATAATTCTGAGTCATTGGTGACTCAGTGACATTTCTGCAATGAAAAAGCAGTCTGTGGCCAGGCCCTTTGCTGCTCCGCTCACTCCCAATGCTGTTCCCCAGACAAAACAACCCCTCCCCTCACAGAGCCATCACTCCCAACCCTGGCTGAGCAGCCACTCAGGGATGATCCCCTGGGATTGCATGTTTTACATTCCCACCCTGGATTTTTTGGGTTCCATCAGGTAAAAAGCTGAGATCTGAGCCCAGCTTTGCCACTTGGGCTGCTCCCAAGTGTCGTGTCTGCCTGCGCCAAGGCAGCAAGAGCAGCCCCAGGGATTTCCTAGAGAGTCACTTTCAAACACAAAACCTTTAAAATAAATATAAGCAACCTGTTGGATATTTTCAACAGCCCAGTACCTGGATGAGAGCTCTGCCAGAGGCTGCTGCACGCAGCAGCACAGCATTGCATCAAGGCTCGGTGCAGAAACCAGGGCCATGTTAGTACTGCAAATATCTGCAAGAGAAGGGGGTCTGGGGACCCTCAACCTGGTGTCTGGTCCCCAGGGACAGACCATTAGGCAGATTTTCATTAAGGCAGCCCTGCCCTCATTGCTCACTTTTATTGTGGGAACAGGCAAATCCAGGTCAGGAAACACTCCATGAACCAATAACCCCTGGTGCATGATTATTTCCCCCCTTCTCTCCACGGTCCCTTTACAGCCCAAGTGCTCTGTTATTAAAACACTAGATTTTAGAGGCTGGGAGGCAGTTGCCCTTGTGAAAGGCACAGGGCAGGGATGCTTGGGGGTTGGGATGCTTGGAGGCAGGGATGCTTAGGGAGCCCAGGATACTTAGGGTCCTGGATAATTGGAAGCAGGGATGCTCGGGGAATGGGATGCTTGGGGTCCAGGATGCACAGAGATACTGGGTGACTGGGATGCTTAGGGTCTCGCATGCTTGGAGGCAGGGATACCGGGGTTTGCGATGCTCAGGGACTGAGATACTCAGGGTCTGGGATGCTTAGAAGCAGGGATACTGGGGGATTAGGATGCTCAAGGTCCAGGAGGTCCAGGACACTCAGGGTCCAGGATGTGGGACCAGGATGCTGAGGATCCAGGATGCTGGAAGGCAGGAATGTTTAGGGACCAGGATGCTGGGAGACAGGGATGCTTGGGGACCGGGATGCTGAGAGGCAGGGATGCTTGGGGACTGGGATGCTTAAGGACTGGGATGCTTAGGGACTGGGATGCTTAAGGACTGGGATGCTGAGAGGCAGGGATGCTTGGGGACTGGGATGCTGGGAGGCAGGGATACTGGGAGGCAGGGATGCTTAGGGACCGGGATGCTGGGAAGCAGGGATACTGGGAGGCAGGGATGCTTAGGGACCGGGATGCTGGGAAGCAGGGATGCTGGGAAGCAGGTATACTGGGAGGCAGGGATGCTTGGGGACCGTGCATATCGAACCACATTCACTGCCATCCAACTTTCTCCGCGCAGGGACAAAGCTCACGGGCGCCCGGCGAGGCTGTGGTAGGGCAGGGTGCAGCACCTCAGCGAGTTCAGTGCCCGGGGCTGAGAGGCTTTGGGAGCTCTCAGAAACCCCTAGCAGTGCGGAGCCCTCTGCTCACATCCCATTTTGCCGTTATCCGCAGCAGGTGAGCAGCAGCTCAGCTCAGCTCAGCATCGCGCGGGGCCGGGGAACGCGTTGCCGTCGGCGCCAGGACATATCAGAGCAGAAATAGAGCCGGAGCCGTCGTCCCCCCTCCCCTTCTCCACCGCCTCCTTTTTACTATTATGTCTGAGAAGCGACGTCTCTCATTTGGGTGGGTTTTTTTTTTCCCTTTCCCCCGCTGTTTGAATCGCCTGGTGATGAGGGCTGCCTGGCTGGGATACAACTGAGCTCTGGGCATCGCCAAAAAGAAACGGGGAGGGAGGGGGATGGATCTAAAAAAGAGGAGGAAAGCCTCAGGAGCAGCGAATTCTGATTGACAGGGAACGAAATGGAGCGGCCAAATCCCATTGGCGGGGGTTGGCAATCGCAGGACGTTGCGGAGAGCTGATGGCTCCTGTCCTAAGGTTTTGCCAGAGCTGGCGTTTGCCTTTCATCCCGATTTAATTCACTGCTTGGAGATTGCCACGGCTTTGGGGGTGGGTTGGTTTTTTTTGTGTGTGTGTGTGTGTGTGTCTGTGGTGGTGGTATTTTAATTGCACATTTCCCTCCTGGAGGAGGCTTTTTGTTGCTTTACTCTGTGTGTGTGTGTGCTGAGATGCTGCTGGATGTGCAAAGCAGGGCAAAAGAACGAGCCTTTTTGCCCAACACCTGGGCTGCAGCCCTGTCTCTCGGCCTCAAGGCTCTTGCTGACAACAAGTCCCATAAGTGTTTAATGCAATTTATACCCTGGATGCAAATAATTAAAGGCCGAGGTTTGATTGACTCTTTTTTTTTTTTTCCCCCTGGAAAGGCAGCAGCCACTGAGGCTCAAACACTGAGAGCAGCCACTGGGGAGGACATAGGGCAGGGATCCCACAGGAATCCCCTACACTCATCCACCTCCCTCTCCCAATTACAGGAGGGGTTTGCTGGGAAAACCAAATCTATGAACACTCCAGGAGCATCTCCCCTTCAGCCCTGGCAGGTCCCTGTCACCAATGAGCAGTGAGTGGGATCTGTGGTGATGTAACAGCAAGAAAAGACCAAAAGTTGTCAAAAGTATCATTTTCCTCTCCAGGTGCCAGGTTGGCAGGGCTCAAGCTTCTGCTACTGGGGTCAGCTCTGGTCTCCTGTTTTGCCAGCAGCTGAGCCCGGGTTGACTCATCTCACAGATGGCTCAGGAGAGGCTGATATCAGTGTCAGCCCAGAGGTGGCCAGGAGCAGCCAGTGCCACCAGCCAAACTGATTTGCTCCCCAAGTGCCGAGAGTCCTATGTTTTCCCTGATGGCTCCATTTCCACCCAAATTCCCAGGCTTTTCTCTCCAGCTGGAAGAAATCTGCCCCATCCATCGCCTGCCCCTCTGTCAAAAGGGAGATCTCCTGGGAGCAGAGACTCCCAGAGGGATGAGATGAAGCCCAGCAGCTGCAGAACAAGCCAGAGGACAAAGCCCTGAGCAGCAACCAAATCCTGACCAACAGGGCTGGTGTCCCCCCTGTCCCCTCCCATCCCCAGCTCATCACCCCCAAAAAGAGCAGCCAGGTCCAGGCAGCATCACAGCAATGACAAGAGCTTTAGTAGAGAGGAAACCCTTCTGCTGGTGGGGTGGATGCTGTGCCCCCAGCCCCAGGTTGCTTTTGCTCTGCCATCACCCTCCCCTGGGGGCTGCTGAGTGCCTGGGAAGGGGCTGGGAGGTGGGAGGGAGCTGCAGGGCTGCTGCCTCCCCTCCTCCTCCTCCTCTTCTTCCTCCTCCCACTCACCAAATATTTAATGAGGGAATTCCCGTGGCACTGCCATGGGCTCAGCGTGGCTGCCTGCAGCATCCTCTAAACGTGGGGGAAACCCTCCGGAGAGGGCTCAGGGAGCCCCTCTCTGTGAGTCCAGCCCAGGCCTGACGCCAGGGTGATGGCTGCTTTGCAGCAAGGCAAAGATCCTTTGCACTAGAGAGAGGGGTTGCAATTTGTTGCTCCCTCAGGACCGTGCCATGGGGAGAACACAAAGAGCTGCTGTCCCCAAGTGTCCCCAAGTGTCCCCTCCCCTCTCTGCCATCAGCCACTGCTGCTCCCAGCCCCAAACCCACAGCAGCTTTGATCCACTGCTTCATTCCTCTTGCCCATTCACTTCTGATCAGGCTCTGAAGCTTCTGATGGAGATGTAGAGATCAAATGATTAGTTACAGAGACAGTGGGGAAGAGGGAAACATGAAAGGGAGAAGTTTTGTTGAAGGATATGAACCCTGGCGAGGCGAGGCAGGAACCAGCAGCGCTCACAGATTCCTCCTCACCCACAAAACTCCTCCATGAACCCACCCACCTCACTGGGACCTTTCCCTGAGGCCTTGCAAACTCATCACACCTCAGAAAGTAGAAAGACTTTGGGGACACCTACTGAGGAAACACTTGCTCCAGAGGAGGAGTTGCTGCTAATAAAGTATCAGCCAAGAGTGAAACGGTCACACAAAGCCCCTGAGCTGGCTGGTGATAGCTGGTACCTGACTCTGCACCAGCCCCCACACATCAGGGGAGAACCCCTTGGCTGCAAAATATATGCTAGATGGTATGATATCTGATTTGTTGTTGGGTTAGAGGCAGGCTGAGTGGAACAGTGGCACTTCTGTCATCACCCAAACCCCAGCAGGATGGGGGCAAAGGACAGAGTTTGTGTTGCCAGCACCAAAAGCATCACTTGGGAAGGGAAAGAAATCCACATCAGGCCAGGAGGAGGGAGGTGGGGGGAAGGAGAGATCTTCCACCCAAAACACAGGCAGAGAGCAAGGTGCAGAAAATGATGATTTCAATGAGAATGTGTTTGATTAGAAACCACAGCTTTGGCTTTGCTACTTGATACCAAGCTAAAGGACACCCAGGAACACAACATCCCAGCTGGGCTTGGGGAGAAGGAGCTGCTCAATGCCAAGGTGAGTGGCTTGCAGTGCAGCTCACTGCTCCAGTTAAGAGCAAAAAGATTTATAAACTTCCTCTTTCTTTTGCCCCAAAACACATTCCTCCCCCTCATCTCCTCTCCCCTCCCCTGGAGCTCCCTCCTCTGCTTTATTTCTGTGCCTTAGAAAAAACTCAGGAGGGGGAAATTCTAATAGAAGTTCAAACAGCCCTGGGAACCAGGTGAATTTACAGGGGTGGTTTTGTGGTGGGGGTTTTATTTTTCCCTCCTCTTTTGCCTTCCCTCACCTTTCAAGAAAATAAAGCTACACATGAGGAATAAAAAGAACTCCTCAGGGTTCAACAGTGGGGAGGGAGGGGGGATGGAAATGAAGGTGCAATCTTATGCAGAGCAGTGGCAAGGGGGGAGCACTCTCTGCTCTGCATGAATCAATATGGATATGCCACAACTCCAAGCCCATCACCCAGATGGTGTTTCTCAGAGGCTGGGAGCATCAGCACCTGCTTTTTGGGTGTGTTATTCCTCTTGTATTTCTGTGAAACAGCATTGGGAGTGATAATTCAACTCCCCCCTCACCTCACACACACACACACACACAAAGCAAGATGCTCAATGCAAAGCAGCTGTGGCAAGCTCAGGGCTTTGCTCAGGATCAGGCCACTTGCTCCCATCAAAAGGTTTTGGAGACGTGGCAAATATTTGCCTCAAGTTCAGACTCATCTGCCAGAAAAAAAAAAGTCTCTTCACTTTCCAAACTCCAGGAACCAAAGATGCTGGAAATCACTCTCATGACTCGATGGCTTTCAAAGACAACGTGCTCCCACGTGCCAATCTGGGGGTGCCAGGACCTGCTGAGCATCCCTCCCTGAGCTGCCTCCTCTCCCTGCAGCACGTCAGACGGGCTTCACTTTCTTTTTTTCACAGCATTGAATCTCAGCTGCCAGCAAAGTCTCTTTCCCTTCCCAAATCCCAACAGACAGAGATGCTGGGAGTCCCTTGGCAGGTTTAAAGGACACAGCTCCCACGTGCCAATCTGGAGCGGGTCAGCACCTCCTGAGCATTCCCAAACTCCCTTTTGAGCCACCTCCTCTCCCTCAGCCACNCCCCCGTTACACAACCCTGCTCAGGAGATCCTACGTGGGCAGACGTGGGTTTTCCTCTGAATTGACAACAGCTCTTTGCTGCAGCTCAGCAGAACATGAGCAGCTTACATAAACACAGCTTCAGAGTTACCCTGCGTGGGGGGGTCGCACCCAGGCACCTCCCAACCTCCCTCCCCACCCCCCAACCTCCCCATTTAGCAGTTCTCTCTTTCCCCTATAAAACAACCCAAATCTGAACAAGCTTCTCAGTAAGGAAGGAGGGGGGGGGGATGGAAGCAGTGAGAAAGAGAGAGAGAAAAAGAGAAATGAGTCAAGTGTTTTGTAACTTGTCACATTCGAAGCTGCAATTTGGAGGCAGGAAGGAGGGATCCAAAATAGTCGCCCCAACCTCAGCTTGTATAACCCAGATCTCTCCCCCCACCTCCATCACCCCTCCCCTTCGCCTCAGGGAGAAGGAAAAAAAAAAAACGGGGGGGAAGTTTCTGGCACAGATTGGCAGCTGGGGAAAAGCAAGAGAGCTCAGGCTTGTTACAGCACAGGAAGGAGCCCCCAAATTGGGAAGAATTACTCATCTGTGGAAAAAGCCCCTGTGCTGGCAGGGGAGGCACCAGGGAAGATGCTGCAGGGGAGGAAGGCTCCCGGGGAAGGCTTCTCTCAACACTGTGGCTCAGAGCCCGGTGCTGAAGCTGAGCTCCCTGGGATGCCATCATGAGCAGGAGGTGATGCTCAGGAAGCACAGCTGGAGCAGGGAAGTAAGACAGAGAGGGGTTTCCCTGCAGAAAAAAAAAAAGGGACCTGGAGAGGGCTGTGCTTTGATTAAATAAGCTCCAGTGCCAAAAGTGAGCCCTCCAAGGTGTCAGAGAGGGGAGGGAGGATGCTTGGATAGTCCCGTGGGAGGGTTGCAGCAGCACAGCAAGGTCAAGGGGTGTTTTATGGGTGAGCAGCTCTCCTGCACAGTGCTTTCCCCTTCTGGTGCTTCGTGGCTTTTCATCCACTCAGCAACTCAGCACATACCAGTGATGCTCTCTCAGGAGAGCCCAGCTGCACCCAGGCTCCTCTGTGCACAGCAGGGAGGGCAAGAGCTGCACACAACAGGCAGGGTGGTAGAGCAGAGACACCCCCCCAACACACCCAGCCTGCTGTGGGTCTGGCCCCAGAGCCTTTCCCAGCCTCAACAAGGTCAGGGGCAGGAGTGAGGAGGCAGGAGAGATGTTTTCCCCACTGGGTACCACTGTCCCATAGAGTCAATGCCAACAGCATGCAGAGATGCTGAGGAGGATGCAGGAGAGGTGAGGATGGTGTCAGGAACCATTCCCAGCTCACCACCCTCTGCTTAAACACGATATGAGGTCCCACAAAGTCCATTTGCAAGGTGTGAGTAGGCAGAGGAGCCTGTCTCCTGCCCTAAACCCTCCCACCCATCCCCAAACCCTGCTCATTTCTCCTACAGAAGTCAAGGCAGGTCTTGGGGACAGCAGGAGACACAGTAAGTGTGACACCTCACCTCAGGGCTCATTGATCTGCCACCCACAGTGCTGGGGAGCCCGACTTCGAAGCCCCAGATGGGCTTTGGCAGCTGACTGGGGCTCTGTGGGGGTGGCACTTCCTAAGGGGCTCCTCAAAAAGAACGTGGGGAGGGGGTTTAAATGAGGGGAGGGATTGAGCTTTGCAGCCTTTCCTCTCCCGTCACCCAGGCTGAGACTCTTTAAGCTCCAAGTGTCTGATGGCACTGGCACCCAGAGAAAACCCCAAACACAGGGGAGAGGGTGGGGGGAAAGAAAAGAATGAAGTTGTTTCCAATCCATTCATTTGCTTCTATGACACATTTTTTTTTCTTTGCAATTAAAACCCCAGTGAATGCATTTCAGCTTCTTTCTGCCAGACCCACGCCAAGGACACATCTTTTACATCCAAAAGCTGCAGCTTCTGGATTAACATGTTAAAACCAAAGCGGTTACAAGGCTGCCCTGGGACAGCAGCGACTTGCCCAGCCAATAAACCCCCTCCAAAAAAAAGCCAAATTCCCAACTCTCTGGCTCTGACAGGATCCCACACTCCCTGGGATGTGTCTGCTGGGATCCCACAGAGCCTCCAGCACATGCCAGATCTGCACACATGTGAGCACCAGCTCCACTTTTACCACTGACCTGGCTGATCCAGTACAAATCTGCAGGAGCAACACCGTTATCTCTCAGAGTTAAGCACTGATAGATACAAGTTTTAATTACCAAACCTTTTCATCCTCCCCCTCACACAAAAAGTTTTGATATACCTGGGTTTTTTTTCCCCCTCCCTGGCATGTTTATTTAATAATCAAAGATGATAAAGTGACCCCTTAGTGAAAGAAGTTCCTGGGCTGTGTAAAGCACAACATGAGCTGGAGTCTGGTTTTTTTCACCTGAGCTCAAAATATTAGCTCTTTTTTGATCTCTTGGGCTCCCAAAGCAGTTCTAGGAGAGAGGAGCAGATCACAGTGTGCATCCAGCCCTGTGGTGGGGTGGAGGGGTTTAGGGAGGGTGGACTCCAGCTCCTGCCTGGGCACGTGCCCGTGTGCTCCCCGCTCACGCAGGGCACTGCAGACTGACAGCTTCCACTCCTGCACACGTCCCCAGCTCTTGATTTACCCAAAGAGAAGAGCAAGCACAAGCCAGCTTGCCTTAATTGCCATGGACAGGGCTAAAGGGTGGCCCTGTCACCCATCAGTATCATTTAGGGCTTGGGAAGTGCCCAACTCCTAGGGGGGATGCCCCTGAGACCTCCGTGTTCATATCAGGCTTCATTTCATCTGGTCCTTAACACCCCTGTCTGCTTCACGTTCCCTGTGCTGTACAGTAACACCAGCTGATAACTCTGATCCCCTGGGCACAGGGATGTGGAGGCTGCCAAGGCACAGGAGCCACGCTCTGCTCCAAAGACAACCTGGGGTTTCATATCAAGGCAGCAGCAGCAGCTACAGCCTGTTGGAGAGCCAGGCAGACAGAGGTTCCTCCCTTCCCAACACACAGACACCAGGAGGTTGAGTTTTCCTTCCTCCTCCCTTCTCCCAGACTCCCTTTTTTTTTTCCCAGCACATCCTACAAGTCATTCTCCAGCAGGAAATTTTCCCCTCCCCTGCCCTTGAAAATTCACAGCCAACCTGCTAATGAGTCTTTGTGAAACTTGTGCCTTCTTACCTCTAATTTTACAGCCTGTTGGGATTTGAGCTCTGTGGACAGCCTCACATTTGGTTTGGAATTATAGGCTGAGTGGCTGTTCTCTCCTATTATTGTGCTGTCAATCTTGTATTAGCACATTATAATATGCTACACTGAATGCATCTGTTCTGTATATCACAAGTCCTAATTGTCATTTGTTGAATCACTTTGTCTTATATGATTGTTAAGCAATTATTTCATCCAAAGCAGCTTAAACTTTGATTACTGGATAGGATCTACATGGGATCAAAAGGGAAAAAAGCAGCAGCAGCAGCTGCTTCCAGCATTTTGCTGGGGAAACAAGCACAAGTGGCTGTCCCACACGTGGGGAAGATGCCAATGCACAGGCAAGCTGAGGAGGTTTGATGACCTGTAGGTTCTTGCCATCTCTGCTGCCTGTCCTCCTGCCTGAAGGGGGGAAACAGTTCTTTGTCCAGGATGGTTAAATGTCCAGCAGATGTGGAGGTAATGACAGAGATGGGGAGTGACAGTTCTGCCAAGAAGGCTCATGAGAAGAGGTTCTCATCTTGTGTGGCATCAGCTGTCCCAGCTGTCCCCTGCCTGGAATAACACACCCCACACTTCTCCAGTGCTTTCTGTCAAAGATGAAGAAGAATCAGACAATTGTTTTTGGTTGGAAAAGATGTTTAAGCTTATTGAGTCCAAGCCCTCACCTCACTCTTCCCAGCTCACCCCTAACCCATGGACCCCAGCACCTCAGCTTTGCAATCTCTCCAGGGATGGGCACTCCCCCACCTCCCTGGGCAGAGTGTTCTAGTACTTAACAACCCTCTTAGTGACAAAAGTTCTTTCTAAGAGGCACAGAAAGCAGAGAGGGTGACAAAAAAACAACCAGCACCATGTGGCAGGTCCTGGAGGAACCTGCTGCTCCCTCCTGGGCAGCAAAGCAAGGGCAGCAGGAGGGGATGGGGACAATGGGGACAGGGGCCACCACCTTTGTCCCCTCAAATGCTTAGGATAGAGCTAAAATGTACAAAGCATGACTCAGATCATAGGATCACAGAGTCATTTGAGTTGGAAAAGATGTTTAAGCTGCTGGAGTCCAATCCCTCACCTCACCCTGCCAAGCCCAGCACTAACCCATGGACCCCAGCACCTCAGCTTTGCAATCTCTCCAGGGCTGGGCACTCCCCCATCTCCATGGGCAGCCTATTCCAGTACTTAAGAACCATCTTAGTGACAAAAGTTCTTCCTAAGAGGCACAGAAAGCAAAGCAGAGCTCTGTTCAGAGGTGCACAGCAGGGATTGCATCGTGGCCCACACAAACCTCCACCACAGCTTGAGGACTCTGCAGCACGGTCCTGGGAGCAGCTCAGCAAAGGACAAGGCTGCTGCAGCCCAGAAGAGCCTGCAGCACACACACAGCTTTATTTTGGCTTTAAAACCCCACACTTAAGCCCTCCAAGAGGCACTTTGGTAGCTCAGAAGTCAGGGCAGAGCCCAGGCGCCGGGGAGGCAGGGGGCTGACAGCCCTCTGAAGTCAGGGATGCTGCTATGCCATGGGGCATGGGAACCCAAACCAGCACCAGCTCCAGCAGTGCAAAAGGGAGGAGTTCATCACCAGGGGCTTGGGCTAAGCCTAAGCCTCAGAATATCTGGCTGACAGCATTAGGAAGGAATGTTGGGCTATTGTTTTTTAAGTAGCCCAGACAAGACTGAGAGGGGGGAAAAAAAAAGCCTCCCACCCCCCACACTGGTGGCTCTTTAACCCCAGCTGGTTCCAGGAGCCAACCAGAGGATACACAAACTGTCAGGAATCTTCTGCCTAAAAGCATCATCTTTAACGAGACTTGAATTTAACCTGAGTGCCACTCAAAAGCCCTCTCTTGCAGCCAGCTGCAAATCACTGCCTGACACAACTAGAGCACATCCCCATCAGGAGACTAAGCAGACCCTTCTCCTCCTTTTGTTACAAGCTAATGAATCTCCTCACACAAGTCATTTGCCAAATAATGGGCCCCAGACAGAGCACAGAAACCTTTAGAAAGACACCAAGTGTTCACAGAAAGAGGAGGGTGAGGGCCAAGTCTGGGGCACAACCAGCAAGTGAACTTCAGCATGGACTCTGGGCATGACCCAAGCTGCTTGGCAGAGGCTCATTCTTCTGCCCCTTCACCCTGGGCACAGCCTCAGCTTGGCAGGACATTACCCTGGTGTGCTAGTTACACCTGCTCTTTGAGCCTAAAGCTAAGAGCATCATCTCCCTGGTTCCAAGCCCACTGAGGGAACTTTTCCATCCTGCCCTGGGAATGGTTTTAAAGAAGATGCTTTGAAAAGTATCAGCTCTTGAAACAGCAGAAAGAAAGGGATGGTTGTGGCTCTGTAGTTTGGAGAAGAGGATACTGAGGAGGGAGCTCATTCGTGTTCACAAGTGTCAGGAGGCTGGAGCCAGGCTGTGCTCAGTGATGGCCAATGATAGGACAAGGAGCAACGGGGACAAGCTGGAACAGAAGAGATTCCAGAGAAACACAAGGAGGAATTTCTTCCCTGTTGAACTGAGGGAGCCCTGGCAGGGGCTGCCCAGATGGGCCGTGGAGGCTCCTTCTCTGCAGACATCCCAACCCCAGTTGGGTGAGTTCCTGTGTGCCCTGCTCTAGCTTGTCCTGCTCTGGCAGTGGGGTTGCACTGGATGAGCTTCCCAGGTCCCTTCCAGCCCTTCCTTATTCTGTAGTTCATGGATGCACAAGTTGTCATCTCATCCTGCTTTGGGCAGAAGAAGGATCTTGGAAAACAACCCAGTGGAAGTTTGGAAGAAGCCCAGTTTGGAATAGGAACCCTGAGAATAAACCAACGCTTGCTTGGAGATATCTATCCCCTTGGCTAGAAAGCAAGTCCTACCCCTTCCTGACACCTTAGAGGAGCAACAGCCCAAAAAAAATACCCCTCTGAGGAAGTCATCAAAGGCTGCTGTGAGCAGGAGCAGCAGGTGAGAGGCAGCGGCGGCAGCTCCGCAGGTAAATTGCTTTTTAACAAGCAGACAAGCTCCCTCACTAACATCTGCTGGATGTTTTCATAAAGTGCAGAAATATGTTTTTAAGAGACCAGTAAATAAAGTTCCCATCGATTTGATCTGGGGCATAATCTGTTTTGCTGTCTTGCCACCACCCCTGGTAATAAACCAGCATCACGGAGGGCAACGTGGCAGCTAATGTGCCCATACATCACGGCAGGGGCCGTGTGCTCACGGGCCATCTATCACCTTCTGCTGGGATTGCTTAGCTGTAGGATTTATAAACTTGCCCCCAAATTGATGCAATGGCCAATTTTCTCTTCTAATTTATTTTTTTTTCCTTTTTGGTTGAGCAAAGCAATATTGAAGCAGGACAAGGAGGGAGCATTTCCCATCTGGACACACACTCCGTGCCTCTCTCGCTGCTGTTTTGGTCTGGGGAAGGGGATGGAGGCAGCTCCTCTGACAGGGGTTTTGGGGATATGCTGACAGACATTCCTCACAGCGTTTGTTCTGTCTCTCATCTTTATAGTGCTACCCAAAAGCTCTATAGGATAGTGTCTCCCAGCAAGGATTGTGGGGTGTAGCACCTCACTCTCCCCTGCCCTCCCCACACTTCTGCAACATGAGGGCAGAGCAGCTCCTGCACTGCTCCAGCTCAGAGCTGAGGGATAGATGCTTCCCACATCCCCCAGCCAGGACAGATCCTCCCCACATCCCTCAACCACACACAGGGAAGGTTTATGTGTCTGTGCACGGCAGTTAAAGGGTTCTCAAGGCACCCAAACCATCAGTCACCATCCTCCTGTGGCTGGTGATGCATCTCTCAACTCCTCCAAACAGACCCATGATTGCATGAAAGAAGCCAAGGATGGGTCTTTAACTTCCCAAAAGTGGCATCTGATAAAGCTGGCTGCCAGGTTGCACTGGCCCAGTGTCCAAACTGGTTAAGCACAAAAGGGGTTTCATTTCCAACCCTATAAACACAGAGCAGATGATTGTGTTGGAGCCCCTCAGACCCAGCAGCAGCAGACGCTTGCCAGAGCTCAGCTTTGCAAGGTGCCACCTCAAAGTCCTTCAAGCACCCTGCTGTTGTCTCCACCGAGGAGCATCAAGGCTGCAAGAAGAGATTTTGAGCACAGACAAGGTGAAACACAGTCCCTACCAGAGCTGGGATGAGGATGGAGTGGGGTAGGGGAACATCCCCTTCTCCCCACCTCAGGAAACCAGTCAATATTTCTGGAGATCCAAAACAAACCCTCTTCACTTGGCTTTTTTTGGTGGTTGTTTTTCTTGAAGAGACAAAGTGTTCCACGGAAAGCAGACACTTCCTACACAAGTTTTCATACTCAAAGCCTGAGTTTTGCTGCCACTGATTTTGACAGTAAAAAAACAACCCCAGACCCCCAGCCCATCTCCCAGTCCCTTCACCCAGCCTCAGCAGGGCTGGAGCACCCCAAATGTGCTGATAGGCATCACAGATTGATGGAGATGGGCTTCAGCAAAGGGAGGTTTCTCATGTTCTCATGTGGGAATAGAGGATTCCTGACCTTTCAAATCCCATTGGAAGCCACAAAAAGCAACCCCAGCTCCCCCTGTACACTTCAGCCCAGGCACAGGATGAGGCAGCTCTTGTTCCCACTCACTTCAGGGTGATTTTGGGGGGGGGGAATATTATCCCCAAAGCATCTTTACAGGCTCAGGAGTAAGAGAAAACAGATACATGCCTATAGAGGAAGCCTGAGGTAATTCAAAGCCAGCTCTCCACAAGCAAATTAAGGCCATTCAGCCTCTCACCCCAAATTAAACCTGCAGTTTGCACCCTGGAAAAGCTGGAAGGCTCTGGGCTGTGTGGAGATGGGGAATGAGCTTCTGGCAAAGGCCAGAGGAGAGATTCAATACAAGCCAGAGGAAGCAGCAGGACCCGTGTCCTCAGATGCCACCTCGGTGCAAGATGTGCCGAGTCGTCTCGGAGGGAAAACGGTGCCAGAGCTGCAGGTGGAGCTGAGCCACCCGCCAGCCCCGATGCCAACACGAGCTGTGGCCCCTCTGCAACAGGATCCTGGGCATCAGCCAGTGCCACAGCTGGCACCTCATCTTCAAATAAGGGTGTAGAAGTGACAGGCATAGCTCCCAAGCCCAGCCTGGGCAGCTTCACTCTCCTGCTCTTGTTCTCAGGTGCCCAAATAGCAAAGTCTGCACCTCCCTGGCACAGCCAGGCTGGGGTTTGGCTCTGTTGGTCTCCCAAACCCTCCCCACAGGGTCGTTTATACGATAAAGCAGAAGCCACCGGCATCAACCACAGCCAAATCCCTGCTGGGATCTGCTTTCCAGGATCTAAATGAGAGAGAAAAAGACACTATCTCCATCCCTGGGCAACCTGAGGCTCCTGGAAAGTGATGCACAGGGGATGGATCATTTCACACACAACATCTGCTAGGGAGGGTTCCTGGGGTTTTTTGGGGGGATGGGAAGGGAAGAATCAGACAAGTTGTACTTCCAAGTATGTGATCAACAGGGGGAAGACACTTTCCAGACAGTAACGAAGCAGCCAGAGGAAAAAAAAACCCACGATGCTCAATGCTTCCAGGTAAAGCCAAGACGCACCAGAGCCGAGTTTTGCCCCTTCTCAGCTCCCAGCTTTGAAGCTGACGATGGAGAACCACCCACGGGATGGGGTTGTTTTGGGTGAGGGGGGGATGCCGACAAGGATCTCAGCTGGGATTTAGGGATGGGGCCTCACGGGGCTCTTCCCCATGTGAGCTGATCCCAGAGCATCCTCCTGGGGGCGGCCAGGTCATAGGGGAGCACTGTGGGTGATGGATGTCACCTCTGAGAGCCCAAGATCCCCCCCAAGATCTCGTTTGGAGGAGGTTGGGGGGTGTCCCGTACCTCCTTGTTCCGTCCCAGTAACCCCCAGCGCTCAGCCCAGTGCTCCCAGTCCGCGGCGGGGCAATGCTGCCACCGGGTGGTACCAGCGGGGAACTGCACACCCAGAGCTGGTGGAGGGTGGGATGGGGTGGTCTGGGAAGGGACATCCCCCCTCCTCCCCTTTCCCCATCACATTAACCCCGAAAGCACAGATCCTCCAGCACCAGAGCTCCCATTCATTAACCCGACGTCTCCAGGAACCAGCCAGGGCTCTGAAGCCCCAGACAAGGTTTGGATCTGCTTGAAAATGCTTCACAAACTTTACAGACAGCAGCAAAGAAAAGGCAGATTGAGGCCATCGTGTCTCTGTGTCTCCCCCCCTGACTGAGGGGAAGCTGCTCTGGCAGAGGGTTGGGCTGGATGAGCTCCAGTGTCCTTTCCAACCCCCTGCATGGAGAGGGTTCTGTGGGGGAAAACACCTTGATTTCAGACACTAATTGACCAAGCAGAGCCTGCCAGTGCTGTGGCAGCGCCACAGAAATGCCACAGCAGTGCCAAGGTGTGCATGGCACAGGGTGACAGCTCCTGGGCTGTCCCAGCACCCAAAGCACTGCCTGTCCCTGCTCAGCACCCAACTAGGTTGCCACAGCCAGGCTCAAAGCACAATCACACTCCTCAGCAGCCTTCTCTCAATAAATCCCTCCTCTTGGATCCAGGCAACATGTTGAATTACCCCAGTGAAGTGTAGAGGGGAGGTAAATTCCCACTGGACTCACCTTGTCAGCCTGGGGGTACCGGACACGGGGGCTGCCCCACTCTCTGCTGAGTCGCCGCCGGTACTGGTGGCACTTGGGGATGTACATGCAGCCCACATCACCCAGCTCGGGGTAGATAACTTCCAAATCCCCTCTGGAGAGGAAGAAAGAAGAGAGAAGAGTTTGTAGAGTGAGATCACACCACGCAGGGGATGGGAATTAGCTCTCAGCCAGGCTTGGGATCAGGATGAAGTCCCTTTCCACGCTGCAACATAACCACAGGCTCTGCTCCCTCTCCCGAACAGCAGCAAGACTTTAAACCTTCATTAGGTCCGAAGTTGTTCCCAGTATTGTTCATGCTGTTTAAAAAAAATCATCATCCATAAGGGTTTATTCTAAGGTTGGAGAGCAAAATTTACATATCCCCCCTCCTCTCCCAGCAGCCTTGGACAAGATGAGCTTTGAGTCCCTTTCTCCCACTTCAAAAGCAGTGATGAGCCTCTTCTGTATGACAGTGTCATAACAGGGCAGACACCTCCAGCTCCAACTCCTGCACAAGCCTTTCCCCTTCTGCATTCTCAAACGAACAAAGGAGCCAAAGGGAGCAAGCTGGCAGTGAGTGGACATCAACTCAAGGTCACTGCAAAGAGGAGCTGCCACCTCTGGGACTCTCACAGGAGATGGGGGGGGGGGGGAAACACCTTAAATCTTGCTGTGGAGCAAAACCCCAGAGCAGCACAGGGCTGGCACAGAGGATGCTGAGAGTTCCCAGCAAGGTGTTTCCACTCATGGTTTGTGGGAGGAAGCTGGGGTCAAGTGAAGGCTCCTCTTGCCTTAACCTAGAATCTGAAGTTGCTTATATCTAGAGAGAATTTGGGTTGAGTGAAAAGCAGCTTCTGGTTTTGCTACAGAAGCTGCCAGTGACAGGGGATACTTGGAAGCCCTCAAAGGCAAAGGGTGCCTGTGTACTCTGCTTCCTATCTACAGTAACCCACTGGCAGCAAGAACTTAAGCTAAGGGCCAAAACCCCTTGCCAAAGAAGTGGTTCTGGTGGCTGCTCAGCTGGTACAGTAGCAAATTGCCTGTTTACAGCTCTAGAAGCTCTCCAGGCTTCTTCCTCTTCCCATGCCCACACTTTAAGCATCAGCATCTCTGTGGGATGGGCTCTGAGGTCTGTGGGATGACCCCTTCTAGCACTTTCCTTCCCCAAAAGCACCTTCCTTGGAAAACATTTGTCCTCATTAAAAGCCTCTACAAAGAAAACCCAAGATGGACCAAGGAAGAACTCGAGGTGACCAGGGACATAAAGGTCTCAGCTTGCATCAAACAAGAGCTGCACAGTGTGGTGGGCACTGCTGTGCTGAGCTCTGGCCCAGATTCCTGGCAAAAGGAAGCAAGCAACCAATATTTATAGCCCTGGCAAAGGAGAGACTGGAATTAACTGTTCTGGGAGGTGACACACTGGGTGCCCAGGGCTGGGGCATGTGGGAAAGGAGACACCAGGGAGCCTCTCACCTGCAGAACTCGCTGTCCGTGCTGCTGAGCATCTGGAAGAAGCAGGTCCTTGAAGGTTTCTCAGGCCAAGGTGGCTGCTCTCCCTGGGCAGTGGTGACTAGCAGGCCAGTAGCCAGGAACACAGCACCCAGCAGCTTCATCCTGCCCTGCAGGGACTGAGACATGGGAAAGGTCAGTCCCACGGGCAGAGGTCTGACCCAGCACTGATCCCTCTATCCTCCAGCTCACAATCTCCCCCCTCCCCCCCAAAACCAAGTGCAGGCAAAGCACATCAATCCTTACACATTTCACTTACACTGAGCTGCCAGCAAGACCCTGTGGCACCTGAGAGACCCCATTTCTACCCACCTGGAAGGAAGGGGCATTGCCACCCTCCTGCCAGGCACCAGGGATGTGGGCATGTGACATCACAAGCAACACCCCACTCCCAGGACCAGGCAGCACAAAGAAGGGACAGGGTCCCTGTTCTCTAGGTGCTGACCCTGCTGCTCTCCCTCAGGGCTGTAAATAGATGGAAAAAGATGAACAATTGGTCTCAGGCCTGGTCATGGGCTCATCAAGACCATTTACTGCTGGATGGATGATGAACTGAGACAGAGCATCCCATCCTGACCCCAGGCAGAGCCTCTGCAGGGGAGCAGCACAAGGATTCACCTTGAATCCAACCACCCTCCCTTCTCCCAAGCCAGGGCAGAGCTTCTCCCCTCTCTCTGTGGCCACCCATTTTTAAGCCTGTACAAAGCAGAAGCCAAGCCCTGAGGATGAGGGGAGCTGGGGGGTGAGGTTTAGACACCCCCAGCCCTGCCAAGCCCAATGCCAGCCCTCACCTTGTGCCCACAGCAGCCCCATGAACCCAGTGGCCAGGGCCACCAAGGCTGGCCCTGCCAAGGCACTTACCAGCCAGGGATAGTCCTGGGGATGGGTGAGCAGCTCCGAGGCAGAGCCTGGAGGTTTTGAGGTTGCCGTGGAGATGGTTTCCCAGGAAGGAAAGGAAGAAGGGACTGGGAATGAAAACACAGCCCCAGGGAAGGGGGCAGCTCAGCCCCTAAAGGAGCATGAAATCAAGCAGCTGTGGGATTTCATCCCACAGAGATGGCCTCCACCTGCCCTGGCTCCTCACCTGGCCCTTATTTCCCCTCCACCTGCACTATAGCAACGTGCCAAGCTCATTAAGAAAGGAGGCACCTCAAACATTGATTTGCCTGTCTTCTCCCCACACAAAGGCAGTGTCAGCTGGGAACAGGTATCACAGCACACCCTGGATCATTACATAATGAAGTGCCAGCACGCAGAGTCAACACGAGCCAGCCTCAGCACCACAATCATCACAGAGGGAAAGAGGCAGCAGGCTTAACTAATTAGCAACATTAACGTGTTGGGAATTATGTGGAGGTTTAGGGGCTAATGGCTCTGGTTCCCACGCTACAAGATGGGTAGAGCCCCCTATAATTAGAGCCCTGAGCCTGCAAATAGGCTTCACGTGAGCAACACTTCTTCCCAGGGGAGTCAGGAGCACTGGAGTGAGTCAGGAGCACTAAAGCAGGGGTTACATCCTCACACACTCTCAAGCAAGCAGGGCAGAGGGAGGGGAAATCACAGCCCCAGGACTGATCCTCACAGCTCTCCCCTGCAGAAAGGGGGATTACTTAGGAGCTCCTTTGGAGGGCTGACAGCTCAGCTGGAAGCTTGGCAAGAGGTTGGCAGAGGGGACAGTGGCTTTGAGGAGGATAGAAACAAGAACTCAAGACACTGGAGGCATGGACAAGAGGCTTTTCCTGCCAAAGTGACTCTCACCCATCTCTTTTCATTGATTATTTCAGCAAGAAAGCAGCAAACTTGGCCCAGGGCTTGCATTGCTGTAGCCTTGGGCAGCTCACAGGGCTAGCAGAGCAGCAGCACTGCTTTGGAGTAACCAAATAACAGCAAAACCCAGAGACAGGATAAACTCTGAACAGGGGTGTTTTATTTTAAGCTCAGGAGCCCTTTCACGGAGGCAAATATCAACCTCTTCTCTCAATGGGATCATGATGAAATGGGCTCAGCACAAAAGGGTTTGCTGACAGACAAGGTGCAGGGGGATTCCCCAGGGATGCTCTGGAAGAAAAGCCCATGGGAGCAATCTCTCTTGCAGCATCCTCTGTAATTCAAACTACAGCTTTTCCCTCTAAAACCTATTTGCAGAGTAAATTACAAAGATCCCATTTCTCCTCCTCAGCTGGTGCAAAGGCAGCAGGAAGGGCTGTGCAGCAAACCCACATCATCAGGGTATAACATGCATGGGAAAGGCAGACAGTCACTCCTGCAGGGTCAAGGGGGAACCCAAAGGGCTGGAAGACACCAGATTATTTAGTTTAGGACACATGCAAAGGACAGGGTGTCCAAAGAGGGGCAATGGAGCTGAGGAAGGGAGCACAAACCTGGTGAGGAGCAGCTGAGGGGCCTGGGAGGGGTTTAGTCTGAAGAAAAAGAGGATGAGGAGAGACATGACAGGAGGCTGTGGGGAGGTGAGGAATCAGACAGTGAGAGGACAAAGGGAAACGGCCTCAAATTGCCCCAAGGGAGGTTGAGATGGGAGCTGAGGCAGAACTGTTTCCCTGAGAGGGGTGTCAGCCCCTGCGCCAGGCTGCCCAGGGAGCTGGGGCAGTGCCCAGCCCTGGAGGGATCCCAAAGCCGTGGGGCTGAGGGCTGTGGGTCAGTGCTGGGCTGGGACTGCAGCAGCTTCAAGGGCTTTTCCAATCCAACCACAATGCTACAACTCCAGGGTGACTCAGGAGCTGCCTTTGCTGCCAGGCTGGAGCTGACACAACCCTGCCTGCACAAATACTCCCAAGCCTGGCAAAGCCACACAGAGGAATTTACCCTGGCTTCCATCTCCTCCTGTCCCTGGAGCTCTCACAGATGGGAAGAGCCATAAACCATGTGCCCAGAGCCTCCAGAAAGGATCCTCCCATGGGCACATACACACACACACATCTCCTGGTGTCAAACCAGGTAGGCAGCAGGAGCCAACCTCCTCTTCCCAACAGCCTCTCCTGACTAAGCAGTGCAGGACTGCAGGAATCTTGTCTTTCCAGCTGCTGGGAAGCCTCTGGCACTGTGCTGAGGCTGTGGAAAATCCATTCAGCCAGGGTTTCACCCCATGCTCAAGAGCAAGTTGCTGCCTTCCACATCCACAGATGCTTCACTCATCTTTTCCCTTGCAAAGCCATAACTGAAAACACTCCTGTAAAGCCCCTCCTGCTCCTCACTTTCACCCCACACTGCATGTCCACTCATCCTGACCTCCTTCCTCTTCTTCCAAAGCCCAGACAGGAAGGAATTGGTTGTAATCCACTGTTAACTCATTTGGAGGATGGTTTGAAGCAGCCATTAGACTGTGTTCCCTGCCTTCCCCCCCCTACACCCCATCCTCACACAGCCCTGGCTCAAAGGGACCAGGGACTTCCCCAGCTTCCATCAGGAACCAACATTTGGGATGAAAACTAAAGCTTTCCAAAGGTACTTAGCCCAAGCAGTGGCTTTTGGCTAGATTCATCTAGTTAATGAGGTGAGAGAAGCAATGAAGTGAAGCCCAAGGAAGCAAAGTGCTGTCTCCACATGTGCTACAGCCCCACTGTCACCCTCAGTTCATCGAGAGGAACTACTAATGCAATAAATCTCTTTACAGCAAGCCAAGCCTGGCTCAAAAGCCACTACACAAAAGCCTTTCACAGCTGGCAAAGCCAAGGGACAGGCCAGGAAGACACCATTGTTTAGTACTATCAGAGATGGAATGGCTCCTATTAAAGGGAAACTACCTTAAGGCAGGGAAGGAAGGAGAACAGCAGCAACAAGACCCATGTGAAAGCCAAAGTGTTGGGAGGCAGGTTACACACAGATGCTGAGCCACAGAGCAAGTGCTTGCAGAGGAAAGGAGAAGGTGGCTTATTACAGAGGAGGCAGAACCTGCTGAGCATCCCCCAGCACATCACTTCTTGGTACTCTAAAGGCCCATAAGCTACTAGTCAGGTCCCAAATGATGTGCCAGCACTGAGACACAGCTGAACCACAACAATCAAAGCATTTCAAGCAAGCCTGACAGCCTCCTCACCACTTCCAGCCATGCAAACCCTCCAGCTCTGGTGCAGTTTGAGCTTTAATGCACAACAAGTGTTCCTAGGTCAGAATGTCCCCACTAAATGGTTGTAAGAGACCAACTTTTCCTTCAAACACGAGCCAAAACTATATTGTAGGTGAGCTTTGGAATTTCCCAGGCAGGCTGCTCTGGCTTCCTGGTGATGGCAGTTTAACATTAACCCAAGGCCATTTATAACCCACTTCAGGGCTTCTGACATCAGCCAGCACCAACCCCCTGCACCACAAACAGCTCTTTTATGCTTCAGGAACCAAACTTGACCTCCCCTTCCTTTCCTGAGGAGGACTCAGCTCTGCCCAGACAGGACTTAGCTGAGGTTTGAGTTTCACCAGTGCCATGATACAAAGGCTGCCACCATGGAGTTGGGTATTTTTTCATCTCCCAGGTTGTTTCTAACTGCAGCAAAGTTAAAGCTGACCACTAAAGCCCATTAGAAACTCAAACCCTGCCTTGCCACAGAGTTGTTGCTTTGCTCTGATGCTCAGGAAGAAACAGAATGCAATAGGCTTTGCATGAGCAAAAGCGTATCTGGACAATAAATGTGCTCCTTGCAGTCCATGAATTAACCCAGCTGCAGGAAGAGCTCAGCATTTGCTGCATATTTGGGCTCTTCCCTGCCTCAGTTTCCCCAGGGAAAGTGCCACAGAGGATTCTGTGAGCAAACCACCTCAGAAACTTCCTAGGAACAGATTCCTCCAGTCTCAACAGCAACTGAGAAGAGAAGATTTACCCTGTTGAGAGCCAGCAGCAAGGCTGTAGTAAGGAGAGGAGCTGGCAGAGCCTCAGCAGCCAGGGGAATTCCCTCAACCTTTGCCTTGCAGGAAGCTCATTTTTTTTTTTCAGCTCTATTTTTCACAGCAATCAACAAGGGAAGCAGAAAAACCACATCCTCTCTCTCCCCATTCATAAGGTGCTGCACCTCCAAGCCCTGCCCTGGCCAGCCTGTGTGCCTCTTACCTCACCTCTTGGGAGGCTGTCCTCTCCTTTCCCTCTTGGCACAGCTGAGAGTTTCACTCCTGGCTTCAAGGGAACAAACCCACAAGGTCATCTTCACCTTGCTCCAGCCAACCCACAGAGCAAGAGCTTTGCAAGTGAACACGAGCAAGTCCCAGAACACTCCATCCATTTGCATCTGCCCTGCTGCTCAGGGCCAGCTCTATCCTCCACAGGCAATCTGAAGGTTCTGAGAAGGGTTAATTGGGTTTAAGAGCTTGATTTGGCTCAGGTGAACTCCAGTTTGCCTGGATTTGACTAAAGCCATGTAAGGAGCAGGAGGGAAAGCCTCAGGCTGGTGCTACAGGAATCAGCCCATGGCAGCACCAGCCTTGTGTGATTTACACAGTAAGGCAAGAACACCTGAGGTAGCTCACATCACCGGCTACATCACACCTGAGCCTCTGTTTCTGTGTCTCTACAACATTAACAAGGCAAAATACAGAGCAAGGTGGTTGCATTCCCCTCCCCCCAAAATCCCTGAGCCCTGTGAGCCTGGAACAGCAGAACTTTGCATATCCCCCAGTGCTGAGTGGGGCTCCCTGCTGCAGCCTCAGAAATTAACTGAGGATGTTTGGCTTTACTCTTTTTCTCACCTGCCCAAGCCTCAGGTCTGAACTCTCAGCCCTGCCTGCCCCAGTTTCCTAGCAGGCAGCTGTGGCTGGTCCAGCTGGATTAACTGGAGAAGGTCACGAGTGACCTTTGGAGCCCCCCAAATGGGGTTTGGACCTGCAGCAGCCTCTGCACAGGGATCTCTGCAGGCTCAGGGAGGGCATGCCCCATGCTCTTTGCCCTTTGAAGGTGCTGGCACCTCACAGGCTCACATCCCAACAGCAGAAGATGCAGTGTGGCACAAACCGAGCCCCAGAGCAAACCCAGGGCTGCTGTGAGCCCCTAAATCTTTCCTTGGCAGAGACACCCCCCAGCCCCTCTGCCTTAGCTGAGCATCCCAGGAATACTCAGGGGAGGAACATTCAATGTCTGCCAAGCAACAAACACATGGGTGCAGTCCCTTGAACCTGGCAGCAACCCACAGAGCCAGCCCTGGGCTGCAGCACATGGACATCACCCCTCCTCCTGCCAGCCCGATGCCATCCCAAACCTCAGCTCTAGTAGCACAGCAAGCAGGGACACATTTCAGCATCTGCCACCACCCTGGGCTCAGGCACTGGCCCCTACACACAGGACAGACACCACAGCACCTTCACTCGTGGCTTAGGGCTGGGGCCACCCACCTCCACAGCCCACGCAAACCCCGTGGGTGCTTTCCCCATCCATGAACTCCTTTCCCAGAGCAGCATCTGGCACCTTTTGGATGCAGCTTGAGGAAGGGAGCCTGAGGAAGATGACCTTGGTGGCCAGCATGGCTGGGAGGTGGCCACTTGCAGCCTCCCAAGCTGGATGTGCAGCTCTGCACCAACCCACCTGCCCCAGCCCACCCCAAGCACCTTGTGACTGCTCCTTGCAGAGCTGCAGCTCTTCCTAGGGAAGGGCTTCTATTTTAGGAGGAATGTTTTCATTTAGCCTATATTAAGCACATCCATTTCACAGTCACAAGGCAGGAGCAGAGCTGTGCTGGAGCCTCCTCTCCTTTTCCTTCCACCAGCTCTCAGATCCCAGCGGTGCTGGCACACACAGAGCTGAGCCTGCAGCTCACCCCCAGCCCTGCTTGATGCCACCACCTCCCCTTTGCATCCCTCCCTTCACACATGTGCCCCAGAGGCTGCTGCAAAACCACGAGGTTAAAGCTGGACTTATTTTGGCTCAAGCTTCAGCATTAAGGAGCTTGCCCTGACTCCCAGGGACAGGAAAAGTCCCAAACATTGCTGCAAACACCAACACACAGCTGCAGCATGGAGGGAGAGCACTGAGAAACCCTTAACCAACCCCTCCTGTGCCCCCCAGGGATGGCTCAGGGATTGGGTTGTGGAGGGGTCACCAATCCCAACCAAGCTCTTCCCTTTTCCCCTCCTTCTCCTGGCCACTGCACCTTGGCAAGAAGGTGAGTCTCTGCCTCGTGGATGCCCTAATTGTGATTACAGCCCTTGAGGGATGACAGAAAGCAAACCCAAACATAAACAGACACCCATTCCTGCTCCTTGACATCTCACCAGGGCTGGGTGATGCTCGTGGGAAAGCCCTGGGGCAGCAGGTTAATGAGGAGCTGAGGGTGAGGAAGGAGCATCCTCTGCTCTGACTCAGCTGGGGCTAATGCTGGCCCTGCCAGGAGCCCTGTCAGGTTGCCACAGGCTGCCAGGACCCTGCTGCTTCACCCACCCTGCTGCCCACCCCCCTCCAGCCAGCCAAGCACAGGGACCTGTGTGGAATTTAGGCCATTTGAGCAGGGCTGGCTATAAATAGCAGCGTTTCAGATTCAGCCCCTAGTTGATCTGAGTCCTTGCAGAGGGAAGGGGAAGCACAAGCTGAGCTCTCCCTGAAGTCACACGGAGGGAACAGGGAGACAAAGGAGTTAAAATGGTGCAAATCCAACGTGGATGCACTCACACCAGATGAACCTCTGCAGCCACAGACCAGAGAATCACACTAAACTGGCTTAACCCTTCCTTCAGTGGGCTTAACCCTTCCTTCAGTGGGTTTAACTGCTCTGCTGCAGAGGGGTTTGTGCATGTTTAATGAGCTCAGACAGGTCCCAGCACTGCTGCTTTTCCCTGATCCCATCCTCTCCATGCAGAGGGGAGCCCCAGCCCCCATTGGAGGCTGCTTTAGAGGCTGGAAGTAAGTGAGGACACTTCCCACAGGTACCCATGTGTGAAGAGAATCCCTGGGCACAGGTACCCATTCCAGAAGGGTTTTTTCCAACTTCTCCCTCCCCAATTATTTGCTCCCAACCCACTGCCTCTAAAAGGGTCCCCAAAGTGACTCCTATTTAGCTCCCCTCACACTGTCAGGGCTACCAGAGCCCCTGCCCTTACACCCCAGCAAACCAGCCAGCTGCAAAACAAGAGGTAAACCAGCCTGACACCCTCCACCACACACAACCAGCTCCCCCCACCCCATCCCTCCCCCTTTTTTTCTTTCCACCTACCCCTTCTTCACACCACCAGTATTCCCAGTCTCACAGCAGCAGCAGAGGTCTGGCAGAGCCCCAGCCCCACAGCAGCTCCTTGGCAGGGGCTGAGCCCTGGAGCTGGCCCAGAGGCTGAGCTGGGGGGCAGTTGGCAGAAGCAAGGGCTGGCATCCCCCCAGGGTGACCCTGGTAGCTGGGGCAGGAGCCAACACTGCAGTGAATCAGCCCATGGCCGTTTGCAGGATGCTCTGAGTTGCACAGGGCAGGGAACAAACTCCCTCAGTCCAGCACTCAGCAAAACAGCAGCTTTTGGAGCACCTGCCACAAAAATCAGGGGTAAAATCCCCTTGTCTGCCCTTTCTTTAGCTTGGGACAGAACAAATGGCTCTGCCTCCCAAGAGAACATGCCAGGCATGTGAGTAAGCCCTGGGTGCCAGCCACACACAGCCTTAGAAGTGCCTGGGGCACAGCAGCATCTTAATTAGAAGGTGAGGCAAGACCTGCACTAGGAGAAACAAAAAAAAAGCCCAAGCCAGCCATGAGTGTGCTGAGCAGCACGTTCCTGCCTCTTATCAGCAGCATCAGCACCAGCCCTGCCACAGAGAGCCACCTGAGCAGAACTGGGGCAGTCCCAGGCTGTCCCTTTTGAAGTCTGACAGACCCCTGTGGTCCATCAGCCCTTTAAGCTCCTTCCTTTCCCATTGACTCACCAGCTGGTCCCAGTGAGTCAGGGCCTCTCAGCCACCTCTCCTTTCCGTGGCCCCTGGTCATTTCCCTCGCTCCTTTGGTTCCCATTGACTCACTGTTGCTCATCCTCCTCTTTTCATCCCCATCCTGGTCACTTCAGCTCTGCTACTTGTCTTTCATCCTCACCAGCAGCATCCCTGAGGAGCATCCCAGTGAAGGTCCCACAGCTCGTGGCTCCCAAAAACCACCTCCCAGCCTGTGCAGAAGTGCAAACCCTCAAGGCTGCAGGGAGAGTTTGCTGATCAGGAGCAAAGGTTCCCCCCTGCCACTTTCTCACCCTGCCTGTGTTTCCTTTCCTGGACTGTTGGAGAAGTAGCAGTTTGCAGAGTTAAATGGAATCAATGTTTTTAACACCTTCACACCGAGACAATTGGTTCAGTTGGAAAAGACTTTTAAGGTCGTTGACTTCCCAGTGCCAAGCCCATCACTACCCCACAGCCCTCAGCACCTCTCCAGGACAGGGCACTGCCCCAGCTCCCTGGGCAGCCTGGCACAGGGGCTGACACCCCTCTCAGGGAAACAGTTCTGCCTCAGCTCCAACCTCAACCTCCCCTGGTGCAACTTGAGGCTGATTCCTCTTGTCCTGTCGCTTGTTAGGAGCAGAGTCCAACCCCCACCTCCCCACAAGCTGCTGTTGGGGAGTTGTAGAGAGACTAAGGTGTCTTCTAAGCCTCTTTTTCTCTTCCTTACCCCATCCATCCAGGGTCATTTGCTGCAGCTGCAGTTAGGGATGGATCTGGAAGGCTTTGCAAGTGCAGGGCAGCAGGATTTTTGGGAGCATGTGCTGGCACACCCAGAGCCCAGAGTGGAAAATTCCCCGTCCCTTGAGCACAGGATTGTGGTTCAACAGGTTTTAGTCCCAACCCCTTTATTTATGTCAGTGCAAAAACTCATCCCTAGGGCATTTGTTTGGATCACATGGGCAAGGGTATAAAAATGATTCCTCCTTGGCCAGGCCAGTTACCACCTTGGGAAAGGGAAGGCAGCTGCTGGACCCGAGGGGAGAGCCACGGGACAGTGCAGAGCCCTGCACACAGGTAACCCTGACAGCTCCCTGCAGCCAACTCAGCCCCTGGAGAACAAAAACCCTTGGGATAAAGCAGCTCATTTTCCCCTCTGAGCTTTGCCAGGACTGGTCCTGCCTGGGAGGGGATGGTGAGGCTGAGGCTTTCCTGCCCTGCTGGGGAGCACTGGGGGATGCACAAGTGGGATGTGTGAGGCTTGAGGGTTTGGGAATGGGTTGGACCATGCTGGAGAGGAGCTGGAAGCAGCTTGAGGTGCTGCTGTGGGCTGTTTGCAGCCCTCTGGGTTGATGCAGATCCTCTGGAGAGGGTGATGCTCTCAGCTCCTCGTTGCCCCTTTGCTCCCCTTTGAGCCGTTGAGCTGTCAGACCCTGCCACAGCTCCATGGGCTGTGTTGGTGGCAATCAGGGTTTAATCAGTAGCCCAGGGCTGGTGCTGGCAGAGAGGAGGGTGCTTGGGCAGAGCCACGTGTGATTAGACACCAGCTTGTGGGGGTGCAGAGGCTGGCAGTATAGGATGGATGATGCCCCAGGGCTGTCCCATGGGCACTTGAGCTGATCAAGCCACTGACTCTCCGTGGCTGTCGTTTGCAGCTTCAAGAAGGGCTGTTTATGGCTCCTGGCTGGTAGCCAGAAGGTCCAGGCAACCATCAAACTATGCCATCACCTCCTTGGCTTGGCAGCGTGAGAGGCAGCCCCCTCTTGCCACGGGCACCGTTGGTTCAGGAGCCGTTGGGGTAGGAAGTGGTTTTGGGGGCTTGAGGAGTGTTTCACAAGCCAAGGCATGAGGTCTGGCTGCTCTCTGTGGTGGGGCAAAGGGAGATGCTCCCACTACCCCCAGCACTGGCTGCTGCTGGTCTCACCTCCTACCCTGTACCCTTTTTTCCTGCCTTGCTGACAGCCATCCCAGGCAGCTCCTCTGCTCCCTCCCTCCCTCCTCCCTTCCCTGGGTCCTGTCTGGGGATTCTGAGTCCCCAGAAGTTTCCTCTTCTTCCTCTTCTCTCCATCCCTACTGGAGACAGTTGCTTGGAAACACACTCCTCCTTCTTTCAACATTGTTTGAATTGTTTCTTTTTTAATGTGGAGATATCCAGGCTCTCACCCAGCTCAATCCTGCACCCCAATCCTGCACCATGCAGGGTTGCTGCCAGACCCCTGCACCAGACCCAGGAAGGTCTCACTGAGCATTATCCCTAAGCTACCACATGCACAGCCAGCCCCTCAATTCACACCCAGAACAGCTCCTGGGTTGTGGAATGAGTATGAATTCATTGGAGGGGGGTTATTGCCTTCTCCTGATGAAGAGCCCAGGCTTGTTGGCAATGCTACCAGCCTGGTTTTGCCCCAGGAGAAAAGGGAAACAGAGAAGCCACAGGATGCACAGTTCTAGGAGGAACTTTCCCCATGTAGAAGCTTTTCACAGCTGGGCTGGTTTGGGTCTGGTTGTGCTTTTTTATACATGAGGCATCAGCAGCATTTAATACTGTATGAAGCTGTGAATACTGCATGAAGCAGCCTGGCTGTGGGGAGAGCCTGGCAATGTTTCAGGCTGTCCCATGAACACTGTGTGCCCCAAAGCTGGCTGGGCTGGTGGGAGGAAGAGCAGCCTCAGCTGCAATTTCATAGCAGCAACATATATACATATATATGATATATAAAAGTTGATAAAGCTGATGTTATGGCAGCTGGAGGAGGCAGAAATCCTACATGCCTGGAATGAGACCTTGAATTTTACCCTGACCTGGTTTCTATCTGTCTGGGGAGGCCCAGATGTTCTGTAGCCCTGTGCTGGGGTGAAGGGAGGGATGCTGTGCTTGTGGCACACGTTGCATGTTTCCAGAGGAGCACGTGGCTCCTTCTGGCTTGAAATATTTATAAAGGGAGAGATGAGTCCCTGAGGTGCTGCTGTGGTGTCCATGGCAGGAGCAGCTCTCACCTGTGGGCTATCAGGTGGCTGAGTTCCAGGGCTTGGGAGATGGGATCCAGGTCTGTAGCTGAGTCAGGATGTGTCTGCAGTGACTGGCCAGAGCATCCCAACCTCCTGAGAGACAGAATCACAGAAGGGTTTTGGTTGTTAAAGCCCTTGAAGCTGCTGCAGTCCCAGCCCTCCCCTCACCCTGCCCAGCCCAGCACTGACCCACAGCCCTCAGCACCTCAGCCCCATGGCTTTGGGATCCCTCCAGGGCTGGGCACTGCCCCAGCTCCCTGGGCAGCCTGGCACAGGGGCTGACACCCCTCTGAGGGAAACAGTTCTGCCTCAGCTCCAGCCTCAACCTCCCCTGGGGCAACCTGAGGCCGTCCCCTCTTGTCCTGTCACTTGGGATAAGTAACAGACTCCCACCTCCCCACAGCCTCCTGTCAGGGAGCTGCAGAGTGCTCCTGTCTCCCCTCAGCCTCCTCTTTCCCAAGCAAGGGAAGGCTGAGCTCTCCCATCCCTGCTCTGGGGCTGGGGAGCCCTGAGGCAGCTGCCCTGAGCAAGGAGACCCCTTGTAGCATCACCCAGGCAGCAGGATTTGGAGGTTTGAGAGCAGCAAAACAGAAGGGTGACCCTACTTGCTTTCCCTGAATGGATCCAGGGATGGACCCAGCGTCACAGTGAGGCTCTGAAGGAGGAGCCAGGTGTCTGCTGGCTTTGGCAGGAGCAAAGCCCAGGCTGGACTCTGCTCCAACCTGACGTGAGCAGCCACCATTGACTCTGGGACAGGGGAAGGGCAGAGCCCAGAGCTCCAGAGCTCACTGCAACGTTGCAATAACCAAAGCAAACACAGCAGAGGGCTTGGTGGTCTATTGGCCACCCTGGAAGCCAACTCAGGGTGCATGTGCCCACAGGGAAGGCTCTTAGCCCAAGGGTAAGGTGCTTGGAGCTGGGGAGTGGTACTGGGGGACCCCTTGGCAACCCTGAGCAGCCCCTGGGGCTGAGGGGAGGCTGTCACTGGGCAATCCAACCCTAGGCTTGGCTGGGGGGTTGGGGCTGGCTGTGTCTAGTGCGTGGATCTGTGTGTGCATCTGCCCCTCAGCTGCTTGGGATGGTGGCACGTGGGGAGACCTGGCAGTGAGGTGACATTAGGCAGAGCCCTCTCCCTACAAAAGGACACTTCTTGGCCAGCCCAGGTGTCTGGGCAGGACTTGCCTTCCCAAGGGCTTTCTGTGCCCAGGGTAGAGATGTATGAGCAGGAAAGTGTGGTGTGGGGGGACTTTAGGACATGAGTCTGCATTTGAGGGGGTTTCACAGAGCCTTCTGCCTCCTCCTTTCAGAGTCTGCCAAGAGAAAGAGATGGAAACCCAGAGGAAGGGCAGCCCTGCTGGGAAGATGAGTGCCATGGCTCACAGCCTGTAAGTACCCTCCTGCTGCTCCAGTTGCTTGCTCCAGGGGACTTTGCTCTTTGCTCCCCTCCGACATACGGCCCCGGGACGCCTCCATTGCCCCAAGGATAAGCTGCAACACTCCCCACAGGGCTTAGGGCGAAGCAAAGGCAGGTGCCTGCTGGGGAGGGCTGCTTGGGGGGGCTGCTGGAATGTGTGGTCAGGGGTTTGGGGTGTTTACCTGCTGCAAATTGGTTTTTGCTGGGGTTCTGCCATCGCCTCGATCTGGCACAGTCCTTGAGCCCTCTGCAAGCTGAATCATGCTGAGCTCAGCTGGATTTGGGGATGAGGGGTGGGGTGGGGGGCACCAACTGGGAAGGTTGAAGCAGTTGTAGAACATATTTCCAAGGAGAGAAAGGAATATGAGTTTGGATTTGTCCCCCTGCAAGATGAGAGAGAGTGGGCAGGACCTGGGAGGGATGGAAATGCTCCTGGTGTTAAACCCTGGAGAGCCATCAAGCTCAGCAGAGAGGGCAGAGCCTGCTCCTGTCTCATATCCAGAGAACTGCTTCATTCCTTGCTGGGGATGAGGGAGACGGAGGATGCTCTGGGGTGCAAAGAGGTGTGAGCTCCCAGGGTGACCTCAGTGCTCACCTGTGGGGTTTGGGGCTCTGGGAGGGAGGATGATGATGCTGTCAGGCAGAGGGAGCCCCTTGGCATGAGCTTGAGAGGCTGAAATTGGAGAGAGATGTGAGAGCTGGGATGGCCAACAGCCTTTGAATTGCAGCCCAAGCAGTGGCTGTGGTGCTGAGGGGCAAGAGCTGACGCCTTGCTGCCGTGGTGTGGGCACTTGTGCCGTGCCATGGGCAGCTGTGCCATGGGCAGTCATACCATGTGGTTGGCAGTCATTCCATACCATGGGCAACCATTCCATGTCATGAGCAACCGTGCTGTGGGGCAGCCGTGTTGTGCCATGGGCAATCATGCCATGCCATGCCATGCCATGCCATGCCATGCCATGCCATGCCATGCCATGCCATGCCGTGCCGTGCCATGCCATGCCATGCTGTGGCTGGGGAGCGCTGGGCTGCATCAAACCAACTGAGACTTTGTGTTTCTCCTCCTGGGGAGGGGATAGGCTGGGGAAGGGCTGTGAGTAGCATCTCTGTAGATGCTCCTGTGCCCGTTCCCTGCCCGGTGCCCTCCGTGGCACCTCCTACCCCGTCTCTCTCCTCTTGGCACAGCCTCTTGCTGGGAAAAGGGCCCGTTGGAGAGCTGCAGCCTGAGCGTTTCGCCTCCGAGTGACAATTGTGCTTTTGTTATGGCCAGAGAGGAGGGAGGCAGGCGGGAATTAGGCTGCCCAGAAAGCTGCCAGGAACCCTTTCTGCCACAATTAAGCACCTGCTACAAGAGAGCAAATAAGCCAAATCATGCGGCTGGCAAACAAGCTTTACGTGTTCTCTCCCCGTGACCCACTCCAAGAAGAAGAAGAAGAAGAAGAAAGCTCAAAGCTGCAGCCCTGCTGCTCGCAGCTCCCGTTTGCAAGGTGGAAGGAACCAGCTTCTGCCCTTGGAAGCCCAAAGCTTTTGGCGGTGCCAACGTGGGCACCGAGGCATCCTATGCCCGGCTCCACAGCCAAAAGCTTTCCCCCCTTCCCCAAATAAGCGACTCCCAATCTCCTTCTGCTATGGAGAGAGAGATCCCCGTCCTGCGAGTTAGGTGAGGTTGGGGAGGTTGAGGAGGAGTGTGGGGAGGGGGGG
>WBNH01008624.1:0-20839 GCA_013401255.1 Urocolius indicus | reverse complement strand
GAGAACAGCCTGGCTCCATCAAATCAAATACTTTTAACAAAATAATAGTATTTGAGAAATTTAAACACATTTAAAGAATTGATAGAAATCTCTGTATGAAATCATAATGGAATCTGAATGATTTTTTTATTTCTTATGCACTCTTCCTCTGGTAAAATTTCATTTCTGAAAACTTACCCTTGAAAACATCACTTAATATCTCTGACTTCTAGTCCCCATTCTGTTAATAACTGGGCAGTGTTCTCTCCTTTTGTACTAAGAAGCATTGGATATTGTGATGTATCTGTACAAGTAGTTGCCAATTAAGATCCAAAATAATTTCTACCAATATTCATTTTATTTCATTAATCTAGTAGGAGTGCAAGTGTGTCTATATTTGTGTATATATAGATTTGGGACACAAATACCCTAACACCATATTTTATTTCTTCCAGTTCTTAATTTTTTAAACACCTATGGAGAATATTCACTAGGATGTCTTATGTTTTCAGTAAAGACCATTTAGACCAATATCAGAAATGTGCTAGGTCCTTAAGATGTAAAATGTCAATAATCAGAGATAAGAGCTGTCATCTGGCCAACCTGCTCAACAAATAGCACAGATTAAATGCAGATCAATGTACAATTAATATCTCCTTGTCCTAATATGTAGTCAGTGCTCTCCCTGTTCAAAAACCAAAGCCCTATGTTCGTTTCTTAATCCCTCTTGTTTCATTTTGCTCCTAATGAGAAAATGAAAATGTGTATGATACTATTCCACCATGGTTTTTTCTTTGTGATGTCTGAGTCATAAGCATACAACAACGAGTTGTGAAACAGCGTCGCAAAGTTTCTTAAAACAGTATCCTTCAAACTCTGGCCATCAGTTAATGTCTGGCAGCTCAATCAACATGATTGCATCAGGAACCTATTTCCTGCAGGAGGTCAGTAGAGCTCTCTGCTCTGAATTTCTAACTAAAACCTTCTGCTTATGTGCAGAAACACACTAACTATGATTTTGTATCTTCAATTGACTGGTGAAATAATGATCAAAACTCTTAACTGTTCAGGCTCAAACTGCCAGCAGCACACATGTACACTTTTCTGGTTTTCTTTTCTGCCATAGAAGAGAAGGTATTGTGGTTTTCAAAGGTAGCATTTCATTTTCAGAACTGCCAGCAGCACCTTATTTCTCCCCTACACATGTATGCTCTTTTGTTTTTATTTTCTGCCATAGAAAAGATAGTATATTGACTTTCAAAGCTAACAATCTTCTTCAGGTGATCATCAGTTCATACACATATTAGTCTAGTCAGGATTTAGCTAACATAACAGGGGCCTGATACAGCTCTCCCTAAAAATCGATGAGATTCACTGATCTCAGTGGAAGCTAGATCAAATCTGAGGGACTGGGGGAGATATTTTCTGAAGCACAAAAGATAGCGAGACATAAAAGTCTTAATTGCAACTTATTACTTTAAAAACCTCTCCTAATATCTGTTGCCCAATGTGAAATAAAATTTATACCGAGGAAATAAATAAAAAAAAAGCTGGATATACAGAATTGCTAGCTTGCTTTTTATCTGAAGTTGCTATAAAAGTACTTTGAAAATTCCTACTGTCCCATTTAAGCTAGTTGAAACTCAGAACTTCATTTAATGGCTTCTGAAGAAAATAAAAATAAGAGATAAAAGGAAAAATATGAGAGGAATTTTTTTTTAAGAAGCCACCCAACCAATATAGTTTGGTTGCATACCATCTTTTCATAACAGGTTCTTTCCAAATGTGCAATGGGTTTACTTAACTGTAGCTTCAGTAAATTGAGTTATTAAGAAAAGAGAGTGGGAAATAAATATTTCTAATTATTGTAACAGCACTTTCTCCATTTTTTTATGGTTTGCATAGCTCAAACCATTGCTTTGCTTTATAGTGAGCATACAAATGTATTTCTGCCTTCAATGGATTGTGACACTGTGGCTTAATTATAAAAGGCAAACTCCTTTTTTGCTTATATCTAAAAGTCCAGACCTTTGGCTGGGAGGTCATTTGCCTTCTCTGCAGTAAAAGAAGAGTGGCTAATGTGAGTTTGTTTAATTACATTTCCTGCTTCATCTTACCTGCCCAAATATTTGTTACAAAGGAAATGTGTGTATTTGTTGTATCATCAAGGACCTGCATTTGTAATGTGGTTCTAGAGATGCAATGGGATAAAAAGTACAAAACTTAAAAGACTATCTCTAGTAGGATTTAGATCCTTAATCTTCAGTAGGATTCACCTCACCAAACTTTAGACATTTACCAGAGAGATGTCTACTTGTGAATCACTTTATAGTCTCTATAGATTAGTCAATTCTCAGTGTAATCTTGTACTCTTGTGGTTGTCTAAAACAGGTCAAATGAACTGTGCTTTACAAGTGCCTTGGTTAGTCTTAACAATAGTTTAGCTAATAACTCACATAAAAGCGTCATCTTACAAATAACTATGGATCTGAAAGGATCTTACCTTTGTCCCTCAGGGTAAAATTTAAATTACTGACTTTTGGCCAGTTAGGCTTTTCTCAAGTTTTCTTCTCAAGGAGAGAGGGGATGACAGGGAGCTGTGCTAAACTCCTGATCATTGCAGGAGCAATTGGGAATGGCTTAATTTTTTATACTGAGTGCACTAACACTACACAAGTTGTCTTCTTAGGAAAACGAGTAGAATGGAATAGAGTTTCTCTGCACAGCAGTCGACCAAGATATTTATATAGTTTCCACTTATAACATACATTCATATATAATGCATGTAATGTTCTGTAAATTGAATAGTCTCAAGTCTTTTGGTTTATTAAGTATTTCTGGCATATAATCAAACCTTTTGATAGCTAATCATGAAACAACATTACATAATCGAAACTATCTTAACACTGCATGCTCAAGTTGTCAGATTAATTGTACTCAACAGAGTATTGCTAAGGTTTCTCTGATTCAGCCAAACCACTCATTTTAACTTTCAAAACATAAGTCCAAAGAAAACTCCAGTGAAAGTTTCACTGTCCCTACTATTTTCATTTCATTTTCACAAATTATGGGCAAAGGCTTGACTCCAGGAGGGTAATGAGAACTTTCTTATTGACATCTATGTCAATAAAATTTTGCTTACTATATCTTCATTTCAATACATGCCAAGCATAGATGTCTTTTGCTAATATGAAAGGAAATGTCATTGGTCCTGGTTTGGTTTTATTTTTTTTCTTTTTCTTTCCAAATTATTTATTCACACCCTTCTCACGAAAGATAAACTTAAAAGAAATGGAACCATTTATTTTCACATCCTTGCACTGATAATCTTTTCTGTCATAATATGTGAGGAACATATAATCAAATATTGATCTCATATGAATATTTAAGAAAAATATCTGAGACTTAGTTTGATGAAATAAAACAGTTTTGGAGGAAGATCTAATTTGGTACTTGATAGATATAAGTTAAAAAAATATTCTCAGTCTATAAGTCAAAGACATTACTGTTATAACATCTAGGTACCCTGTTGTACTATCATAGTGCACAACTTACTATATCAAAAAGCATGGAATGTAACACTAAAAATACATATGAAAATATAGAATATATATATGCGGACAACTGAGGAATATCCTACAACCTGGGAGCCAAATCTCCTAAGTCCCAGTGTACTGTTTTAACATTATTTCTTTAAAAAAAAAAACCAAACTAAAAGAAAAAAAAAATCAACCCAAGACAACTTACCTATGATGTCTGATCATCTAATAGACTAAGGTATGAGCTTGTTAGATAATTGTCTTTTTACTCAATAGTGAAATTTAGGTCAAAATTGTAGTGCCCATGTATCATTAAATGAGTTTTTAGGAGGATAGTCCTGGAGTCCTGAGAACTGCCTCAAGATCAACAATCTTTTCTTTAGGCTACCATGCTTTCATCAGTAGCAGGGATCCTCAAAATATAGGCCAAGATCATAGTAGAGGCCCCAAAAGAAAAACAACAGGACAATGTCTGGAAGTTATAAGCACAGATGTAAAAGAGTCATGTACACATTACTAAAGCAATGCAGTACTGAGAGATTAATAGAACTGCCTTTAACAGATAACAAAGAGGGTAAATCTAACATGCAAATAGCCTATATGTGGTGAAAAGACAAAGGAGGTAAGAGTAAGTTAAGAAAGCATGCTATACACCCTACAAGAGTGGGAATAAAAAAGATTACTTACTCCACTCTTGACAATCCTGGCCCCTCTACAGACCTGCTAGCTGTTCCACTGCACAGCTTACTTACAGTGACCCCACTTCCCCTTCAGTGAAGAAAGAGGACTGTTTTTTTTCATTTGCTATACACCAAATGTAGCTATGGCAAGTTAGCATCTTGCAGCAATTCTTGCTTTGGATCAGTTGGGTTAATTAGTAAATTAAGCAAATACTTCACTCTATGGCATGGGGGAAAAAGGAAAAGCCATTTTAGGTCCAAGGGACAGTTCCTACCATGAATTTCCATCTTCTTTGTACCTGCAAAATGCACCAGGAGCCTTCTATTGCCCTCATTTTTCATTAAATTGGTCAAAACATTTTCCTACAACACCTGATTCATGGTTGTGTAGCACAGTCCACAGGAGTTTAGATCAGGAAAATCAAGCAATCAAAAAGAAAAAAAGCTAAAGGCTATAGTGGCATAAAGTCCTATATTCATGCACTTAGCTCTTTTTTTTTTTATCAGTATTAATATTATTTATTCAATAAGGTGACATTGTTCTGCTTCATTAATGAAGCCATGATAATGTGAATTCTGTTACATAGGAATAGCAGTAATGTTTCTGGAGAAGTGTGTTCATTCAATATTTAACTTAAAGAAAAAGCCTTTTTAAATTAAAGAAAAATATTATGATGCAGATATAACACAATGCATTTCAGTTTAGTCTCAGTCACCCCTCAATTAACAGAGGATGCAGGAGATGAGGAATAACTGCACTTACTGCTTTGTTTCTCTGTTTTATGTTAATGTCATACCAGGATAATGAAAATTCCATAGTAACAGGTAATGCCATTACCAGGATTTTATTTTTTTAAACTCTTAAAAAATAACAAATATGTTGGTGACATTCAAGCATAGAGACTATTTATTGCTGAGAGAAAGATGTTGCTGGGTGACAAAATTATGATATGCCTTTGTGAGATAATTATTTTATGATTCAGAAAAGCCTTCAAAACTAGTCCAAAATTCAGCAACTGAGAGTTTATATGCTGCATCTGTAAATTACCACTTATGAACTTTGCTCTGTGAAAAAGCCTACTATCCACCTAGGCCCTGTACCGTGTGGAAATACAAGAGAACTTTTGTCAAAACAAATTCTGGAAGTGAGAAGACATTGTCATAACTAAGGAAATATGGATTTTGCACTGTACTATAAGACATCAAACTATCTAGATCTGATCTGCCTTTCAGAAAAGATGTCTTCTGCATAACCAGCATAGATAACACATTTTTTATAGAAAGACTGGTTAGTAACAGATGTACCCCTGTTGACTTTTGAACACCAGTTCTCCTCTTAGATTTGTGGGTGTTCTTGTGTTGGAAAGCACAGTATCGACAACAGGCAGCTACTAGTCTTGACTTACATATCATTGATTTATTGTGTAAATTACCATTTTACTCAATGTCTCAGTATAGTAGCAAGTTTCTAATAAAAATATCTTCCAACACATAATATAGTCAACAGCTCTGAGCACATTTTTTCTTTTTCATACCAGAGGTTTATACAATTATCAGCTTAAGNATTATATTAGCAAAAAAAAAAAAAAACCGAAGGCTAAAGGAAATCATCCTTTAACAGATGCAGAGGGAAGCTTAGCAACCAAGGATGAAGAAAAGGCTGAGGTACTTCATACCCTCTGTTGCCATTGCAGGCAACACTGCCTGACAGTCCAGACTGATCTCCCAGCTCACTGACTGCTGAGGGGAATGGATCACTGCATACATGGTGTGGATGATGCTCAGTCTCCCCTTTATTGTTTATGTTATCCCTTATATCTGCTGGCATAAGCACCTCCTCTCTCTCTGCCCCGTGCCAGCCCTTTCACTTCCTCTTCACCCCTTGTGTGACAATCCAAAATCTTTCAGACGCCTACTACAGCCTTCTTTGGTCTCAAGTAGTAAAACCAGCTGTTGTCTGGGCACCTATCTACCTGAGCCAGAAGGCAGGNATACCAGGATAATGAAAATTCCATAGTAACAGGTAATGCCATTACCAGGATTTTATTTTTTTAAACTCTTAAAAAATAACAAATATGTTGGTGACATTCAAGCATAGAGACTATTTATTGCTGAGAGAAAGATGTTGCTGGGTGACAAAATTATGATATGCCTTTGTGAGATAATTATTTTATGATTCAGAAAAGCCTTCAAAACTAGTCCAAAATTCAGCAACTGAGAGTTTATATGCTGCATCTGTAAATTACCACTTATGAACTTTGCTCTGTGAAAAAGCCTACTATCCACCTAGGCCCTGTACCGTGTGGAAATACAAGAGAACTTTTGTCAAAACAAATTCTGGAAGTGAGAAGACATTGTCATAACTAAGGAAATATGGATTTTGCACTGTACTATAAGACATCAAACTATCTAGATCTGATCTGCCTTTCAGAAAAGATGTCTTCTGCATAACCAGCATAGATAACACATTTTTTATAGAAAGACTGGTTAGTAACAGATGTACCCCTGTTGACTTTTGAACACCAGTTCTCCTCTTAGATTTGTGGGTGTTCTTGTGTTGGAAAGCACAGTATCGACAACAGGCAGCTACTAGTCTTGACTTACATATCATTGATTTATTGTGTAAATTACCATTTTACTCAATGTCTCAGTATAGTAGCAAGTTTCTAATAAAAATATCTTCCAACACATAATATAGTCAACAGCTCTGAGCACATTTTTTCTTTTTCATACCAGAGGTTTATACAATTATCAGCTTAAGCTTTAATTGGATTTAACTAATTAGTAAACAGGATTTTTATGCATTAGTTTTATACATGTATCAGTTCCTCATGGAAAACCTTGACAAATCACAGCAATTTCTTCATTTTGGTAGTTTTGAAGATTCCTAATATAAAATTAGATTTCTTTTATATACATATATAATCTCATGATATAAAATACATGTTCCTGAAGAGATTCTTCCTATGGATTTTGTTACAAACACAAAAGGAAGACAACNTGAAGTCCCCATAGTGCAAAGGGAAATGGTGTGTGACCTGCTGCTCCATCTTGACTCACATAAGTCCATGGCATCAGATGGGATCCACCTAAGGGTACTGAGGGAAGCTGCTGGAAGTGCATTGCTACCAGTAGTCCTGGCTCACCAGAGAGGCCACAGAGGACTGGAGGATGGCTAATGTAATGCCCATGTAGAAGAAGTGCCGGAAGGAGGATCCTGAGACCTCCACGCCTGTCAGCCTGACAATGCCAGGGAACGTTATGGGGCACATAATCCTGAGTGCCATTGTGAGGCACATTGTGGTAGTTTTGCCTGGGCCAGGTTTTTGGTAGAGGGAGGAATATGGGATGACTTCTTTCAACAAAAACCTGCCAAAAGCTTCTTTCGTAGCTGATAGGGCCAGTATCAGTCAATACTAAGATGGATCCACAGCTAACCAGGCCTGACCAATTAGTGATGGAGGTAACACCTCAGTGAATAATGTATTTGAGAAGGAGCTGCTGTGCGGTTGCAAAAATGGCACCAGCAGCAGAAGGGAATGAGAATGTCAAAACAACATCTCTGCAGACAGTGAGGTCAGCGGAGAAGGAGGGGAAGTACAAAGGCACTGCAAGATAGATTCCACTTTGATCTATGGTGCAGCCCACGGTTGAGGCAACTGTTCCCCTGCAGTCCATAGAGGCCATGGGAGTATAGACATCCACTCGTAGCCCATGAAGGACCCCACAGTGGAGTGGGTGGATGCCTGCAGGAGGCTGTGACTCCATGGGAAGGTCACAGTGAAACAAGTTCCTGGCAGGACCTGGGAGTCCATGGGGAAAGAAGAACCCATGTCAGAGAACAGGCTTGCTGTCAGGACTTGTGATGCTGTGAGGTACTCAGGCTGGAGCAGTCTGTCCTTGAAGGACTGTTCTCCTGGTGGATGAACCACATTGGGGCAGGGTGTGAGGAGCTGTCCCCGTGGGAGACCCCATGCTGGAGCAGTTCATGAGGAACTATAGCCCATGGGAAGGGCCCATGCTGGAGATGTTCATGAAGGACTGTCTCTTGTGGGGAGGGACCCCACAGTGGGAAGTGGGAGGAGGCCTCTCACTGAGAAGAAGCAGTGGCAAAGTCCATCTGTAACGAACTAACTGCAATCACCAATTCTCCTGTGCTGCTGGAGAGGAGGAGGGAGAGTTCTGTGAAGAAGGAGGGGTGGGGAGAGGTGTTTTAAGATTTGCTTTTCTTTCTCATTTGCCTGCTCTGTTCTGATTGTTCATTAATAAATCAAACAATTTATGATCTTAAAGGTCTTTTCCAACCATAACGATTCTATGATTCTATTAATGCAAGAACTCTTTTTCTATCAATTTTTACAGATAGTCCCTAAAAACCTGAGAAAAGAAACACAACCGTTCAAAACACAGTGTCTATAATACAAAAATGAAGTTTAAGAAACAAATAATTGTTTTAATATATACTAGCCTTGTGGTTTTGCAAGAGTATATGGAAGAGTGTTTAAATACTAGAGCAACTTAAAAGAATGATTATGGCTATGATTAAATGATCACTCACAAAATATCAATTTCTTACAACAGAATTATTGCTACTAGAGAGATGGTATATTAAGTTATGAATTGAGCCCATAGATTTCCATAAAACCCACAGACAATGCAACACCACTTTGGTATTATGTTAGAAGGCTTTTCAGGTTTATCTTTACTGTATTTATAATCAGGGGCAGTGGAAAATGAAAGACACAATGAAAGCATAAATGGCATATTCTTTTCTGTACAGTCTGAGACCTTTCTATTTAATTTAGCAAGAATCTGTCTGTAATCTCAGATGTTTTGATTGTTCTCCTCTGTGTGCTTTTTTTTCATAGAATCAGAAGCATAGAATGGTAGGGTTGGAAGGGACATTTAGAGATCATCTAGTCCAACTCCCTTGCAGAAGCAGGTCAACACTGTTAAAAGGGTTAAATGCATAAATTATAAACTTATCCAACCATTCCCACTCATCATATTCCTGAAATGAAACAATATGAAGAATTATTCCCTTTTCCATAAATGTATCAAAGAACATTTTAAGAGAAAATACTGTTTCCAGTCTATCATGTGTATCTATGCGCAATGAAAAGAAACCTCTGACAGTGACAAAAGTAATTGCAAATTATATAGAGAAACTAAAAATTATGAAAAAAATAAAGAAGAAAAATGCATTGTTGGAAAATAAAGAAAAAAGGTTGTCATGAAGTGGCAAGAGTAAAGATGGGAGAGATAAAACACATGTAAAGAAGGGAACTTAATGTAAAGAATGTTAAAGACAATGAAGAACAATACAGGAAAAAAAAACCAAAACAAAATCAGAAAAAACAACCTGAAGACTACATTTCCTCAAAGCCATCTAATAATTTTACAAAATACATTTTTTATGTGTCCTTTAGAAATGAATGCATGTGATAGATGTCAAAAATCTGATGTTCAATCATTGATTATTCAATATAGATGTCTCCTGCAAGTGCAAGAGTGGGAAGCAAAATAAGTGTTTTACTATTGTAAGCTGTACCTTCCTTTAACTCTTTGCAAAATGATTTTGGTCGTATGTCCCTCATGTTTTGAGAAATCTTTTAGATACCTATCCAATCAATTTACTGGGATATCAAGGATGTGGGGTAAATGCCAGCACAAATGAACCTCAGATTTTCCATCTTCTTTCCTTGTTCTTTAGCCAATTGTTTCTAATCCTGAAGTACACAGAAGTTAATTCTTAGTGTTTTCTGATGGACTTCCTGGTTAAAGATCAATTAATCCCTGTAAAATTCTTATGAATAATTAGACTCTTAGTCACTAGGCTTTTGCTGATGAAGTCCTAGATTATGCTCAACCCCAGTTGTTTTCAGCTTCCCTCAGCTCTTTTAAATAGACTCCTAAGTTGCATATGGGTTTAGCATTTCCTTACTTTCCCCTGTTATTACATGATAGTCTTCTTCACAAGGCTGCCATTGCAGGCAAGATATTTTACTATGATCAAGACAATGATAGTGTTCATCTTTGCCACTTGAAGATTAGCCAAATAAATATTCCATGAGTTCATGTCATATTCTTGTGCAAGCCTATTGGCTGTTGTTTCACTACACAGGAATATCCACTGTAAGTAACAGTTAGTACTACAGTTTAAATAGGAAGGAACATGTTCTGTTTAACTGTTAACACTAGCATAAACCTCAAATGATTCCACTGAAGTCAGTGGATTCGCTGTTGATTTAAATTCTGCTGAAAGCAGAATTTAGCCCATTGATTTCTGATGACATTACTCAATTGTTGGGCGATTCACTGTATGGAGTATGTTCTGTACTACTGAGACACTGCAGCATACTTGTTGATCCACTTACCAGCAGAGTGAGAGCTTTACATGTGACACAGCTGAAACTTGTGAGTAAAAATAGCTTGCATAAAATTGCCATATCTAATATCAATTTGTAGGAGGAAAAAATATACCTTTCTACCAAGCAGACTAGTTGAAATGGAGGTAGTTTAGTGCAAAATGGTTCTTATATACAGAATACTCTGTCTGCAGAACTCTAAATGGATAACAAGAAGATTTGATCGCAAAGTCAAAAATTACTTTTGCTATATGGGAAAACAGGAGAAAAAAATCCAAACAACAATGGATACTGCACAGCAGCAATCCATCATCAAAATTCTCAGCAAACAGGCATTCTCATTGACTTCCATGGATTTTCTTAACTGAAGAATTTGATAGGGGATGAGAGGAGAAAATACTTATCTAATATTTTATTACAAAAACATATTAAAAGTTTTCAAAGTCTTTGACAGGCTTAATGAATGAGTAAATAATGGGCAACAGATATAAAAATAGAGCAAGATAGTATAAAATATTATTATAACAGCAAAAAATCTTGATGACACCAACAACAATAACAAGATTGCTGAAAGTCTGGACAGAAAAATAAAGAAATTAGCATAGTCTGTGACTGAATTTTCTCCAATCTACACAGTTTTCACCAACTTTAAATATGTGTGACAGTTATACTTCAAATATAGACAATGGGGAGGAATTTCCATTCTTTTCTTTTCTTTTCACAATATTAAAACATTTTAATCAGCAAGCAAGAAAATTACATGAAAAGTGTTCTTGATTTTTTCTTAACAAAAGCCACAGGAACTCACACATGGTTCTGAGACAATCAGGAAATATTTACCATTATGTTAAAAACAGAAATATGCATACATCACATCTATTTCCTAAGCTATAGTTTGGATGTGTACCTTAAAAATAAGAAAAGAGACAGAGGAAAGGAGACAGAAATTATATGTTCACTATAGTGAACTGTGAAATTTTGGATGCTAAATGTATGTATACCTATATACACACCTATTTATTTATATGTCTACACAATCTCCATCGTCTACTTTTTATTTACTATTATGCAAGATCAACACTTTGCTCTCTCAGCAGTATATGTGCTTTTCAAACCTCTAACAGTTCTGAAGCTATTTCATGTTTGTTTTCAAAGACTCCTTGTAAAATATTGGGGGATTGTGGGTTTTTTTTGACAGCAAAAATAAGAAACTACCTTTTCATTTGGGTTAGAACTGAGATGAAATGAGGAATGGCTGCCACCAAGCAGAAAATTTGCTCACTTTATGTGTGCCAGTTAATTACGACACTTCAGAGGCGCTTCTGAAAGGATAAGGCAAGCTGCATAAATTTAGCTGTAATCCAGGCAGGCAAAACTAATTTGCAGGGGATGGCCTTATCTAGCTGCTGCAGCTTTCTCAGCAAATTAACCTTGGATATTTGGGCCCAATTCAGAAAGTGTTTGATTTTTTTTCCTTTCTTGCTCATCATAAGAGAATTTTAAATTCAATAAAATACCTGACTTTGAGAGGCACTATGAATGCTGTAGGCAGTTCAGAATTATTACTGACAAGCAAAAATATATATTTATATACATACATATATGACTGTCCTTCATGCCTATTATCCTGCCTTCTTACATGTGCATCAGAAGGTTTATCACTGTATGTATGGGTTGGGGGTCTTCGGATTAAGAGAAGATATGGCTCATTTTAATGTACTTAGAAAAATTCATCAAAGTTCATTTGAGAGTAAGTCATGCATACTGACTTGTTCATTCCAGTGGAAATGAAGAAATCCCCATAAAAATAGAAGTTTAATGAAGTGTTGAGGCAAAGTCCTGCCTGTCATTCCAATTACCAATGATTTAGAATTTTCCTTGATACACCACTGTTAATTTCTCTCACTTAGCACAATTAAAAGTTTACCTTAGATTTCACCAGCTTCACCAGTTCATGAGTGAAAGATTTAATTAATAAATGTTATCAAATCCACCTTAAAAGCTTCAGGCAAAATATGAAGCATGAGAGGTGTTACCGGCTTTTTAGCATTTTCCAACCTACTTTGTTAAGATTGCCTTTTATTTTACCTAACAGTGTTAATGAGTTCACTGTGTCCTTTTGTCCAAAAAAGTAAAAACTTGAAAGTATAACCCATATAAATTCTTTTCTTTGGCTGGTTTGAAACAATTGGATGGTTTATGAATAAGAAAATTTATGATATTTGTTTGCTGAAATCTGACCATGCAAAAATAAGTCTGAGATTATTTGAAAACAAATCTTTCATATTCTTAGGTGACTTAATCTCATTTTTTTGTCATAAGTGTAGCAAGGTAGATTTCTCCTTTACTACCACTCATTTCTGTCTAAGCTTCATGACTAAAACAGGATGAAAGGTAATAAATACCTTTTAGATCATTTCACTGACTCCTGTCTTCACTGACAAGTCTGAATTTAAGACAGCGAAATTCACACTAAATTAATCTTACCTATAGTTAAAGCCCATTGACTCTTTTGATGTTCAGTAGTATGTTAACCATGATAATCTTTTAAATACATGCTCAGTTGCCATTCTGTTTTGATTAGGTCCTTGAAAATACATCTAGCTTTTAAAAGGATCTGCACATCTTATGCACATTATTCTGAACATTCCAATGCAATGTAGAAAATTGCATGCCAATGAGATCGTCTTTCTTGCACTCAATTTTGCCAGGTTTTATCAACCAAGGGCTATTTATGACCAGCGAAATACAGTCTAATTTAGCACTGCCTTTCTTATTCCCATCAAGCTTTAGCATGCCCCAAGACGCCTTTTATTCTTGCATTATGTCAGTACAATTTTGTGTTAGTGTCAAGATAATGTGTAGCTGTCACTTGATGTTGATTTTGGCCTTCAAAGTAATAGTAAAATTGCATGTAGATATAAATGCCAACATAATCATTGTATAAAAAAGGCTTACCCTTTCATTATTGTAATTAATGCTGTCATAATTATTTTTATTACTACGTAATTTTTACCACTGCTAAAATTTGATATGTACTAACTACTACTCATTCATGAAGGAAAGTTCAACTCTTGCCCAGTGAAACTTGTATTCAGATAAACAGAAATAAACAGAAATAAACAGAAGGGTGACCCTTAAATGTACAGTTAAATGCAATTTTTTTTTTCCCCAGAGCGTAGAATAGAGGTTCAAATATAAAAGGTCATCCTTCATTTTCACCTTCAGTTATTTTGTCACCCATTTTACCAGTTGGAGGAAAGGAGTCTAACAGATGAATAATGAATGTCAACTCCTGGCTATTTCGTTGGTGCTATTGAGGAGGTTTTGATTTTTCTGATAAGGAGATCTTCTTTGATTACTGTAATCTAATAGTGTGCGACAGAATACACCTGTCTGGAAGGGAGAAGGGAATCCTTGGGAATAGGCTGGACAACTTGGTAAAGTGGCCTTTAAACTGAAGGACTTTGAGAGCAGGGTAACAAACAGCAGTGGTCATCCCATGCCATCAAGAGGAGCAAACATGTCAGAGCAAAAAAGCAATGAATACTCTTCAGCTTCAGCCCAAGATGAGAGATTGACTACAAGTTACTACTCTATGAGAGAGTATGTAACTTGCACCCATCCAGAGAAACCTGCGTGCTGTAGTAAGACTGTACTGCAATGCCTGTACACCAATGCATGCACCTTAGGTAATAAGCAGGAAGAACTAGCGATGTGGGTGCAGATCCACCCAGATATTGCTGTCAAAGTCACATAGCTAAGCATGCTCAGTCCAGAAGGTTCCTTCAGTGCATTGATGACAACTTCCTGACACTCGTGGTTGAGAAGCCAATGAGGAGAGGTGATCTACTAACCTTGTACTGACAAATAAAGAAGGTCTGGACGTGAAGGTTGGGGGTAGCCTTAGATGCAGTAATCATAAGATAGTCGAGTTCAAGATTCTGTGTGGAAGAAGCAGGGCAGCAGGAAGGATTGCATCCCTGAACTTCAGGAGAGCTGACTTTAGCCTCCTCAAGGATTTGTTTCGAAGAATCTCAGACTAGAATTCTAGAAGGTAAGGGTGTCCAGGATATCTGGTCAATCTTCAAGTGCCACTGCCTCCAAGCCCAAGACCAGTGTATCCCCACAAGTAAAAAGTCAGATAAAGTAGGTAAGAGGCCTGCACAGATTAATAGGCTGTCCAGAGATCTTGTGGAGCCTCCTCTGGAGATTTTCAAAACACACCTGGACATGTTCCTGTGCAACCTGACCTAGGTGAACCTGCTTTAGTAGGGGGTCGGTTTAGGTGATCTCTGAAGGTCCCTTCAACACCCACCCTTCTGTAATTCTATGAGTCTGTGATATACTATATGAAAAGTAGTAAAGCTGAGGTATAAAAAATTGTTCATAAAACGCTCTACAGAGACTATAACATGAAAATTGGCCAAAGCATCTGACCAGTAAAGCACAGCAAACTTGCTACTTTAAAGAGAGTTTTTCCAATTAATTTTAAATTTTACAATATCTAATATTCTTAAAGTAGAATTTAAATTGCTTTCATTTCTAAAAGAATTCTTTATCCCTGATGAATTATGTCATGCTAGTCAATATATCTCTTCAATGTACAGGTATTATGCTCAGAGCAATTGACAAACAACGCCAAGCTGCGAGAGGTAAAAAGATCTTGATCTTCAGAATTTTCTTGCTTCAGTCTTTATCAGATACTCACAAAGTTTTTGATTCAGCAGACGCCTTAAATTCAAGAGGTTTTTGATATGTTGAAGCAAAAAAAAAAAAAACAGAGACAAGTATTCAATGCGAACAATGCTGTTAGCATCTAGTAGAATGCAGGATCTGATTCATCAAACATGCTTTAAAGTGTCAATAGCAGAACATAAATGTTAGTGGTTATTCATATTTTACCCCTTCCCTGTTCCCTGTGTAAAAAGTATTCAGGGTTTGTGGAATGGTTTTTATTAGTCTGGTGACAATTGTGGATAGTGTACGAGATAGGTATTTCCAGTTCTAGACTGTTCTACACTTTGTAGAAGTTAAAATAAGGACCTACACAAATGTCCATATTCTACACTAATTTACATGACTTTGCTTTACATGGAAATTCCTACTCTTTGCACGTACAGTATAACCTTAAAAGGGGTACTGTATTGCTAAGCGTTACACATAAAATTCAGTTCAATAATTGCAGGCATCTCCTAAACTACATGTGTAGACTTATGTGACAATCAATGGAAAGACAGAAGCATCTGCGCTGGTATGTGCTCACTGAGATGTATACCTTATAGTGGGTTCGTGGCATGATTATTTTCTTTCACCACTAAGATAAATTCTCAGTTCTAAATTATTCATGTCAAAAACTGAAATTCGGCAGATTGAAACATAGCCTACATAATCTATCTTTGTAGTTATGTGGTGATCCCTGAAGTGTTCCGTATTTTTCGGCTAGTCAAGTCACGACTAGAACCACTAAAATGACTTGGAATGCTCAATATTAATGAAGCTGAACCCCAGATGAAAGAATTATACAGTATATTTTGAATACTTACCAAGTCTTGCATGATCACACTTGATTAAAGTGCTTCATTACTGGCATCTTCAAGAACTAAGCTAAAGCTTTTTCTCCTCATTGTGACTTCTCAGTATGAAAAGGCATAGTAATACCATAGAGATCTAGTGTAATTGAACTGGTGTTGGCATTACTCACTACAACAATTGGGTCCAATTGTGCTGATAAACTATGTAAATTCAAAAATATAGACGGAAAACACTGGGAAGTGCTTCTAAAGTAAGGAAATTTTGTCTTACTGCTGACTTCCCATGGAGAACACCGATCTTGGAATATTTCCATTTTGTTGGGATTTTTCACTTTCTTATAGTGGTATAGAGAAGGTTTTAATATCAATATTGATTGCTTTGTTTGCATATGTGCTCAAAAACCTAGCTGAAATTGGAATCCACGTGAAATGGCTTTGATTTAATACATTCAGGGAATTTCCAATGGTCTAAAGGGCAAAACCAGATTTTAAAGTCAGGGGCAAGGAGGAATATCAGCAATATAACTCTGGAAATGGGTTCATTGTAGGAAAACCAGTTTGTACAATGACACCTCAGGGAATGGACATACTATTGTGTGGGTGGTGATTCAACTCATTATTTCAGATCAGGGCAGAGATTCAGAACATAAGCTGCTGTTCAAATGATCTGTTACAAAAAGACAAGTTGAAAGGACAATTTGATAAACTGAGTAGTAATTGAAGGTATAGATGGAGCACAATCTATCAGGCTTGGCAACAAAAGGAAATTAAATTTGATGTAAGACATCATTACAAATAACTCTAGTGGCTTTTCAAGGAAGAAGATAGATTACAGGGACAAATATTACAAAATTAAGGGGAAAAAAAGGATAATTCTCAGAAAAATCAAGAAACTGAAGTTGAAGCTATTGTAAACAATTTTTATTTTACTGTTTTCATGCACTTATTTTTTCATATCAGGAATGGAATTCCTTCAAAACTCCCTATCTGTACATGGATTTCCCACAAGGCAAACAGGATCCAAATGTGTATCTAGCACATATAGAACTAATAAGCCAGTAAATATCAACAACTATTTTATTCTTTAACCTTTTTTTTTTGTTTGTTTAATGACATCAGGAAGCAAACTGAACAGAGCACCTTTGTTATGTTCTTCAATCTAATTGTCCTTTTTTTTTTTCCACATATTGCAATGTTGAGAACTGCCAATAATAAATTCATCCCTGAATATACAGCCTATGAGTATTTATCAGAAAGAACACAAAACCCCAGGCTTTTCTTTATTTTTCATTCCAGTAATTATAAATTCAACCATTATTTCCAGTTATATATTCCTTGCCAATTAGGTCTATTCTACTTCCAGCAAATCTTTACACACATGTTAAGCATTCACTCTTTTCTTTCATTCAAACAGACTAGTGTGTGGTAAATGAAGTTTTGCAAATGAGATGTCAAAACACCAAGTAGTTACTTTTTAATTTAGCCCAAAGTAGAATGCTGGAGTTTAGATCCAGTGATCCACTGCTAAACTCAATTTCTGAACTGTTTAGTTAATTTATGTATACAATGTTATGATTTTTCATTTGATATGCACCTTCAAGTTACAATGTGCTTATTCATTTCTAAATAACCTAAATAGAGGTTATTAAAAATTACTAAACCTATATTTTTCTTCTAAATAAGTATTCTACCATGTTTTTTAATTAATTTTGTCATTTCATCCATTATACTGAGTCTCCCAGAAGACCTAAATATAGTGCAGTTTCTAAGAAAAATTGCAAAACATAACGACTTTTTAAACCCTCTTTTTCATTTTGACTTTGGGTTAAAATAAGACATACTATGGTCATGAAAAAGAATTGTTTGGATGCTGGAAACTTAAAAGAAAGCAATCTGTGTATTCATTATATTAGGCAGATAAGAGTTTCCAAGGAAGGTTGTGTTACTGGTTATAGTCTCGTTAAGAGCTTTTGTTCTATGCTCTAGGACCAGGAAGGAAAAGGGATTAACCACAAGTAAAATAGTGAATAATGGAAGATGCCAATCTCTGTTAGAAAATTGTAGTAGGTTTGTGTAGCAAGGCTTTGGTAGCAGGGAGGCTAACATTGGTGACTTCTGTGAGAAGCTGCCAGAAGCTTTCCCAATACCTGATAGTGCCAATGCCTGTTGGCTGCAAGATAGACCTACCACTGGCCAAGGCCAAACCAATTAGCAATGATTCTAACATCTCTGCGATTCATACATTTGAGAAGAGGAAGAAGTTACTACACAGGTACAAATAGCAGTGATAGTGGGGAGTGAGAATGTGAGAGCAACTGCTCTGCAGACATCAAATTCACGGAATAAGGAGGGCAAATGGTGCTCCAGGTTAGAATAGCTACCCCTGCAGCCATGGAGTCCACGGTGGAGATCCAACTGCAGCCCAGGGAAGACCCTATGCCAAAACAGGTGGACATCCAAAGGAGGCTGTGACCCTGGGGGAAGCCCACACTGGAGCAGGCTCCTGGCAGGAACTGGAAACCTGTGGACAGAGAGGAGCCTTCAATAGATCAGGTTTGCTGGCAGAAGGCTGTGACTTTGTGAGTGACCATCAGGATCAGACTGTTCCTAAAGAACTTCACCATGTGGCAGGGAACTGGAACAGTTAATGGAGAACTGTAGTCAATAGGAAAGACCTACAGTGGAGAAGTTTGTGGAGGACTATCTCCTGTGGGAGGGACCCTAGAGTGGAGCAAGGGAAGTGTGAGGAGTCCTCCCCCTGAGAAGATGAAGCAGCAGAGACAAATGAAGCAGCAGAGACCATAACCCCNTAATGACATCAGGAAGCAAACTGAACAGAGCACCTTTGTTATGTTCTTCAATCTAATTGTCCTTTTTTTTTCCACATATTGCAATGTTGAGAACTGCCAATAATAAATTCATCCCTGAATATACAGCCTATGAGTATTTATCAGAAAGAACACAAAACCCCAGGCTTTTCTTTATTTTTCATTCCAGTAATTATAAATTCAACCATTATTTCCAGTTATATATTCCTTGCCAATTAGGTCTATTCTANCTTTTTTTTTCCACATATTGCAATGTTGAGAACTGCCAATAATAAATTCATCCCTGAATATACAGCCTATGAGTATTTATCAGAAAGAACACAAAACCCCAGGCTTTTCTTTATTTTTCATTCCAGTAATTATAAATTCAACCATTATTTCCAGTTATATATTCCTTGCCAATTAGGTCTATTCTACTTCCAGCAAATCTTTACACACATGTTAAGCATTCACTCTTTTCTTTCATTCAAACAGACTAGTGTGTGGTAAATGAAGTTTTGCAAATGAGATGTCAAAACACCAAGTAGTTACTTTTTAATTTAGCCCAAAGTAGAATGCTGGAGTTTAGATCCAGTGATCCACTGCTAAACTCAATTTCTGAACTGTTTAGTTAATTTATGTATACAATGTTATGATTTTTCATTTGATATGCACCTTCAAGTTACAATGTGCTTATTCATTTCTAAATAACCTAAATAGAGGTTATTAAAAATTACTAAACCTATATTTTTCTTCTAAATAAGTATTCTACCATGTTTTTTAATTAATTTTGTCATTTCATCCATTATACTGAGTCTCCCAGAAGACCTAAATATAGTGCAGTTTCTAAGAAAAATTGCAAAACATAACGACTTTTTAAACCCTCTTTTTCATTTTGACTTTGGGTTAAAATAAGACATACTATGGTCATGAAAAAGAATTGTTTGGATGCTGGAAACTTAAAAGAAAGCAATCTGTGTATTCATTATATTAGGCAGATAAGAGTTTCCAAGGAAGGTTGTGTTACTGGTTATAGTCTCGTTAAGAGCTTTTGTTCTATGCTCTAGGACCAGGAAGGAAAAGGGATTAACCACAAGTAAAATAGTGAATAATGGAAGATGCCAATCTCTGTTAGAAAATTGTAGTAGGTTTGTGTAGCAAGGCTTTGGTAGCAGGGAGGCTAACATTGGTGACTTCTGTGAGAAGCTGCCAGAAGCTTTCCCAATACCTGATAGTGCCAATGCCTGTTGGCTGCAAGATAGACCTACCACTGGCCAAGGCCAAACCAATTAGCAATGATTCTAACATCTCTGCGATTCATACATTTGAGAAGAGGAAGAAGTTACTACACAGGTACAAATAGCAGTGATAGTGGGGAGTGAGAATGTGAGAGCAACTGCTCTGCAGACATCAAATTCACGGAATAAGGAGGGCAAATGGTGCTCCAGGTTAGAATAGCTACCCCTGCAGCCATGGAGTCCACGGTGGAGATCCAACTGCAGCCCAGGGAAGACCTTATGCCAAAACAGGTGGACATCCAAAGGAGGCTGTGACCCTGGGGGAAGCCCACACTGGAGCAGGCTCCTGGCAGGAACTGGAAACCTGTGGACAGAGAGGAGCCTTCAATAGATCAGGTTTGCTGGCAGAAGGCTGTGACTTTGTGAGTGACCATCAGGATCAGACTGTTCCTAAAGAACTTCACCATGTGGCAGGGAACTGGAACAGTTAATGGAGAACTGTAGTCAATAGGAAAGACCTACAGTGGAGAAGTTTGTGGAGGACTATCTCCTGTGGGAGGGACCCTAGAGTGGAGCAAGGGAAGTGTGAGGAGTCCTCCCCCTGAGAAGATGAAGCAGCAGAGACAAATGAAGCAGCAGAGACCATAACCCCCATTTTCCCCCAAACCACATTCCCCGTTGTCATGGTTTAGCA